>JAEVFN010000024.1:1200000-1800000 GCA_030449075.1 Murraya paniculata | reverse complement strand
ACTCTGAACAGCTAGCTAGCGAGCAAAAAATAGCATCCATTGCAGAGAGCTTAAAGATAATTAAAGAGAGAGAAAGGTGGGGAACTTACAAAGTGACATTTGGGATAGGGGTCCAAGCATTTTGGGTACTACTGCTGGCAACTCCATAGCAAGATGATGGGGTTGGTAAAGAAGAAGAAGACGACGAAGGAGACCCAACAAGCTGGTCTTGATGAAGCTGATGATTCGCAGACTCCATGATGATAAAAGAAAAAAAAAGAATTTTTTTTTAAATTTTATATATTTAAAAAAAAAGGAGGGACTTGAAAATCCCAAGATGATGAGGAATTAAAATTTTAGTAACCCAGCAACCTGGTGTATGAATCCTCTCGCACTCTATAGCTATATTCAAAGACGCACGCTTCATAATCAGGTGACTCACACACACACCTTCTTGCTTTTAGCTAGCCAAGCCACTTTTGGTGGGTTTTTTCTCTTTACTCTTTCAAGTTTCCATTTTAAAGTAGCCTTCAAAAGAAAGAAAGAGAAGAGAGAGCCTTAAATAAATTTTAATTCTCCATACTTCTCTCTCAGAAGTATTTAAAAATGAACTATTTTTGCTTTTCTTTTCAGGCTCATCACCTTTTTCCCTAGCTGCTTCTCTCAATATGAGATATCGAAAAAAATAAAAATAAAAATAAAAACCTTTGCAAGAATTCTTTTTGATTATCTACTCTCTCTCTCTTCTGGCTAGCAGGATGCTTTATTGCACTCTCTGCAATTACAGGAGGATGATTATAGTTGCAATATGTTATGATTAAGATCCTGCCTTCGATCCCAAGGCTTTCAACAAAGTTCTCAGAAGTGAAATAATGATAGCCACCATGCTGTCTCTCTCTCTCTCTCTCTCTCTCTCTCTCTCTCTCTCCCCCTCTCTTACATATCCATTATCCCCCACATGCTCAAGCTCCTTATATACAAATTCAATCTGGGTCTCTACAGTGATCCTTAATTTCTCCAATATTCTCCGCTGAATAATCGAATTTAATTAATTCATATTTTGTGCTTAACCTAAAAAAAAAAAAAAGGAGAGAAAAAATTGAGACCGTCTATTTGGTTCATAATGGTCTGTTCAAAAAAGAAAACTTGTTAATTATAATGGTTTGTAATTTTGTATCATTCCCACGTTTTAAAAAAAACAGCTTAATCAGTACGAATGAGTCATGGATTAATATAAATTTGAATTTCTAAATAAATTATAATACTAAAATAGAGCTTTTACTGTTCATAGAATATATTAAAATTTATTTAATGCGCGGTTTAGTGTTGATATCTAATAATTTTAATACAAATATACAAAATGACAACGGTTTGGTTGTTACACCTTTTGATTAAGTCTATCTGGGGACAAGGAGGAGACAGCGAAAACAAAATGCAGATGATAGTCTTTCCAGCAAATAATGAAGGCTGCAATCGACCGAAATACCCATGTGATATTAACGGTGAAAACTTTAAAAGTGCGGCGGACTTGGACTATTTTGTAATTTCAACAAGCCGGACAAATAATGAATTATGTGTAGCCCTTGTAAATGCGGAAGCAGGATAGCGCTCACACAATTTTTGCGACCGGCAACATTTCCTTATCAGAATTGCCCATTTTTCCCTAAGCAAGCTTCAGTCACAAGCAAAAGTACTTTATTTTTACTCTGCAATTTTTATGCCTTCATTGATCCTTTCTCCCTTTATTGGATAACAATGATCCAATTAATACGAAGTCGTTTTAAGCTTACAAAAAAAGAAGAATTAAATAGTTATTCTTAACAAATGAGCTTTCAGCGGGTCACCAATATTATTATTATTATTTTTATTTTTTTAAAGAAAAAAAGATGCATAAATAAAGTGGAGAGATTGGAATCACGCTGCATCATGCTGGACTTGATTTGTGAGTGTGAAGTACTGATTTCAACAGGATTAATCAAATTTATATTATTAATAAAAATATCAATTATCAAAAATTGTTGGATATATCTCTTTCTGATATGCTGTCCGGAAGGGCTATGGGAGATGAGGCAACTTCCATTTATGTTTTTGTTTCAAATTTCTCGTTTATGAAGCCGAGGGTTAGAAAAATATCGTAGCATCAAATTTCTCAATCACATCCCTTAGTGGCAAACAAAAGGAAGCTAACCCTAGAACTAGCCATTCTGATCTGCATATATATATAAACTGTTACATAAGTGGACTAATTAATCACAAGTTTATTGAATGAGTTGATATATGCTTCAATAATATAGTTTTGTATAAGAAAAATGAGATGGAAAAAAAAAATTTTAATAGTGTGCTGAGAGTAACTTTTACATCTTGGGGGGAAAAAAAAAGGGAAACCTAACTGACCATAACAAAGCTGGGGAAAAAAAAATTATATTTCTTTATGTGTATTTTTTGTTG
The DNA here is from genome assembly GCA_030449075.1 of Murraya paniculata. Classification (NCBI taxonomy): domain Eukaryota; kingdom Viridiplantae; phylum Streptophyta; class Magnoliopsida; order Sapindales; family Rutaceae; genus Murraya; species Murraya paniculata. The sequence goes on along the minus strand of JAEVFN010000024.1, from coordinate 1,797,573 downwards.
GTTTGTGAATGAGAGGGAGGCGTAATAAGATAGATTAACAAGTATGATTAAGCTGTCATTCCAAAGAAAAATAAAAAAAGGAAAAAATAGCTATAATAATTTGATTTCAGCCCCACGATAGCTCACATCAGTCGAAAAGTTGATGGGAGAATGTGAAATCAGAGTATGGGCAAGCTACATACTTTGCTTTTCTTTTTTAGCTCTCCTTTTACTCTCAAGCTGCTGCACGCCCACCCATCTCACCAACAACGGCCTTTGTATATGTTAAACAATTAACTATTTTTTTCTCCCTTATTATTCTTCTTCAACACTTTTTTGATTTTCTTTATCAATAGCTTTTTCTTCCCTTCACCTTTTGCATGTTTCATAGTCTCACTATCTTCCAAGATTCAATTCAAAAAAGCTGCTCCCCTACATCAATTTACAATGAAATTGTTTAATTAATTTTTACTCTCACTTCCATGAAACTATGAACCCTTTTTTTTTTTTTTTGCGCCTTTATTGACATATGAAACCATTAATTCTATATGTGTACCAGGTGAGCATGTCAAGGCCGCTGCAGATTCCTTGCTTTTGAAGCATCAGCTTGATTGAATCGCACCGCGAATCATTGTTAAATGAAAACCATGTAATTGAAGCCAGGAGATTGAAGCTCAAATTACAATGGGATGTTCAACAAAAGGGATTATATACGTTTAATTTCTAGCCCCACCCCCAAAAAAAATTTTTTAAAAAAAATTCGCCCAGTGCAAAAGTTTCACTTACCAGTTATATATTGCCGATGAAGGGGACATTACATTTGGATTTGTTTAATTAATCATTAATTTATTATAATTACAACGACACATGAATTCATATATATAATTACGAAAAGATACAAAAAGGATGAGGAGAGGATTACCCTAGCTAGTTGCCTACTCTGCAATTGCGCTATCTCAAATAATCTCACATAATTAATGTATGAATTAGCTATCACTGGTGACTTTAGGGGCCATCACCATCACTAAAATAGAAAGTATTTCCCTTTTTCAGGTGGTGGCCAGTCAACCCATGGTCAAATGACCCGTACTTAAGTGGCATTTACCATTTTTAATACACTTTTGTAAAGTTGTACTAATTTTCAAACTATAATTTTTATAGTTGATCAATTGCTTTAAACAGTAGGGGTATGGAAATCCTTTTACTTCAGAATTCGGATTTTATTTCAAAGGAAGCTGCGTGTAATATCAAACAAATGCTTCCCCAGAACATTTGCAGGGTTTTGCTGATGCTATATATCTTGGCCTTGGCACGTTCAAAATCGTTTATTTTCTAAGCTCCTTTCAGGATTTAAAAGGAAAAATATATATTCAAAGTGTATGTGTTAATCCATTACAAGAAGATAATATAAACAATTAACACCTCATTTCCGGAAAGCTCTTGCATCTTGTCATATATAAATTTAATGAACTGATCTTCATGATGTTTACAATTTCAAGATAATATCGGTATATGCATAATCCCAGTATTTTCTGCGAACCACATCATACAAAGAGTTAATAATAATTTAATTGTTAATGGTCCATATATGATATGTCAGCTTGTTTGGAGGGCTAGAAAAAGGTTCTCAATAGAAAATCAATCTTATATATAATGCAAATTTATTACTTGCAATAAATTGAACATTAATGTTCATCAGCTATCTTTTGCAATTGGTTAATTTATTGTCATTTTTGTTGATGGTGCTTTTCCTCGTTGATGAATGATATACAGCACTGCAACTTTGGGTCAAAACTTTGGCAAAGCCCTTAAAAGGAGGTCTAAAGTAGGAGGATTTAAAGGTGTTTTTGAGAAGAAGACAAGACATTGGAACAGGAGAATATATGCTTTCTGAAGGCAAGGGCATGAAAATCCAACAGTAGGGCTAGGGGGAATGCTTTTTCTTTTCTTTCCATGTCCACTGAGCCCTAAATATTTCCTTATTCTATGCGATTCCCTGACCAGCTTATTCCTATAATAATAATAATAGTAATAATCCCTTTTCTTCTTTTTTTTTTTTTTTCTTTTCAATCAGTGCTATATTTTCCAACAACGACGGCACATATCTTACCACTCGTTTAATTTGCTGCGTATACAATATATAGTGAAAAGAAGAACTATATCTGATCTTGAGACTTTGTCGTCCCACTTTGGCTTTCGGTTTCAAATGCTTTTGTATTAAACCACTGCAGCTGCCTTATACCCTTGTAGGGAAAAGCAAGAATGATCAATTCTATATCTTTGGCTCTTTAAAAATGTATATGAAAAATCGAGGAACCTGTATGTCATCTACGAAATCAAAACCAAAATAAAAATGTGTTATATATATGGGAAAAATAAATGTTTCAATAATCCCACCATTGTGTGATAGAATTGTAGATTATATTGGATTATGAGGGACTCCTGAGAACCAAACCTGCTTATGATTTGATTCTTTAAGCTTTTGTTGTGGTGGCGGCAACAGGTCCAAGGATTGAATCCGCCTCGCAGGTATGAAGAATAAAATCCCAATCAAATCTGCAAACTCAAAAAACACTTTTTCGCTTCAACGGTATCCTTCTTTGCTTGTATGCTGTAATTCTTTATTGCTACCTGAAATTACCCAATGTCTTAGGGTAAGTTTGACAGGCTGCATTGGATTACATTGTATTAGCTGCGTTGTGGTGCATATGTCGCGTTAAGTTATAATACAATATTATTTTTTATATAGTATAGATTGTATTATATATAATATTATTGTGTAGTATTATTTTATATTAATATTATTTAAACTTTTTAATATTTTAATGTTATTTTTTTACATTATTTATTAAATAATTATTTTTATATATTAATTTTTATAATATAATAATATACTATCATCAAATAATAAAATATTATAATATTATTACATAATATTATATCATAACATAATTTATGTTATAATATAGATGATAACATAATATAAATTATATTATATTATAATACAATATAATATAATTTTAAATTTTAAATTCAATTATGAGCCTATTTATTCATTAATGTCGAATATAATTGTTTTATTTAAATTTTATTTTTAAATTTAGTATTTTAGTAAATAACAAATAATTAAATAATTAAAATACTTTTACATATTTAAAGTAAAATTATTAAAATGATTTTATGTAATAAAAATAAAGTAATGTATATTAACATTTATTTATTAAATATTTAGGTTTATTAAATTAAAATTAATATTTTAGTATGTTAATGCAATACAATACAATGAAATGCAAATAGGCGAATGTATCCTTAGCTCTCTTAGACCAAAAAGTCTAAAACACTCCCAAGTACATTTACCTGTTCTATTAGATACTTGCCACGTGTATCTCCTAACCAATCATGAATGAGTGATAACATGTAACAAGAATCCTGCTGAACGTAGCACATTTCTCTCTTCCCCTCTTAACCAAATTCAGAAGAAAATGCTCTTAGCGTGAGAAACATCACCTTTAATTAAGGATGTCAATTTATACAATTGTGTCCTATGTGTTGTTTGTGTTGTGTTAAATTTAAGCAAACACAGGATTATTTTATTAATCGTGTCTTGTTTGTTTCATATACTTGTTACAAAAAATTAAAAATCAATTTTAAAGTAAATGTTAATATTATTCTTAGAAATAAGTCATTAATAAATTAATATGACATAAATATAACATGAATAAATTTATAACACAAAATCAATAAGAAACAAATAATTAGTTTAGTATTCAGTACATATATCAATTGGCTTTTTCAATAGTAATATCACATATTAATTTATATTCATATCATAAACGCATAACTCTGTTGAGGTAATCCAATATGATTATTTATCATGTCCAGTCAACCCATTTACTAATCGTGGTAATATTTGTCAATATGAATACAAGAAAAAAAAAAAAAATGTCAGCACCGTATAATTGTGTCCTACCTATTTTGCCACCTTTACCTTAAATCCTATTTGTTTGACTGTAAATTCTTCATTTTGGATTTAATTCCAAAGAATAATAATAACAAAAAAAAAAAAAAGGAAGAGGCTCCTTTTCTTCTTATCAATTAGAAGCAAGACAATTACGAAAGAAATTCTATTTGCCTTGCAATGTGATTTCTAAAACTTCTACACATCAATTGAAGAAGCTGCTGCTTCTATAAGATTCTGGAACTAATATGTTAGAAGACGGTATATGATCTTTTAAGCGTACGGCGATCATCCGGTGAACTGTAATTGTAGATTTTGTGATCTAATACTAACTCTGAAAGAAAATCAGCCCTCCCAGTCTAAGGTCAATAGGTCAAAACATCACAATTCCTTGTTTCTTTTTGGAAAAAGGTAGATTCCAGCTCAATACCATTTTCCAGCTCTCTTTCTATCCGAGCTTCACTGTCTATCCCAGGGTCCACAGCTTCCATCAGCTTCTTGTTTGCAGATCCATCGCATTTTCTTCTCTTCAATGCCTCTCTAATTCGGTTAGCATCTATCTTACTATGGTTGTTATTAACAGAAATGATCTTGTATGCAGCAGTCTGATCAGACTCCACTGTCCTGGGCTGTCTCGCACCTACACTACCTCAACAATACTGCTTGAAGTTTCATTACTTGTTTGACACGGTAAATCTTCTTCCACAGAAATGTGCTTCCCTCCACCAGCCAGAGGTTTTCCATCTCTATCATTACTTGCTCCGGCATCCTGGCTACAAGGTCCGCTGGCAATGCATCCACCTGAAACACATGATTGTGGGCTTCTAGAATTGGTCTTTCCAGGGGAAGCTGTAGACTGAGTTACTTTATCATGTTTACATCGTAGAGCTTGCTTTCTCTCCTGCTCCAACAACTTGGAGCTTGGGGCTTAATAACCTCTGATAAAATTTCAGAAAGGACGTTTACGAGGAATCTAATCAAGTAGTGGAAAAGAAATAAACAGTCACAGTACACTCATATAGATAAACTATTGTGCCACATATTGAAAAAGACAGAAAAATGTAACCAACTTCCTATCATCTAAAGATGTATGTGTCGGATTTAATACTTGTCATAAGACGCATAGGTATACTAAGTACAATAGAAATCTACATTAAGACCTCATCGACCCTTATGTCTACATTTCTAAAAGAACTGTTAATGCTTACCACACGTAAACACAGGTTAAAATTTTCCCTCAAAATAAAACAAGTAGATGCTATAAGATAATAGCAGCATACCTTCTAATTGCAAGGGTGAAATATCAATCTCCAGCCACCAAGATCTTTCCTTATTTGAAGGAAGCTTCACTTTTTTGAAATTTGGCAGCAAGGAACATGGAGCCAGCTCAATATACTGGAGTTTTTACCACAAGAACAGAGCCGTATAAAGCCTTCAACTTTCATTCATAAGAAAAAAAACAAAGAAAGGTCCAAAATGGAATCTTAACTTGACCATATACAAGAAAAATTGGGTAAAAGTAAAGAGAATGGAGTACTTACCAATCATTTACGAAGTTCCATGCTACTTTTTGCAAGATCAGGGACAAGGTCCAATCGCCTAAAAGCTGAACCAAGTGGGCTTGTAGGGCAGTTGGATATCAAAATCAAAAGCAACCATTACCGGTAAAAGCCTCTCCCCAGTTAAGATTAATTCCTTCTGGTTGTAGTAAACATCCTACATGGCAAAAATGGTGTGAGAGCTAGGGACACAGGAAGCAATAAAAAAGCGTAGGCATATTTAAGACGCATGTCTGCTAACTCTCCTTTGTCTAATTCTCTGTGGTGCAGAGGGATCCCATTTATACATTATGCCATAATACATGACAACAGCATCTCCCAGCATGCATCGTGTTTCTTCTATTTTGCTACCGAGGAATATGCTTACAGTTGCAATCGTCTGAAAAACATGCACCATTATAGGTAATATTCCAATTTTAAAACATCATTAATCTTTCACCAATGGCATCTGAAGAAAATATAATTTGCACTTTGAAAAAGTTTTAAGAAATTTATAATGTTTTAGCATGAAAATATAGTGTAAATAAACAGTGTGGATGCAGTAACATGCACCATTTTCTCCAAACTACACACATTGTGTCCTAGATTAAAACCTCCAGTGATGTCAAGGGTACATATTCTTTCAAAGAGACACAGCAGAGATAAAAAATTATTGATGAATAATTTAAAAGTACACTTCGGCGCACCTGCATTAGCTGCTATACAAATCTAACATAGACGGTAGCTACTATATACGTCTAAACAGAGTAAAGGTCAATTTTCTATTAGATTATTACCTAGTATTCATCTCATCTAGAAGAGGGAAAGACTTCCCAAATTTTAGAAAAGGGGCACCAAGACCCCCCTTTTTACCATACTACCCTTTGAATATGGTAATTAGAAAATTGACTTTAAAGGTTTTTAACTAATGCAAATTTAATATAAATAATATAAAATATCTCGTTGACTAATAATATAAATTATTTTTAACATTTAAAATAATATTAAAATTTTAAATTATTATATTTATTTTAATAATATATTTGTATTTATTATAAAGATTTTAAATAAATCTTTGGGTTAAATAGATTTTACAATTAACAAAATATCACCCTATTGATAGTATTAAAATTAAATTTTTTCATCATATTCCAAATAGTTTTAATTTTAACTTATTTATTTTAATATTATATTTTTATTTATTATTAAAAATCACTTTAATTTAATAGAATAGGTCTAATAGATTGTAAAATATAAAAATATTTTTATATATTAAAATTATTTTAAAATGTACATATTATTACATTTCTTTTAATGCCCTATTGTTATTTCTTATAAATTTTAGGGTCAATTTTTTGGATTTATAGTGTCAAAGGGTATTATAGTAAAAAAGGAGTCTTGGTGTCCCTTATTGAAAACTTGAGAGTCTTTGTGATCATTTTTCCAGACCTTGGGAGTGCAGGAGTCCTTTTTCCTCTAGAAAAACTAGAATCCAGCACTCAGCCCTCTTATTAGATAATGAGAAACAAGAAAGCATGTATATATAAATGCAAGGAAATGAACTCACTTGCTAGTCATTTTTCACATGTGATTGGCGCACATAAAACCAGTGGCACAACATCATTGCACATGCCACTATCACCGGAGGCCTGAAAGTAAGTACTGCACTATGAAACTCAATTTAGCTAATAAGACAATGGAGACACTACAAAACAATAATCATAAATCCTTTCTAAAGCGTTCATCATTGGATGAAACAATTAGGACTAGTAGGAAGCTGTTAGCAGCTCATTCATTGCAAGAGCATATTCATTATCTCATTGGGGGGGGGGGGGGGGGAGGCGTGGGGAACTACTCCAAAGAGTAATGGCTTTTAGCCCTCATTCGACATATAGGGGGTCTGCAGGACATCCAATAGGAAAACTATAAAACTGATCAGCTGAATGAAACAACGAAAGATTATTTTCATCAGGTCAGAGAAGAAGAGTGTTATGCCATACAATATGAATGTCAGAGGAGACAACCATAGGATGAACCTGGTCAATAACCACAAACATGCCAGGAATCAAAGATGAAACTAAGTTCACTTGAAATCATATATATATAATAAAATAACAATAACTACTTTCAGATTAAAGCATGCATGTTTTCACTTTCTGGTAGAAAAGAGAGAAATTTCTACCATGAACCTAAATGCCTGGTTTTATGGGACAGAATCCTAACAGACATTTAACAAAATGTAATGTGTGCCTATGAACTGAAAAAAGAAGAAAATTTCTCTGATTGACTTTCACACGAATTATAATATAGTTCCAAAGAATGATAGATAATGGCTTACAATTTGAGTTTCATGCCAAGATCTTGCAGAAACGAACAATACAGCTTCCATAATTCTGATTCTTTCTTGAAGCTGATGCCATCCTTCTTAGATGAAGAAAACTTTCTCTGGTGAAGTACCATTCGCGCATACAAAAGTGAGGTTCTTCTGGCAGCCTTTCTGTCATCACCTCCTTTCTCTTCTTAGTGCAAGAATAGCTAAGTATCTAATTAGAACAACAACACACATGCTAAATCAACACAAAATGAGAAGGCAGGCTTTGGGAAGAGAAATAAAAGTAGTGTAAGAAACAGAGAGGAGTGAACAGAAAACTCCAGTCGATTTCTTATAGTTACAATTGCATATATAGAAATTGTCAATAAGAAATTCATATGTGCCAGCAGCTAAATGCTTGACATCAAATACTAATAGTGAATTAACATACCATTTTATAACTCCTTCCCATGAAAACTTATTGTTGTAGATGTCAGGAGAAAGTTTTGCTGTACTTTGCCATGTTTGTAGATGGCCAAACCAGTTCCTTCATAATAATGGGCTTATAATTCATCAGTGTAAAATAAAGACATTACCAGCCCACAGGTTTAATATCAAAGGGGAGTGTTGTTTGATGTTGAATTGGCAAGACTCTTAAAAAATAATTCATTTGACCTATCCCTGGATGTACACCACATTGGTGATTAAAATTTTAAGGTTGGAAAAATGATCAACACTGCTCGGATAAACATAATAAGAATCAGGGAACATCAAAGGAATAGAAGTACATTGTTGATTCAGATTCCATAACCAATAAAAAGAAAAAAGCATCAGGTTCATGTAGCCAACCCCAACTAATTTGAGATTGAAGCCGAGTGGAGTTAACGTGTGTATTACAGCAAGATTACTATTTGTTATTAACATTCAACCGCTGAGTAAAGAGGAATTCGTATCCCCGTACATATAGTAAGAATAATAATGTTTGTACCAAAATGAACACAAAAAATAGCACATAAATATAAAGGACATGGTGAAATTTTTTTATGTCCTGTCGTTAGTTTTTTTTTTTCTTTTGTGTTCGTGCTATGTAAAATTTGTAATAAGATAAACGTACCCAATTGAAGAACAAATTTACAATTACTTTTTTTCTCAACAAAGGGTACAAATTAAGAAAATAATACATTTAAATCAATCTCAAGCTGTAATTAAATCCAGATATTATGAAAATTCTCAGCGAATAAGCACATAGAAAAGGAAAGATTTGAGAAGAAAGTTTGGGTACCTGAAACTGAAACCTGAACGGACGAAACTGAGAATATCGGTTGGATGCAGGCACGAGACCCAAACTAGTTTTCAATTGGGTAATTTGGCGTCAACCCCGCAGATGTTTCGACATTTTGCATCGCACACCTCACTTTCTTTTATTTTCATTTTTCTTTTTTAGATTCTTTCTTTTGGTTTCACTTCTTTTCCAATCTTCATTGTTTCTCATCTTCTTCTCTGTTTGTGTACTCAATTACATCAATGCCCTTAAACTACAATTTAATTACATCGTATAAGTGTCATCTTGTACACCAATTGCTTAAAAGTTTTACAATATCAAATTAAAAAAAAAATGATTCCAAAATGGAATTTAATTACCAACTTAACTCTCAATAATGATGTATCACAGTTCTTACCGTAAAACGAATCTGGGCAAGGAAAAAAAAAATCGACAGCAAAATGAAATATAATTTTTGTAAAGGCATTCAATCTCGTCAGAAACAAATCGCTAAAACAGATCTCATCCTTATCGATCACCGTCTTCTTCAACCAATCCGCAAAATCAATCCCTGAATCCTAATTTAATGCATTCGATTTTGATTACTAGGTCTAGGGTTTCAAACCCCTGAATCATAATTCGAAACAAACCTAAATTAAAAAATAAAACCTAAACACAGAATACCAAACCCAAATAATTTTGTTTGTCTTCTTCTCCTCTATTTCTCTAAAGGGGGGCGGCGGTTATGAGCGGTGAAATTGGTAGCTTCGAGAACACGGCGAAGGAAGCGGCTGATGCACCAGATTTCACGAGAGCACTCTAGGAGTGCGCCGTGCCGACATTGCGACACGTGGATTTATTCATCTCACAATAATTTTTTAATACACAATATTATGTTTTTATAGTTATTAAATTAAATACTTGGAGTTTATCATATTTCTTTACATAATAAAATTAACAAGATCGCCCAATTTATTCTAAAATTAAATAATAATACCAAATTAACTAATAAAAATAATTAAATATTAATTAATATTTAGTCATTGAAAATTATTCTAATAATAATTTTTTAAAATATTTGTACTCAACGTGTTTTATTTTTTTTCTTCACTTTGAAGAATTTTTTTAAAAAAATAATATCCGACATACCTTTAAATTTAAAAAAAAAATAATATTATTTATTTTCGTTTTTATTTATTAAAACAACAATTTGAAGACAATACCGAATGAACCTACTGGTTGAATCACGCTTCCCATAGACTGAAAAGTGAAAACCGAGCAAGAAATGAGTCATTATGGGCCCAACTTTTGAACCAACACAGCTTACGTCCATATTTATTGGGCCATAGAAGCCTGGATAAGCATAAGCTTTCGTATTGTATTGAAGTGGAGCTCCTAAGCACCAATCTAAAACTCATATACAGCCCATTTTTATATTTATAGCTCTATATAGTTAATAAAAATTATATAAAATGACAAATAATTCAAGCTACAATCACACACAACCTTTTTATTATTATTATTATTATTATTATATTCTTTGTCTCTACACCCATATCATAAACTCTGCATATATTGCTACTTCGCCTTAACTTCATTTATGTTTTTATTTTTAAATAAATTAAACGGGGTATTCTTGAAAATAAGATTTGAAAGGAGTGTTATAGAGATTTTAGAGGAATTTTCGAAACGCTCAACTCTTTTTTTTTATTTTTTTATTTTTAGAAAAAAGGTTGCAAACATGAAGAAAATACTAAGCTTAAACTGCTCTTAATAAACTAATTAAATTGTGAGTAGTCTTTGAGAGTCTATCAATCCTATCGTAGGATTTAAAGATAATAAAAGTCCTAATTTATAATTGACTATATTATATTATATTCACATTTGTCCTTTTACCCATCAATCCTAATTATGAGTAGTTGGTTAGTTTCTCAAATGAGTAACATTAGGGTCATAATTTTAACACAATAGTACTGATTGAAAGAAAAACACAAAATAGCTAAAAATAAAATTAAGTTGTACATAAACTACTATTATTGTGTCACATAGTTTTGTAGAAAGAGTTGATCAATGGTTCTATCACTCATCTTCTCTGATGCTTCTAAAATTAAGTTAGAGCGCGGAGTTGTTGCAAATCAGACTTGCAAATACCGAAATTGTTTGCTTATTCAAATAAGAGAGTTTTTAACAATCAATGGAGAGCATATAGTACAAGCGTAGAATGAATAATCTTGTGGAGTCACATATAACAACCATTTCGTCATCTTCTAACCTAAGGAAGACCAGAAAAGGCATATAAAACTCAATAATTAGGTTTATTCAAAACAGGTCTACGTACGCAACATATCAAAACTTCGTCAAAAAAGGACCTGTTACAGTTGTAGTTGCCGAAACACTTTTAGAGTTTTAGTCCCAGACAGAGTGACGCGATAGATGATTTGAAAAAATAGAAAAAATGAGAAGAAAAGATGAGGGTTTGTCACATTTTGGACGACAGAGGATGTCAGATGGCCTTGGATTTTGATTTAATGTCTTAAGGAATTGACCATAGTTGATAGACGTTCCATGCAATGGGCTGTTCCTTTTGTTCCATCAATGAAAGGAAAATGACGGGAAATTAAACATATCTCACCTGCTTGACCAACGCAGGGCCCGAAATTATTTATATTCAGTATCTGCTATATTACGCGTTAATTTTAATTAATAGAATTATACTACATAGATTTTAATCTCACCTCGCCAAGACAAAGCAGCAAGTAACCCCAATACAGGTTTCAATCTTTCACGTAATAATTCCCACTCAAATTAATTAATTCTATCAAAAGGATATATCCAAATTCCGGTAAAATTAATTTTCACCCACGGCAAAATCCGGCCAGAAGTCGGCAGAATCAAGTTGGAGATAGTTTATTCTTGTTCTCATGTTATATGTAGGATTACACTAATATTGGTTCTCATTATATCAAATATATAACTGGTTTAGAAGCACGCTCGGAGAATAAATAAGTATGTGACTAATTGATCGGGGGGGGAAATGCGGACCAACAGCAAAGCACAAACGGCACGTTTGGAATCTTTAGTTTTCTTTCTTTTCCGCCTTTTTTTTTTTACTTCTTTTTTAATAATTATTTATTCAGATGAGTCAATCTCTCATGTGGGTCTATAAAGTGATCTAGTGGGGGCCTAGCGTGCAGTACATTGTAATATATATATATATATATATATATATATATGTCTCTGTTTGGTGTTTGTGTGGGTGGGTGTGAAATCATCTTTAAAAAAGTAACCTGTTGTTGCCCTCCATTAATTAATCCACAGAACATTGTTCTGTAATCTGTAGTGAAAGTGACTGTGAAAGTGAAACATTGTCTAAGATCCTGTTTCGGTTTAATGGATACTCAGGGATGGAATTTTTTATGATTATGTGTTATAAGTCCACATCTTTCTGTAAATTAATACAACGCCGACTGCCCGTTGGTGTATTACGATAAGTTTGATTATTACTCTCCCAGGCTGGAACAAAGGAAAAGGTTCTTCTTATTACAATTGGAAACCACGATCTTGCACAACAGAATAAAGTTCTTTGTCTGAATATTTAACAATGTTAGCTTGTAAGCTAAAATGTATAATTTAGTTGCATAGTTTCGACTACTTTTAGATTAAAATAAGTAATTTTTAACCACCTGCTTCCACGTAATTAATAACGTACTAAGGATAGGCAGAATGAACAAAGTGTAGTCCACCGATACGCTCAAATTGCTACCTAAAATCAAGTGCCCTACTTCTTCCGGTGGCCAACAAGTCTTGTTGACACATGTCATGAATCTCCGAGAATTAATGCAAGTGCTCCTGAAAACGTGCAATTATTTATCTCATCTTTAAAGTCTTCGGCTTATTGGAATTCGATCATATTTGCTATTAAACTATTATAATTTAAAAGTTATAGCTAATCTGAACAAAAAAAAAAAAAAAAAAATTATGGGCTGAAATAAAAATTAATAATGTATAATAAATATAATTTTTAAATAATAATTTAAAAAAATTAATAAAGATATTATAAATATTTGGTTATATAAGTTGTGAATCAATTATCTTAGCTCCCAACTCACAACAACTAATGTTTATCAAACATTTTAATGCTGTAACTTAATTAAAACCTATAACTACTCAACCTTAATACCAAACAGAACTTTAATGCTATGATGTATGCTTCCCCTTTGGTAAGTCAGCTACGGGAGTCAAATTGGTGTGAATAGTGATATATATATATAGAGAGAGAGAAACTTGCGTGAGACAAATGTTGAGGTGGTGTGCAGAGTAGTGGGTACTAAAGTGGGACTATTGATGAATTTCACCATAGATTCATAAAATTTTATATTAAAAATTTAATAAGACCTATAGCAGATTCCATTACTCTGCCAAATGATAAAGTACCATTAGAAAGACTAAGTGTGTCTCATATAAATTTCTCTTATATGTATGTATGTCACACATGGTGGCTGTAGCTGTCACTATTTAGTCTTCAAATCGAAGATCGGATCACATTCATCATCATTTACTTGACGAGTAGATCACAAAATTCTAATCACCATTCGGATAACAAAAACTATAACCAAAAGAGAGAAATAAAACTGGCCCCTACATTTGGTTGGAGTTCGTTTCACGTTTTATGGCCATATTATTATTATATAGAGGCAAGAGATAAGAAGCAACTTTTTGGTATAAAAACTAATACATGATGATCAGAAAGTAATTCTCGTTGTGATAAGCACCACTAATTAAAGAACAAATATTGTATATAATCGTCCAACTTAAATTCCGCTTGTGAAGAACTCATATTTGCTGCATTAAATTTAGACATAATTTTGAAAATTTATGCTATCATATTGAGTCTATACATACAAGATATATACTTTGTTGATTTTCAATATTTTTGAGGAAAAAAAAAAGCTGTCAGTATTCTTTATCTTTATCTAAGCAAATAAAATTGCATGAGGTAATAAATAAAAGTATAATAATTAAATGAATTTTAATCATACATAAATAAAAGTACATATATATTAAAAATCCTTCAAAACTCAATTATTATTAGATCATGAGAGGATTCGTATTTAAAAAAAAAAAAAAACTGCGAAATTCCATGATCTACAAGTTACACCGCCCTTTGAAATTCATGCACGATGACAACTATTTCTTTTCAGTTTGGAATAAAGGCAAAAAGTGAGAAATGAATAGCTTTTGATTCATATTCCAAACGATATACCTAATACCGATCCTATATTTTTTAGCATCTTTCAAAGATATGCTATTGTCATGTTATACATAGTGTCTAAATATATATATGCAATTAGGTTATTGAGAATAAACATAATTTTCTAATACAATGAACCTAAAGTTTATAGTATTCGTTAAAGAATTAGAATAATTGAACTGGGCTTGGTCGAATAATTTTCAAACAAATTTTTTTGATTAACTACTCGAGTTTAGCGGCAAGTTAAAATATTGTTTTAGGCTTTACCCACCCTCAAACTAATATTAAACTGAAAATTTTACCTCTTAGATTTTCTATATAATTATGACCTCTGACTCTAGCTTTCGATAAATCTATATGTACATGACATCGTTCCTTACCTTTCAAGTCTCGGAGCTGGTTAAAAGTCCAACTTTTATGACGTGGATAATTGACAATACATAAAGTTTGATTGCTACAAAGAAATTGCTCGAAAGCGATCTTAACCCTGCTTGCTTCAATAGGTTAATGTAATCGAGCTCGCGATCAAATTAATAAAGGTCATATACGAGAAGAAAATGGTAGTTGAAATGAAGAGAGACACTAATTAAAAAGGTGGAGACAAATGGAATCTAAGGAAAAATTATTCCGGATGATAAGAAGATTTTAGGAAGCTAGCTAACAGTCATATATGTGTGTGTGGATAACATTTATACCAAAGTTATGGTGGCAATGAATCAATTAATATTTCATCATATATTGCAAAGTAAGTTAAAGCAGCAGAATATCACGATTTTTAAACGCTTGTCAAATATATAGATATAATAATATTTCACTTTTATAAACTCAAAATTACAATGAGTTTTCTCCTCGTTATTATTACGTGGGAATGGTTGTCAAAAAAGAAGAAAGAAAAGAAAAGAAAAGGGAGAGAATAAAAGAGAAAAGCGTCCAGCTTAATTATTATTATTATTACTATTATTCTGTTGATCCCCATCAAAAAATTCTGTCATGTAATACTCAAACTTCTCCACCACACCCTCTGGCATTGAGACAAGCACTCTGATAGAGTTCAAATCACCGGTGACTGGTAAAAACAAGCAGTAAATATCACTTGTTACAGGACCCATATGCATTGGCTTCCCTTCTCCAAAATCCAAATCCTCTAATCCCAGCTTTGACCATTGAGAAATAACCAAGCTTGAAGAAAGGTCGGTTTTGTAACTTTTATCCTCAAGTAAATCAACCATTGACCTCACATAATCATCGGTCAAACTTGCTTTTGCTTGCTGCACTAACTTGATTGTATGATACAGGTTGGAGTTAACCAAGTCGTTAACGCTGGTTTGCGCACACCCTAGCACAAATCCATTCCCACAATACCCTTCTGGCATTTCAGGGTTTAATTTTTTCCTCACATTGACGGAAAAGAGAAGCTTCACGTTGAGAGAAGTGGGTAACAAGTCCAGTGATCGTACCCAGGAGCGCCACGTGTGAGACGCCAGTGCTTCGAATGTGGTGCATTTTAGTGATGGTACGCATCGTTTCTTGAGATGGAGAATCTGGGACGGAGTGAATGTTAAGGATGCTGGAACCAACGGCTGAGCTTGCAAGTATTGGTTGATCTCCACCTCCACCTGGGCCGTTTCATTTGGGGTAGTTTTGGTGTATCCATGATGCGTAAAATTTACTTGCGGTGGATTTCGGGGTTTCAACACGTGGCGAGCGTGGAAAGGTGAGATTGGCAGATCAAGATTGGGCTTGGCGGTCATGTGGGCCCAAGCATGCAAAAACTGCGAAGTGCCGATGCCGTCACATAGACAGTGATTGATCGCAGTGCAGAGAATCATTCCTCCACAACGGAGATTTGTCACCTGCAATTGCAATTGTATGCAAGGCCAATATTACCATTTGAAAACCGGAACCAGAGCACAGTGAATGAAAGTAACGAAAGAGGAAGAGTAGGACCAATAAAATAAGTGTATATACATATATCATTAACATCTAAAATAGGTAGGGTCACCTTCTTTCTTTTGAGTCATTAGCTGAGAAAGGAAATTGATGACATGAAAATATTGGAACAAAAACAATAGAGAAAGAAAACGGCGTCGTTGCTTTTTGTTTCGGTGCTTCCGTAACATCACACTCACCGAAACAGAAAGATCAGATTAAAGAACATGGGACTAATAATATGTATGGTTTACGACTCTACGACTGGTAACCTCAAATAATTCATAGGATTTTTAATTAATCACGTAATTAATACCATAAATTTGCAGCTGCAGTTTTTAAAAGAATGCAAGCAAAGTGACAGAAAAAAAAAGGGGGTGAAATTAATTATCTAACCTGAACTACGAGTGGAGGAATTTGCAAGAAGCTGTGAGCTTCAACTCTAAATAAGAGTTTCCTCCAAGACCTGTTTGGTTTCTTGGAAAGTTGAAGAAAGTCTTCAGAGGAGATATCCATGAAAGCGGCCGCAAAAACAGCACCTTCTCCATTACAATCAACTTGAAGCTTAAAATCATCTTCTGAACTTGTTCTTAACCTACCAGCTAATGGGTAGTAATCCACGAGAACTTTAGACAGTGAGTATTTCAAAAAATCCAAGCTTATGGATTTCTTGTAAAGGTAAAGATATTTAATGGAGAATCTAAGGAACTTTTGATCGTCAAGATTGGAGAGATACAGCGAATGGTTTGGAGTTGGAGCGTTTGGGGAGATTAAGACTGGTTGATTTGGATAGTAACAACAATCTGGGAGTTCTTGATTATGATCATGAGATTTTAACATGCTTGCTACCCGGCTTCTTTCTCCTTCAGTTCTTTGTTTTTGCCCAAAGCAGACGGCGAATATGACGCTCATAAAAGAAAATGAGAGAAGGTGGAGAGAAAAAAATTAAGAGAGAAAGACTTCATGACTGAAGGACAAGTGAGGACTGAAGAGAGGCCAAAGGTAATTTGTAGACAAGAGAAACAACTTAATGGGGTCAATCTGCTGTATATTCCTCATGTCGTCCCATATGCGTATACGGTATATGTAGACTACTCAAAATTTTATGTCAGAATTTTAAATTCTTTTAGTTAAAGTTAAAGTTATTAGTTAATTTAGTTTATACAATCCAACGGTTATAAATATATATCTATCATTAACTTGAATTGTGTTGAAAAAAAAAATAACTCGAAAATAACCCGCTCATGCATACATACATACACATATTCAAGTCAAAATTTAGTCTAACAAACTTTTACCAGGTGTGCTCTACACATTAATTTATCAAAATCTCACTTTCAATTAACATCAAAGTAATATGTAACCATACAAAGGAAACCTATTTATAAAATTAACACACGTGGGAGCGACAATATCTTAGTGCCCGGCATTGACAGGTGTACGAGCACAAGGCATCTATCCAAAGAATGTGAAATAAATTATAAAATTTGTGATGAATTCTTCATGCTTTGTAGCCTGTAGTAATTAACTTGGGTGGGCGTGCTGATTCCTTCTTTGAGTACAAGTACATGACTGAGGAAAAGACATACGGGTGTGTTATATATGAATGCATAGGCAGTGGAGTTCAACTTTGTACATATATTGACCTGGTGTGCCCTGGTAGGCATTGTATTGCATACCTAATTCCAAGAGGCAGTGCACCGATTTTCGGCCGCAAGCCCCTCTTAGTGGCTGAAAGCAACGTTTCCATTAAATATGAAAAAACAGAGACATGAGCAGATATAAATCTTCCAGCAAATCCTGAACGTGATCCCATGATATAGACATGGATTGATTTCTAGGGTTTCACATGCTGCTCATATCCAACTTGAAAGGCAACGCATTTGTAAATTGGGTGATAAAAAAAATAAGGAAATTCCGTTGAATGTGAAAGTCTATCTGCCATAAAAATGGTACAATTAGGCGGTCAGCTTATCTTGGGTTATAAGGACGAGGCTGGGCCTGTAATCCCTGTTTGGAGGTTGGGGAACTACATCATCAGGTGCCAGAGTGGCTTTATGATACATCTCATGTGCTATGTCTCATTTATCTCTATGCTCTCGCAGCGTTTTTAGACAATTGGTTTTTTTTTTTTTTTTTTTTTTAAAGAAAAAACTTTCTTAATCGTATAAGATTTGTTGTCAGTTGTCTTAGTATGCTTTTCCATAGCAATTAAAGCATCCATCAATCTCGAAGCCAAATCAGAAAGGCCAAATTTCGGGTAGAAGAAAGCAATTGTTCATCTTTCGGTTTCTGTGTCTTTTGGAACTTTTGTTTTTTCTTTTGTCCTTTTGGAATTAGTAATTCATGATTTCTTAGCTGTTAAAATATGCTGTGAACTTAGATATAATTGAACTTTTGGGTAACGAATGGTGGTGGTCGTAAACCTACAATTTATGGATTTACCTAAATTCATATTAAATAAAATAGTTTGGGTTGGATAAATCATAAAAATATATTAGATTTGAATTTCATATAAGAAACCATTTCATAATAGTTTGGGTACGGTTTATCCATAGGTTATAAATAAATTTCCAAAACTCAAGGTGACATGATAATGAAAAATAAATTAAAAGAAATAAATGAAAACAAACTAATTCCATTATTTTTAGTTCCAAAATCTCACATCCAAATTCAATTTCTCACCAATTCAATTCCATTGTTTGTCATAACAAGTAAAAAAATTTATCTATTTGTTTATTACTAGTTTTTTTAAATTTATTTTTATTTAATGTGGAGTTTGAATTAAGTATAACAACGGAGGCGATGGCCTTAAATTGATATTATTCTTACGATTTTGGTATGAATCATGTTCTTTTCTAAATTTACTCATCTTTATAAATATTCAACATTATAATTTTTTTTTTTTGTTATTTATTTGTTGGTGAAGGAGCATACTCAGCTGATCATAAAATCTTTTGATTAAAGTAGTGCGTATGGGAGTGATTATAATGGATTGTTTTGATACTTGAGTAGGGATGTCTTATCTTTTTTTAATTTGTATGTATATTGTTAGAATTTGTGTTGTAATATGATTAATACTACTATTTTTTTTTTTTTAATTTACTTGATGATGTCATGTTTGTGGAAGTTTATTATTAGAGTTTACGTTCTCATTTATTGAGAAATAATAATTTTCATGATTAATTTTCTAGTAATCTTTAATTCTCAACAATGATTTTCGTGATTAATTTTGTAGTATTCTTTAATTTAAGGATGAAGTTATTGTAAAATCTATTATTTATAATTTTTTATTCACTATTTTTTTATATTTTAATATTAATTTAATAATTATATAATAATTAATAATAATTATAATTTTAATATAATTAAATTTATCAAAAAATATTTTGATAATAAAATTAAAACCAAACCCAAATTAAACCCAAATATGTTAATTTGAATTAAATTAAAAATATTTAAATTAGTTTGAATTGGACTAAAATTTTTATAATTTAATTTGAATTGATTAAAAATCCAACTCATACCAATCCCCGATAACGAATATAGCCTATGAACAACTTGAAGCACTAACAAATCCCCAGTTGGGGGTGAATATTTCGGGGTCGAGTCATTTCAGGAAAAAGGTGCTTAAGAAGCCGAACCCCACAACAAAAAAGGTGCTTTCGAGACACATGGTCTCCAAACATCACCGCCTAATTGAAGGAAATTCCATCTCGCCATTCTAAATCCTAATTATGCCTTCCGTAGTTGAATAACTAATCAAAAGCATCAAAATGCTTAAGCTTTATATGCTACCCATTGGATCAAAAGATTTAATTCGTTTCCAGTTTCAACAAATTTAGTTGATGGAAATGATTAACTATGATTCCTATTGTCTGAGCCAAGTAGTCAAAATGAAGCACCAAACCCATATAATATTCAGAAGCGCGAAAAAATACTTCGGCAAAACAAGCGGGGGAGCCGGCATCCAATTCTCGAGTGTAATATCAATAAATCAAACAATTAAACAGAACATTTCTAGAATCTGCTTTCTTAATCAAATAATCAATCCTATTGTAAGGATAACGCCGAAAGATTACGTTTTTTTAATCTCAGGAATCGAGTTCTTGTAAAAACCATCTTATGTTTTTTTTTACATGCATATATGCCCTGTTAATTCCAAAGGGCATTAGCACATGAATACTTAATTTCATATAAATTCTAAACTTTGCCCAAATCACATTTCCACTTTAGGTTGGTGATGTCATCCCCCATTTTGCCACAGCCCAGAGTGCTACTAACTCCATTTCTGATGTGACTTTCCCCACTCATTCGTCAAATTTTTTAATTATCGTGATTATCAGTCTATCACCATCCGGGTAGATACTTAATGCCACAACCCCACTGACAAGCCACTTTCCAAATATAAAATTCTGATCCCCATTTTGAATAAGTTATAAATAAGGATAAAGTTTACATTGTAATAAGTTAAAAAATTTTTAAATTTCATCTTAAGTAATTTATTTTTATATTGTAATAATTATTTGTATGGTACAAAAACATATGTGTTACATCAAACATTTAATATGGAATAAAATATTTTTTTAAAGTTGTTTGCAATAACGATTTATTCTTTAAAGTTGTTATCATAGTTTTTTAACTTACAGATATATAATAACTCGCTAGTATGAACACCTTCTTATTGAAATCGAAATATTTTTACCTTCTTAAGCATGTTTAGAGCTTCGTAGTATGAACATACGACATTTATTAATTATTAATGTATTTACCTCTATATCACTTACGCTAATGATAACTAAGTCAAAACAATAATTTTTTAACTAAACTCCTACTAAGCTGTAACCTCCTTATAGTAATAAAATTAGTTGGTTGTAACAATATGATTATAAAGAGGTTTTACTATACCACATCGATCCCACGTCTTACACAAATGACTCCACTAGTTAAGTAGGAGTGTAGGACTACGTAAGATAAATATTTGAAGTTTAGTTAAATAGTTTTTCAAGTAGCTTTTTCAAGTTAAATAGTCAGCAATGAATGAAAAATGAGTCAAATTTCACAGTACATATTTTATTAATAATAATGTTATAAATCCCAATAATTGAGTCCCAACTATTACATGTCATTTTTTGTTAGATATTAAATTTCGTAATTACTAAAATTAATACTCTATCATACAATAACTACATGCCACATCAATTAAGATTTAAGTTGGGACTCAAAGAAGACCCATAGCAGTCCATTTTATTCCCGAGAGAAAAAATATATATAGCACAAGAGTTTGATCTCTCTTGTTTTTGTTGGAACCTATGACGAAAGGGAATTGAATGTAAGTAAGGTTAACAGAGGAACCTTGGCCTCAACTCAACATCACAAGTTAGTTTAATTTATGATATCTTAATAATCCTTTATGCCAATCTTTCATGGCTTATATAGCGATCAGTTAAAACAGAGACTAACATAAAGATATTACAAAATCAAATCTCAATGAAATAGGAGAAATTAATTCTTCCCTCAAGACCTGTCCAGCTCGACCAATCAATAGAATCAACTTCTTTTGTTATCTTTAGATTAATTTGAATTTCCAAAGTGAATCACACCATCACTCTTTCTTTCTCAATAACATGCAACGATAGTAAGAGAGGCAAATAAAAATTTTATATATGCATTAAATTTTGACTCATTATTTGATGAGGGTGCTGGCACATTATTAAATTGTGAGAATATTATTTCTTGTGGGAAAATTTCTAGTTGAAGTCTAGGATGTTGGACTATATATGTGTGTGTCTGTTTTATTTATTTATCTATTTTGAGGAGGAAGCAAGGGAAGTTTGTCTTTCTGACCCTCACTTTGTTGATCGATTTGGGCTTGGGCCCTTTGTGGAACCCCCCAATTCTAACTAAACGAGAAGTCGATGAGATCGTTTTTTTATGGGCCTTACACTTAAAAAGGAAAAAAATTATGGGCCTTAAGAGTAATCAAATCGGTATAATATGCGTGAACTCTCTAAAGAGTGGGGCTTTTAGCGCCCTTTCAATCCACTTCAAATTCTCTTTCATAGAAATTACTTTCGAAGACAAGCTCAAATATGCTTCGTTTTTCTGTCACTTCCAATTTTTATTTTTTCACGTTGTTACAAACTCTTTTGATTTATCACCAATCTATTTTTTGTATTTATTTTTAATTTCTGACTCTCATCTATTCAATTTCTTTACAAAAATTAAAATAATCTATTTTCTTTTTCTTTTCTTATTAATTATATTTATTCTTGGAAAGTTGGTGTTTTTTAAGTTTCGAGAAAGAAAGTTTGAAGAAGGAACAAAGATAATATAATTTTAAAAAAATTATCATTCATAAAATTATTTATGTGGAAGGTGAAGTAAGCGGACAGTAAAAAAAAAAGAATGAGAAAACTTATTAAAATTAAGGAATCGAATTAAAATAGTGTCGATTTAGACAGAAATGGCATGGTACTTTTAGTATTAAATCGAGTATAATTTAAAAAAATAAAAAGAGTTGTAAAAAAACAATAGAGGGGTACTGGATGTCTTTAAAAGATGAACAATCCAATTAATTTGAAGTGAAAGTAAAGATTTTGAAAAGAAAGAACGAGTAACTTTTTAAAATTTAATTTTAAAAATTAATCTTATAATTAATATAATTCTACATATATTCTCGTGTATATTATAAAAATTTAAAATTATTTTTAATAATTAAGAAATAAAATTAATAAATTTAAAATAATAATTATTATTGTCAATTATATTGAAAAAATAAAATAAAATAAATAATATAAATATTTATTTTAGTTATCAATTATTATACATATTTCATAAAAAATAATTTTTTATACATGTTTATAAATATATACAAAAATTTCATTTAACATTATGTTTGATTAAGTCGTTTATATCTTTATAATAATTTAACAATAAAATTTTTTAAACATATATGGTTATTTTTATAACGTATAATATTTTTAAAAATAAATTTAATTAAATATTTAATTAATTTTAACAATAATTATTTTAAAAATTATAATATTACTCCACCGATCCCAAAGGTCTCGCGATACAATTGCCAATGAGATGGTGGAATTGATGCTTTCCGTCAGATAAAATTCGACTGTGTTGATGATTTATTGACTCCAATGATGAGGATTAGGATGGCCAAACCGACTTAGGTAAACGACGTAGTTTCGGCCCGATGTCAACCTTCGAAGAATATGCTGCTTTCTTTGTACCCGAAGCCAAAACAGATATTTCTTCCGAGCCAACAGAAACATAAAAGTTGAAGCAAACGCAGCCGTTTCACCTTAGTAGTTATCCCCCAAAAGGTTGGTCATTGGTCTGATAAAAGTGGGCCCCACAATGATTTTTGATCGAGATCAAAAAGTATCCAATAGCTGTCGTTACAAGAGCAAATCTCGGGGAGCGTGATGCATTTTGCCCAGACCCATAAATAAAAATCAACATTTACAAATTAAATTATAAGGTTTGTCCGATTGATGGCAACTAGATAACGAATCTTTGATCCAAGTGAAATCGAAATTCCGTCGAACCCAGCGTTGACAAAAAATATATAAAAATTTCAAACAAATTCGCTCACCGGATCGAATGCCAAGCTCAGTCACAGAGCAACTTGGCGCCAATTGACGAGCAAATTGGTTGAATTCGAGACGGATTTTGATGGATTCAGATGTAGCTTAGAGAGTTGTCTCAGGTGATTTCACGTCACTGGAAAATCAGGAGGAGAGTATAAAATTAGCTTTCATATTGTTTGGAAGGGAGATTTGGAGACGTCACCTTCAAAAAAGGGTACTTTTTTAGCTTGAAGAAGGTAACCTTTCTATTCTCCAAAAATTAGTAAAGCTCTTTCAAGATGGTACTAAATCAAGCCCGATTTACAATTGTGTTTTTACCATTCAAATTTTTTCATGGTACTTCTTTTGTTCTTGTGCTTGGTTTTATTTTATTTAGCCAATAGATAATTGAATTCAAATGGGTATCAACCTTTTAAAACTTTGTAATTCAGAGAGAAAAATGGTGTAAAGTAGTTTACATCATTTAATAGACTAGCTGATACCCATTCTGGGGGATTTATTTTTTTTCACTCCAATTACTGAATTCAAGGAAAACCGATGAAGGCAATATGCTGAAATTATCATGTTTTATGCGTAGAAAACTTCATTTTCCAGTGAAATTTTTATGGGATGGCTCCAAATCTATCGTGAATTTTTTTATCTTTATGAATACCTTGGGTTGTTTAGAGATTGAAGTTCTGATGTTAGTTTATGCATTATGAATCCGACTAAAAGTTGTTAAATGTCTTTAACTAATAAAGTTTTAGTCCTTGCTCACGGCTAAGCACTTCAATTTTACCTTGTTCAATGATCTGCAGGAAATGGCTACTCCAGTGGAGCCTCCCAATGGGATTAGGTCCCCAGGGAAACATTATTATTCCATGTGGCAAACCTTGTTTGAGATTGATACAAAATATGTGCCCATCAAACCTCTTGGTCGAGGGGCATATGGTATTGTGTGCTCTTCTGTGAACAGGGAAACCAATGAGAAAGTTGCAATAAAAAAGATAAACAATGCATTTGAGAACCGCGTTGACGCTTTGAGAACTTTGCGAGAACTGAAACTTCTTCGGCATCTTCGACATGAAAATGTGATCGCATTGAAAGATGTAATGATGCCTAGTCATAGGAGAAGCTTCAAGGATGTCTATCTGGTTTATGAACTCATGGATACCGATCTGCATCAAATTATTAAGTCCTCTCAGGCTCTCACAAATGATCACTGCCAATACTTTCTCTTCCAGGTGAATTGACATTGTCCTTGATATTTTCATATTGGGGTTTTTAGAGTTAATTTTGCGAAGGTAGTGATTGGGTAGCTTCTGTAGTTCTGCAATTGATTGAAGTATCGATCTACACAACAGCCTAAAGAAGTGTAGAATTATTACATGGTTTTGGAGATTGTGAAATTGATTAGTGCTGACTAGTTACATGGATAACTTAAGCTGCAATGTGAAGTTCTTACATTAACTGGATAGGTCTTCATCTTGTGTTCTTGCAGCTCAGCAGAAAGTAGCAATTAGCTCATTGATCAGACTCAAGAATAGAATTTCACAACCTAGATGGTTGCCTACTCTGTGATGTGGTTTTCTTGGACTATGGCAGTAGTGACATCATTTTTTAGGTGTCAGTAATACTTCAACTGGCTGAACTTTTGTTAGAAACCTTTGAATTGGTGTGAAGTAGAATAGGCTTTCCTTTTTCTATTGACCTTGAGGGTTTCTTCGGGATCCAGGAGTTTTGTTTTCGGTCATAGAATTCAATTATTCTGCCCTACTTGTATTCATTTCATTTTTTTTTTTCCTGATAAGAAACTCAAAAATGTATTAATGAAGAAGATTTAAAACAGATGGAGGACCAGCTGTCCACTAAGAAAACAGAAACTAGGACTATTTGTGCTATACAAAAGTATACCCAATCACTCAAACACAAGGCTAGAATCAGTTATAACTTCCTATCTCGAAGCCCCATCCCAATCTGCCCCACTTATATCTAATTCTTAGCACCATATGAGTACAGAAGGGTGATCAGTTCCACTAATCACTTTTGAAAGAGACTGTGGAGACTTGATAAGAGGTTCTACATCCGTGACAAGTTTGAAATAGATATATTTCTGGGTGGAATGTTCTGTATACGTCATTTCTTTTAGCTAAACTATTGTTTAACAATCTGCTGATCTTAATCTATTGTCTCCATGTTATCATTTCTTAAAAGAGTTGATTATTGTCCAAAAATTAGGGAGTACATCTTTTAAGCAGCCACCTTGGAAAAATTTCTTATGCCATTGGTCCTCTGAATTCTCTTGTATTTGACAATTTGATGATACTGAGTTTGTTACATGTTTCATAGAGATTGAGATTTATTATCTTTCCTCTACTTAGCATTCAGATGAAGCATTGAAATAAGTATGTTCCTTTGTTGTGGCAACAAAGTCTCGAACCTCAAATATATTCATGAACTTTCATCTCAAGGAATCTTACCATCTTAGCAGCTTCGTATGCTAACTTTGCAGTTCTAGATACAACTGCTTGTATAAATCTTTTGGGCTTTCAGATTCTGAAAAAATTGTGTTCTGAAGGCCTTATTGCCTGATCTAATTCATGATTTCTGGTGCAGTTGCTTCGAGGTCTGAAGTATCTTCATTCAGCAAATATTCTCCACCGTGACTTGAAGCCTGGGAATCTTCTCGTCAATGCAAACTGTGACCTAAAGATATGTGATTTTGGGCTGGCGCGCACTAGCAATGGAAAGAATCAGTTTATGACAGAGTATGTTGTCACTCGCTGGTACCGGGCTCCAGAGCTTCTCCTATGCTGTGACAACTATGGGACATCCATTGATGTCTGGTCTGTTGGATGCATCTTTGCTGAGCTACTTGGTCGCAAACCTATCTTCCCCGGAACAGAGTGTCTTAACCAACTTAAACTTATCATCAACATCCTTGGCAGCCGAAGGGAGGAGGAGCTTGAGTTTATTGACAACCCAAAGGCGAGGAGGTACATTAAATCGCTTCCGTATACACCTGGGAGCCCCTTTTCCCGTCTTTACCCGAATGCGCATCCTTTAGCTATTGATCTGCTGCAAAAGATGCTTGTTTTTGACCCTACAAAGAGGATTAGTGTCACAGAAGCACTCCAACACCCTTACATGTCCCCACTGTATGATCCTAGCTCTAACCCTCCAGCCCAGGTGCCCATTGATCTTGATATGGATGAGGAATTAGGGGAAGAGATGATAAGGGAAATGATGTTGAGGGAAATGCTCCATTACCACCCTGAGGCAATTACAGCCAACACTGAGGTGTGCTCCTCCTAACCGTGTCTTCCTTGGGTTAGCAGTGAGGGATGGGGAGGCTGTTTCACTTCAGCTGAGGACAGTTATTTATTTGGATTCTGTTTGCTGTTTTTTAATAATCCAGAAGAAACATGGCATTAGTTATTAGTAGTGCTGCTAATAATTTTGTTTTGTTTTGTTTTGTTTTAAAAGCGTGCTTATGGGTTTGAGCTCTGTACTGTACCGTAGGTGGCCCCGTTTAATTTGTATATAAGAGTGGTGCTGTTTGTGTATGAACTTAATTTTTGTATATTAAAATATTTAGATACATAAGTTAATAATAACACATCACGTTTAATGTTCATAAATTGCCGGTCTCCCGGTCCTTTCATCTTGGCCGGTAATTTGGCAATCCACAATTAGAGCAATTTGTCCAGGTCCATGGGGGCTTGCATTGCGAGCATGGCCCAAGGAGAATTGGATCGTCAATGCTGTCGATCGGTATGTCAATATGATCACATTTATATTCCTGCCCGCCAGAATCCATTTGCCGTGCCACGTTCTCAAAATGTGCCGCGCCCTAATCTGCCTTTCAAATTTCAGCTGGCGCCACCGCCGCCAAAGCCTTTACGCCATCACTTTTATACCCTATGCCCTGTGTTTGGCATCTGCCAACCAAACCAAGGGGCTCCCTCACTTTCTTTTTGATACAACACATTATGAATTGGATGCAAGAAGAATATAGGCTTCGTCGTCGTTTCTGATTATTTTTGTGAGCGCCAACCAGTTCAGTTGTTAGACATTAGACTATACATAATTATTATTGAAAAAAAAAAAAAAAACTATGCGTAAAAACGTATACAAGTCTCTTCGCCTCTTTCAAAAAGTTTTTTTACCCCCTCTTTTTAAACAAACAATGAGTTAATTATTAGATCCTAAAACATGTGACGGAAGCAGAAATAATAAAAATGTAATGGTCAGACATTATTACAAATTGTAGATAAATTAAGATTAGGAAATTGTCAGTTTTCACGTATTGAAATTAATATATACTACTTATCTTTATTGTTTTCACAATAATTAATAATTCTTTGGTGGTATAATTTTATAATATTACTTTTATTTTTAATATATATTTTTTCATATTTATTATAAATTGGAATAAATCATATAAATAGAACTTAAAATTAAAAAAATAAGTACTAAAAATAAGAGACATATGTTTCTTGTAACAACAAAATATTTTTCTTACACTTTTTTTCTTTTTAAATGATTTTTTAAATAAATATATATTTTATATTTTTAAGATAAATTATAAAATAAATAACTCATTTATTTCTCTTCGCATTCAACTTTTTTATGGTACTTTATGGGGCGAGGAGATTTTTAAATATTATAAAAATAATAAAAGAATAAGTGATATGTATCGATTTCCGCGGGCAGCAATCGGCAATCTCCCCTTTAAGATTTTGTCTGATGGGAAGCTTCTTGGAATCAATGCAGGTAGATGCATGTATGATAAGATTTGAATTTGAAAAGTGGTAAAAGTGGGGGGCTTATGGTTTAAATTGACTTGCAGAACAAACAGCAGCCAATTTGGACTGCTTTGAAGTCGCCTTTAGGGTGTTCGACTTCATGCTTTGATCACTGTCAAATTGCCTGTCATGGAGAATGAATGCATCTTTATCGTGTGGTTGAATTAAATATTAATTTTTGAGTAAATATGTACTGTTTTTTATGCTTGGCCCCGCTGGGGTTGCCATAGAACAAGAATATAATTATTCAATCACAATTTGGAATGTGACTCTCGATCCGATCATACATGTGTGCTGCGCAATGCGTTGATCAACAGAATTTGATTTAAAATTAGATTATAAGTTGATGTAGGCCCCTTAATACATTTGGCCAATTCATAAGTTTTAACATTTGTTTGTTTTTCTCTAAAATGTCGCACGATTATTAAATAATCCAGGATGGCCGTGGTTTAATTATGATTTAAGTCTTGTTTAGTATTGTGATTGTGCAGTTGTAAGCTTAAAGGCTACAACATTATTCAGATAATTAGAAACTAATTAACTCGACTTAAGAAAGGCACAGCATGGCTGCATGAAAGCTGTCGCTTTATAACAGTAGTGTTACCAGAGTGAGCTCGCATGGAAAAGGCGAGAACCCATCAACTTTAATTTCAAGATATTTCAGTTTGCGCTGTTGCTTGTTGTCAGCTGAATGCGGTGCAGGAAAAAGAATATACAAAGCCAATAAAGCTCGATGCATAGACACATACTCACATACAGCATATATGGGTCATGCATGCATGCATGGACCTTTCTACACATGAGACGGGCCGTACTTGGGCGTGCAAATATTGTCCGTACTAAATTTGTCCAAGTTCCAACAAATGAATTAATATGCCGTGAAACTAATGGTCACTGAATTTGTTTTAATTTTATTTTATTTCTCATTATTTTAAAAGTTGATCATACAGTTGCAGAATAATTGGAACAGGCTTCATCCAGAAGGAAAATTATGCGATCGTTAAGGCTGGGTGAGGAAAAGAAAAACAAAAACAAAAACGTGTGAAAAATTTCATTGCTCAGAAAATGGAAACAGCCCTGTGTCTTGGGGTTAGGACCCTTTTGAAAAAGCTGAAACAGCACCACCCCCTACCCTCGCTTTATTTTATTTATTTATTTTTATTTTTATTTTTGTGCATTTTGAAGCTTTTAAATATATATAAAAAAAGAAAAAAGAGAGAAAAAAAAGAAAAAAGAAAAAAAGGATAGAGCATTGTCTCTACAAGCTACAAGGCCGACCAAGCCTCTCGTTATTTTCAGTACTATTCCTTTACGCGTCTCTCTCCTCCTCAATGTCTCTCGTAAGAAGATTATAGAAAGAAAAGCAAATCGGCAATGGCAGATTTTGGATTCTCTCAAATTTGCTTTCGCGTTGTTTGATCGAGAATACCAATTAATTAAGCAATCACATATATTCTTAATAGAGAGCTTTTTGTAGTTATTCTTTCCGAAATGTTCTTTTTATAATAAAAATTATTATTGTTATTAGGAAAATCACTCAACCAACAAAATTTAAGTTATTAATATGTATACACATAAGGACTCAAAATGATATTAAAGACTACCATTTCATGTGAAATATCAATCTAATTTTGAAATTTTATAGAGGTTCGACTACGATACTCTAAGGGTACAGTGTCCTATAGTCTAGACACCGTTAAATGATCAGAAAGTCAATAAAAATCAATAAAATTTAATCATCAAATGAAAATTAAGTTGTTGGGTACAATAGTACTATTGTCACAGCCCATTGTTTTGTAGATGAATTATTT
This sequence comes from Murraya paniculata, assembly GCA_030449075.1. Lineage (NCBI taxonomy): Eukaryota > Viridiplantae > Streptophyta > Magnoliopsida > Sapindales > Rutaceae > Murraya > Murraya paniculata. The sequence goes on along the minus strand of JAEVFN010000024.1, from coordinate 1,767,141 downwards.
AAATTAGTTATAAACAAATATAATGTAAAGATCTAATAAAACCATATAGGTATGGATTTGAGAGACCAATAATGTCACAAGGATAAATCATTGAAATAATTGAAACAAAGTGGCCACATAGGATTTTAGACACAAGTATCTTAGTTCTGATAACATGAAAGCCAAAAACTTTTATATTACATTGGATTAGCTCTTGGGCAATGCTAAAAGTGCCCATAGATAATATTAAAGATGGGTCTAGATAATTATCTCCTCCGAGACACCATAAACAAAAGTACAGAACAAACCATTCCTGATATTTAATTTTGTCACGTGTTTCTTCAATGATGTCGTAGCATCCGAAGGGAACTCATCAGAAAGTATTGGTAGGGCTCAAGTAAATCTTCGAATTTCAATTCATTTGAATGATGCAATTGATTATAGAATTTGGGGTGTTAACGGTTGACATCGAAAAGCAGTGAGCACAAGGAGTATGTTCTTTTGAACCACAAGACCACCTGTTTACAAGGTCTCTTTCATTGCTATTGTCGTGGGGCTACGAGTCGACGGGCAAATGCTTTATTTCTGATGGCAACATGTTTTCGTTTTCTTGCTTTTCAAATTGAAATATTTCATGTGGCTTGAACAAGAAACCTATGTGCGGATCATTTCTGTGATCATATCAAATTAAATGTGTTTACTACATATTTTCTTTGTTTGTGTTTATGTTTCTCCTTGGATATGCATAGCATGCAGTGCTGAATTACAATCAAACGTGCCTCTGATTCATCAGTACTAGCTAATTACATCTGATTCAGGGCTGACGCTAGCTTAATCTCATAATTAAGAAATTATATTGAGGTAGCAACTTCCTCATATAAAATTAATTAATTCTAATACATGGAATGATGCATGCCATGACCCAACCTCCTTCGAGAGTTACTTTAATTAAAAATGATGTCACAAGTTAACAAACAATTACGCAGTCGGGAAACGAAGAGATCTAGAGGCAGTAAAACATATATTCGAAAGAGACTTATAGTGACCGTAAGCCAGCCTTATTGTCATTTGTTATCGTTGGGTTATTTCAATTTTCCCGGGCGATTTTTTTTTCTTTTCCACGTTTCTATTATATTTAACTACAAGAATTAACTGGTTGTCATTGTATATATATAGTGATGGAACCAAGATTTTGGTTTAATGGCGACAAGATTGAAAAAAACTATAAATTTCAAGAACCCAGACATAGAAATCTGTAAAACTCAAGCGGCCAAAATATAAAACAATAATTCAAAGAAATTATTCAAATTCCGTTTACACCTTAATTATTATTTTCTATGAATTTAATGTCAGGCCACGACTCACGCCTGCCTCTATTTTGGAAGTCTAAAACTCCAGCTTATCTAAAACCCATTATAAATCCTCTGCCTAACTTTCTCTTAATTACAGATTAGAGTTTAAGCATGCATTAAATTTCATTGAATTTTAATTCCGTGAGATGGAGGATACTTATCATTTGATACCATGCCAAATTCTAAAACTCTATCATAACTAGGGCCCTTTACTAACATTTAAGTGGAAAGGCGCTGATGTAATATTTTCAAATTGAGCTTTGAAGTATTATCCATTAGAATTACAACAAAAAGTAGAAATTAAAGATGACGATAGACCTTTATTATTATTATCATTATTATTGTCATTGAAAAACTATTGGCACGGTTTATAAGTTGCTAGCTAGTAGCAATAATGCTAATAATGAAAAGGTTTGGTTTTGTCTTTAATACTCTCAACTCAATCTTCAAAAGATAAACAAAGGCAAAACCAAACAAATTTGACTCTGATGAATCTGTGATATAACAGTTAAGCACGAGCAAGTTGCCCTGTCATGCAACTTCAATATCTGAAATAAACAGAAAAGGAAAATCACTAATTGAAAAAACGCTCTCCGGCTTACAGACTTATCAAAGAGACCGCATCTCAAATTCTCAAGTCATTAAAGCAAAATGTAAGCATCTGTAATTAGGTTTCCACACCCATTTGTATTGAGTACCCTAGGCACAAAAACTGCATTGCTTTTTCGTCAAATTGTTAGCATTCTGACTCAACGAAAAGCACTCATTTTGTGCTGTTGCTATCTTAATTAAATGGACCACCACATTTTTCTATGAAAGCGTGATGATCGAATTAATAGTTCAAATGTAGTAAACACCATAGCGAGTTTTTACATTTCATCGAAAATAATTGAGGCGAATGTATTGATACATATATAGATAGCATGGCTTGTATATTTTCCTCTGCAAATCTAGCTAAATCATCAAGTTGAGGAGTGTTGATTCAGGTTACATTTATAGCATTGCTTTTATATTAGTGTTGTTTCAGAATAACTTACATCTGATTGTTGACATAAACTTTATGAGTTTCAATTATTTGATTCCTGTGATCTTCATTACATACCTAATTTCCTATCCGTGTTTAAAAATTTGTGTTTAAGATATTAACCGACTTGTACGATCCAGTGTGAAGTGTTTGGTGCATAGATGATCAGTCTAGCTACTTGCCGAGCTAGCTAAGAAATAAAGTTTTGGGTATAGAAGCTGTTTATGTGCTTGGAAGGGCCTGAGTTGTCTCTTTCAGAAAGATTCTTTGAGAGAAATGAAGATCTGGCCATGTTGCAAGTTGTAGAATGGCCTCAATATATAAATTACAAAGGAAGATCATAGTAAAAATGCAAAATCAGATGGGGGATCAATTGCCATCATTAATGTCTTTTTCTTTTTCTTTAACTTAATGATTATGGGGTGTTGTCAATTTTCTTCACGCTTATCTTATGTTGGAAGTGAAGAAAGAAATATCCAATAACATAAGTTAATAAAAAAGGTTAGGTTCTCACTCTACGTCAAAAGCATGTACGAAACTAGTTGTCAATACAATATCAATATAGATCAACAATTTCTTTTTCATTTTCTACTTTTGTGTCTCTTGGCTTAGCAGGCTAGGTCTAAATATTTCAACTTTTGTGATAATCTGGAAGATGGCTATTTGCTTGTATCCCCCACAATAATTTCTTTGCCCTATAATTGGCATCAGATAAGCGAGATCTTGATACCGATAGTTAGAATGTGATAGAGATAGACTCAATAGTTAGCTAGTGATTTCACCCATGAACTAAGAAGTTGTTGGAGAAGTAGGATTGTCCCAGTTGATTATTATTATTTTTAACGTGATCTATAGGTTAAAATAGATAAAATTTTGTCACTCGATCACCTAATAACCTATTCATTACGATTAGGATATTCAAAATTAAGGTGATTATTTTTATGTTTTTACATTTTGGTTGGAACTTGATGATTATTTTTATGTACTGTTTTAGAAATATATATTCTAAGGCATATCGTTAAAAAGATGATAAACATGCATGATCGTAGAAACTTTCAAGTTTCAGTCATAGCCAATTAAATAAGAACTTAAAAAAGAGAGATTGTTACTTTCTCTAATACTGAAATCAATTGGCATCATAATTTTATAATATTATTTTTTTTGTTTTCGAATATATTTTTGTTCATATTTTTTATAAAATAAATAAATCATACCAATAAAAATTAAAATAAAAAATCAAGCACTGAAATTGAGAAATTATGTTTTAGGGTGAATAAAAAATTAATAATAAGATACGTTTTTTGCAATAAATATATATATTTTATATTCTCAAGATAAATTATCAAGAAAATGACACATTTACTTCTCTTTTCCTTAAAAATTTTTGGTGTTAGATGGTTTTTTTTTTTTTTTTTGATATTATAAAAACTATAGGAGAATAACTGAATAAGTGATGTATATAAATTGACAATTTCCCTCCAGAAAATACAAGATATTCGGATTATTTTGAATTGTAATAAGGCTAGCTACGTATAGTAATTAATGGAGTAACAAACATTAACAAGATAAGATAAATGCCCGAAGCCAAAATTAAATTAATTTAATCTACCGGGCCATGCATCCTAGTGTTTTTCAGATTGGAGGGGGAGAGGAAAGGAATTTGGAATCATTTCCCCTTTCCACTGTCCGGTTGACAATAAAATGATGGAATTTGAATTCAATGAAATTTTTAGTTCCTACAAATTGAGCGAGGAGTCAAAATTCCTCATTGACTAGAAATTAAGATTTCCGAATATACCATTTCTAGAATTTTAAATTAATTAGTGAATAATTATTATTTATAATTTTTTTTTAAAAATAATATTATGATTTATTCTATAATTTATTAATTTGAAAAAAATAAAAATACAACCAGATTGTCGTACTGCCGGCCTCCGCCACTGGACCGTGGCGCCACCACCTCGGCTGGTCGCCGCTGGTACGATTTAATTCGTCCTCAGTTAATCTACGTAGCTGCATTGTTAGCGACATAAAAAAAAAAGGAAAGAACTGTGCTTTTCTGTTCAAATTTTGCTCAAAGTTTTTATGTTCATCTAACTTTAGTTACTTCTTGCGAACGGACAAATTATTAGGTAAGAGATGAATAGATCTAGAAAATTCAATCAGAATGGTGAAATCGACGCGCCAAAAATTACTTCTTCTGCATTGTCGGCGGCTTCTCTATTAAACAATTTTATTTTATTTCTTAATGAAATTTTCAAATTAAAGAAATAAATAAAATTTGTTAATAAATTATTTGTGCTAAATAAAGGTTACTTGAAAATGAGTTTAAAATCAATACAATATTAAAAGTCAAAAGATTAAAATTTATCCAAATAAAAAAATATGTAATTCGTTTCGTCGTATAATTCGAATAAAATTTTGCGCGAACTTTAACTTTTGGAGTTACTGGAAGTCTAGAAACGAATGTATTTCGGAATTTTAATTGTTTATTGTTGCATATGTAAAGTAAAAGCCGCCATTTTAAAAGGTTATTTTTTTGGGGGGGGGTGGTCAAATTAAGAGCTTCAACTATGGACTTCATTTTTTACGACTACCCCTATCAGCTTGTCGCTAATTAAGCAAGCCACTTTTCGGCGACTGCTTAAAATGATTTTTATTTTAATTCTCCTCGAGTGTTAGATCAAGAGATAATGAACTACACAGAAACATGCTTGCGCTTGCAATAATTCAAGAGCGATAATGTGATATGATGTTATAAAATCACAGGTCAAAGTGGGGAGATAGTACTAATTTCTTCCTTATTACCCTCAGAAGCATAAATTAAAATCCCTTTCAGATTAATCAAGTAGAAATAGCCATTCCCAAAAATACCCTTGACCTATTTTATCGTGCCACCTCCCTGACATAAGATTCCGTTTGATTTGTTAAGTGCCACCTGTCACAATAAAACTGTGCTATTAACAGTTATAAATCAGGCACAGGCGGTAAAAGTCAGGTAACAGTAATAAGTTAACTATAAGACAATACTTATTAACAGCAACCAAAAAGGGGAAGAAATTTACCCGAAAGATATGTATTAACAAATAATAATAATAATAATAATAATAATAAAAGGGTGCATGTCATGGGAGCCAGCTGGAATTGGGGAAATTGCGTCTCCACCCCACATGCCTAATCACCTCGGGCCCGCATCCCAACAAACACTTCGGATGGGAGATTCCCCCTATGCCCCTCTTTAGTCTTTACTGCTTTATTTTATAATTAAATTATTATTATTTATGTTCCATTTTTCGCCTCTCGTCGACCATAAATTGCCTCTCCATCTTTCATCCCTTTCCTCCTCCTCCTCTAACATCTCACTAATTAGCCTCCACTTTTTCCCCCACTCTTATCTCTTTGTTATTCAATTTCTGATCAGGTTCTAGGGCTTTTGTTAGTAGTGTTCTGCCGGAATAAAGCCTAGTTTCTTTTTCTTTTTTTTTCTTCTTCAATAGGAAAATATTGATGTTAAAGATTTCGTCGTTGATCGATGTGTGAGATTGATGTCTCCAGTTCTTAGTGAAATCCTCCGTTCCGGGTTTATGATAAATTCCTCCCTGAGGCGCAGGACCCATCTTGTTCAATCTTTCTCTGTTGTTTTCCTCTACTGGTTTTATGTTTTTTCATAAATAACTTATCATCTCATTCCTCAAATATATATTTATATACATACTTATATAGAGGGGCCTCCCTATAGATTTATTACAGGCAGAAAATATATAATAACGGGTCCTGTGGCTTAGGAGGAAGGGCAGGGTTCTCAAGACCTTTGTTTTTATTAGTGAGTTACTAGTTTTTTTTTTTTAATTATATATATATATATATATATATACACGTATTATTATTGTTATTTTCGGCATATATGGCTTCCTCTAGTGGGAATTCCTCAGGTTGCAGCAGTCGTGATTGTCAAAACTCAGGATCTGAAGAAGATTTACAGTTAGCGATGGATCAGAGAAAGAGAAAGAGAATGCAATCGAATCGAGAATCAGCCAGAAGATCGAGGATGAGAAAACAGAAGCACTTGGATGATTTGATTACCCAAGTGGCTCAGCTTAGGAAAGATAATAACCAAATCTTGACAAGCATCAACATCACCACCCAGCACTACATGAACATTGAGTCTGAGAATTCCGTTTTAAGGGCTCAGTTATTGGAACTTACCCAAAGGCTTGACTCTCTCAACGACATCCTCAATTTTATTAACACAAGCAATGGGATTCTCGACGCATGTACTACCGATCATCATCATCACCACCACCCCCCATATGCACATGATGATTTCGTTAACAACAACCCAATGGACACCAACGCCATGTTTCTGAACCAACCCATCACGGCTTCTCCAGATATCTTTCAATATTATTGATCAGGATCATCACCGTGCGGTCGATATTTGGTCAATTCTGCCCTCGGTGTCTCTCTTTGTTTTCCTTTATTGGTCGTTTGTTTGTTTGTTTGCTTGCTTGCTTGCTTATGGTCTTAATTTAAGGCGAGTCTTTGTTATTATGATACTAGTTTCTAGTTTGTTTGTGAGGTTATATATGCATGAGAGAATCAATGGCACATGCAATTAGAGTAAAAATAAATCTGCCCGCTATAAATATGTTGTGAAGGACTCTGAATGAATTAATGTATGTGGTCTCTCTGGTTTTTAATGTAAATAGATTTTATTCAATTTTGTGTAGTGTTTTCTTTCTTTGTCTTAAAAGTAATTTTCTTTTTCTGTTTTTCACTATGATTTGGTTTTATATCTGCAAACCAAGCAACTTTTGGTTGTCCAACTCCAACCAATAATTTGTTTATGCAAAAATTGTTTGGAATTTTGCCTCAAGGTAAACCTCAGGCACAGCCACGGGATGCAAGGGAGTGGGTAAATTAATTAACCAAAAAAAAAGAGTGAAATTAATTCCGGGTTGATTATTGTTTAATTTTCTTGATTATTGTAGAGGGTTGGTAGGTGCATTTACCTACTAATGACCAATGAAAGAGATATTTTTCCATGGGCTTTGTGGGCCTTTGCCTCCTATAGGAGGTTACCGAAAGAAACAGCTTTTAATTTAGTTCTTTAAAAAAAAAAAAATTGGTTAATTTGTTATGGCTGGATTTGTTGCGCCTTCGTTTTCTTCCAATGGTGATATTGTTTCCCCTTTTCTTTTTTTTTTTTTTTTTTGGTTTGACTATAATTAATTGGAAAAAGTTTTTTTTTTTTTCACTTTTATAGTTTGATGCAACAGCAATATTTTCTCCATTTTTTTAAAAGTAATAGGAGCTCTTTTTTTTTTTTTCCTTTTTTTAAGGAATAGTTTAGGAAACTTCCATTAAATTGCCATCAGTTTATCTGTTATTTGATTATAATATATTGGGGAAAAATTAGATATTTAATCAAAGAAATACTAAATGTTTCAAAATAAATCTCTAAAATATAATTAAATAACAGCTAACTCTGGACATAAATTTAAAATCTAAGAGTAACTTAATGAAATAATAATGATACTCAAAGACTATGAATCCGCACACATATTTATTAAATTTTTTGAATGAAGTCAACAGCGACATAGTTCGATTAAGCCATGAAATAATTGTCATTAGCAACAAACTATAATTAACATAACATCTCTCATCACTGACAGAAAAACTCAACACCACCACCAATTTTCATGTGCACGTGTTGTCAAACATTCCTAATCTCCCGTGATTAGTGCACTAGTCAACAACAAAGGTTTCAAAATAACATACAAACAAACACAAAAATGTAATCTACGACAGCTGCAATGTAATTATTTTGCACTAGTAATTTATTAAATTAGAGAGTGTCTTGTATGAATACGAAAATTATAAGTATTTTTGGTACATAACTCTAACGTTTACAGAGCTTGAGATGTGCTACCTCATAGCGCCAAAACAACGAGTCGAGAGCGCCAAAATAGAGATTAGTACAAGACGATTGCTCAACTGAGATAAAAATTTTTTCATCTTTTTCGAGATAGCATATTCAATAGGATTAGATAAAATCCTTTTTTACTTAAATGTCAGTTTTTATTTTTTTTAATTATTTCTCTTTTAATTGAAAGTCCAATTTCGCCATCAATAAATTATAATCAAAGGGTAATAAACTAACAACAAATTAACGAAAGAATATTTTGAGTTATTTTTCATAAATCAAGAATGAAACAGACTATTACAATCAAACCCTAGGAATGATGAAGGCTTTCCCTAATTAATTCCCTAATCGCGAATACAGAATAAAAAAATACATGTGAATATTAAAACTTGCAACTTTATTCTTGACTGGGCATAAAGAACAATTAATTAAACAAATAAAGTACTAAGAAAGAAAGAAGTACAAATTTGACTTGTACGTTTAAATCGAAAGACTAAAAATAAAAAGTAGGAAGCAGTGTTTCACACGACATTCTAATGTGAAAAAATCGTTTAATATCCAAAATTTCCGATTCATTCTTCATTTTAAGTTTCAAAAACTCTAAATTGAACATTTGTTTGGCAGCAAAGACACTTACTTCATCGCTTAAGTTGGCATTTGGTTCATGAAAAGATAACGAAAAATAAAATAGGAATTTTATTAAAAGAGCTTCTCCAAGGTAGAGAGAATAATATATGTTAATCAATCTCAGAGAAAAGAAGGTCTGGATGCTCCTTTCTTAATGGGTGGGCTACTGGGCTGATTAGATAATGTCGTTTCTTGAATTGTGTTTTTTTCTTGAATTGCTTGGAGCGTAGCATGTTCTGTGCTTTTGGACGAGTGATGAAATTGGATTTTCCGGTGCGAATAATGACGTGTAACTACAGGCTACCGTGCAAATGGATGGTCATGTATAATCACACTGCGTGAGCGGAAGTTCATATCACGTGGGACACTGGCTGGATTCTGTCTTCACAACCAAACACAGTTTTTCAGTTAAAACTTTTTTAATCAATTTACTTATCAGTTAAACTTTCTTACAGCATCAGTCAATAACATATTTTTCGAACCAAAGTACCCTTAATCACCCAAAACGCAATATAAGAAGGTACCTCACCCATCTTCCATCCCCCATCGCCCGCGATCTTCACGTTCTCCCTTTGTCCTTTAACTATTATTCCTTTTTTTTTTAAATTTAGGCAGTGGCAGCGACCTTGCTGGCATCGCTTCCAACTGGGCGATGGTAGTGAGCTTGCTGCACTGTTTTATTATTATTACCTTTTTTTTCTTTTCTTTTTTCCCCCACACTTAACAACTCTAATATCCTTAACAACTAAAAATAAAACTTTACAACTTCACACAACCATCAATACTAACTCCCACAACAATTTAATCAAAACTCCCTCCATAACATGACACGACTACCTAATTCAATAATAAAAATGTGTTAAACAAGATTGGAGACCCTCCCTCCCTAAAGATCGAGTTTATACATGCTTGATCAACAAAAGTGCTCCTTCTGTTTCGCTAGAAAGCTTGAGGTCGATGATGAAAATGAAATAGAGTGAATCGATGTTGCACTGCATGTTTCATTCAATGGACGGACTTGGAGTAAATCAAAATATACGAACTTGAGGGACTGAAAACTGATGTTAGGGTTCAGAGTTATTGCTTTTTAGAGGCGAAGGCTATGTTGTCTGAAAGTCATGTGTCTGGTTGTTAAAGTCATGTGTGGTTATTTGCCAGTCCATTGCCCAACTTGACATGGTCAATGGAAGCTATCTTCTCATTGTTCGTTTTGTTTACTTTTGTTTTACTTTTATGGTATTTTAGTCCAAAATCGGTGTGAGTGGTTAACAAAGAAAGATTTGTTGGATGGTTTGTTTTGATAAAGAAATTTTAAAGATGTTTAGATAGGTAAATTTTTTATTATTTTTTTGCAAGTTAATATTGCAAGTATTCTAGAATTTGATCGCTTATACCATATTGTGTGTCATTAAAAACACTATAGATTTGGAGACCTCAAACATGCGCAATAAAAATAGACTAATTAACCTTAAAAAACAAAAGCATGTGAGTCATGTGACAAATAAATAAATGGGAAAGACCAAATAAAATAGAAAAAAAAAAAAGGAACGGTTGAGACTAGGCTTGATGATCTAATCTCTCTTAATGAGAAATGCCCATAAATAAAAGTTTTTGGCTTAAGACTAGGCTTGATGGTCTAATCTCTCTTAATGAGAAATGCTCATAAATAAAAGTTTTTGGCTTATTAAAAGGGATCCAGGCATAAATTCTCAAGATAGAATTAATAGATTTTCTCTTATGAATAAAGAGATAAAAGTATTGTCCATACTTAAAATTACATTACTAATGGACCTTCGGCTTAGTGGGAGAACCCTTACATTTACAATGTGTGAGAATAAGGAGTTGAACCTCCATAAAAGCGTTATGGGGATTAGTTTCAATCATATTTTAATTATGAAATAATTGAGTGGAGACAGTCTTCTCTCTCACAAAACGTGAGGTGAGTAGAGTGGAGTGGAAAGGGTTTAAAAATCTAGACAGAACTTCAGTAGATTAATGTACAAGCTACGAGGAGTTCCAATTATATAATCTATTTATAACTACCAATTTTCTAGTATTTTTGAATGAACTAAACATTAACTTAAGCATAGATCGATGTACACGCCACGAGGAGTCCCAATTATATAATCTTTTTGTAATTATCAATTTTCTATTATTTTCAAATGACTAAACATTGACTTAAGCATCAGACTTTTGCATGTACTAAATTGGTGCTTGAACTTTTGAGAGCGTGAAGGTGAAGGATATAACTGTCGTTTCCAAGTATTGAAGGAGATTCGGATCCTTCGGTGATGGTAAGTTTAATTATATTTCCAAAAAAGGACAAGATTAAAAAAATAATATATATATATATATATTAAAGATAAGTTTAACGTCTCTCGCTTTCTTTTGTCTACAATTTCTAATTTTATCTACATTCGCTGTGCCGCAAAGTGTGCTAAAAACCACAATTTAATAATTTGGCCTAGCCAGGTTCAATGCATTGTCATCGAATCTTTCCCATGTCATTTCTTTGACTAGTCATTGCACGTTCGGATTCACACCACCCACAACAATTCGGTCTATGATAACGTTAGTGATGCTGCAAATATTTCAATATAGCGGAAACGACAATACGACATCGAAGTAAAAGTGAGCCTATAATGCATGTTTATTTTAATTTCCGGAAAATCAATCCTCATTGTTGGCGGCCCCATTATCTTGCACGCTCAGCCAATTGCAGCGTTTTTCTTTACGAAATTTTAGGACTTGCCATCTGCATAGCCCCGGCGTAAGTTTTCAATAGAATACAACTATATTTTCCAAACTTAATTGGGACTCGTTCGTAATTGTCAACTTTATCGATCACTCGCTTTAATTTTTATACTTAATGACTGATGATTATATTTTATAAAAATACTGAAAATTCCATAATTACCATAGTCCCAAGGGTAGTCCCAGAGGAGTTCTTATTTCTTAAACAATTTTGATTCTCACACCAGTTTTGTTTGCATGGAAAAATTTTGAGTGTTCTCACTGTATGCTTCTTATCAATTGAATTTTTTTTTTTAGGTTAAATTTTACCAAGTATATCTCTCAATCGACCGTATCAAGAAAAATACACATATTTTTCCATTCTGTATAAAGAGTGCAAGGCACTTATTTTATTGAAAACTTTTCTGTCCTAAAGTGGTGTAGAAAAAGATTATGATGTCATCGACACATTTTGCAGTAATATTCACATAGGAATATAAAAATGTTCATTAAAAATGCATAAATGGAAATTAAGGAGAGCACTAAAAGCAATAAAAAGGGAGCAAGAAGTTTAGTGAATTTGGGTAAGGCAATGCATTTTTATTAGACCAATAGCCATAAGGGGAAGCAAATATATGATGCAAGCCATTTGTCATCCCTTTTCATTTCTGGATTTTGATTGCTTGTTGGGGGGAAAAAAGGTTCAATGATAATTAATATTGTAATTTGATTATGCGAAGATGACGAAAGCTAGTGGTTGCCATTTCTTTTTTTTAAATAATAAGAGTTGCATCCAGTTGAGAAAATGGTGTCATTTTCCCTGTCAATGTTTAGTGCAGAGTCAGTAGTTTTAAAGGGCTCTACGCTGCAAGTAAATATTTCTCCAAGTGCTGTTTAAAACGAGTTGCACAAGCAAAAGTTGAAGAGTCTTATTAATAATTTAATCTTGCACGGTGGAGAGGAACTATTACCAAGAGCAAATAAATATATTATATTAGAACATCATTAATTGAAGGACGTAGGCCAACAAAATTAACCAAAAAAAAAAAAAAATTCAATCCCGTTTCATGGGTTCAAGCTAGCATTATCCATTTTCAAGCAGCGCCTGGTAAAAGCTCTACCACTTAAGATATCCTAAATTTAATGAACAATTTGATGACTTGGGAATTTAATCAGCACCTGGTATGGACTTCCCTCTGGTGTGTGTTCCTCAATTACAAGTTTTGAAGTTGGTTAAATCTTTTAGTTCCTTTTTTTTTTTTTTTTTTTGAATAGAGCCTATGAAAAATGAAGTAAGTTCATCAATATATGAGGTGATCAAATACTTTAATTCTATATCACTCTCTATCTTTAGTCAAATAATATTGTGTGAGCATTGCGGTTCGAATCTCTTTAGAGGATTAATGTGTTTTTTTTTTTAGCATTGCGGTTCGAATCTCATTAGAGGATTAATGTGTTTTTTTTTAAAAAAAAAAGCCAAAAATTAAGTAGAGATACACATTTTTTATATTAATTTTATGATTATACAAGAAATACCAGTAATTAAAAAAAAACTTTAATTTTATATTAGCTTTCGCTTTTGAAAGTGGCCTGCGGCATAAAAGAGCAATAGGCTACACAGAGTATGATGTGAGACTATAATGGCATGCCCACAGACAGATATTAAATAACCCAAATAATTGAGGGCAAAGAGACAAAAAGTAAACTCACTCAAAATTTGGTTGGTTGTGACATGCAAATCTCATCATCAGGATAATGATAAGTGTGTTAGTGTGACAAGTTAGGTTGCCTTACTCGAGTTTTGTTGCGTATTATTTAGGGAGATTATCAGTTTTCTCCGTGTTGAAGTCAATGTACACCGTTTATTTGTTTTATTATTTTTATAATATTTAAAAATTTCAATGGCACAAAAAATTTAAGAGAAAAAAAAAAGAGATGAAGGGTCGTTTACTAATATTTTATCTTGAAAATATAACGTAATATTTATTATAAGAAAAATATTTTAAAAATAAAGAATACATGAAAATATTTTATTATTATTTTTTATTCATATTGAAGCCTACTTTTTATTTTTAATATTTAAGTATTTTTATCTTAATTTCAATTCATATGATGTATTTAATTTATAATTCATATAAATAAAAATATATTTGAAATAAAAATAATACTATAAAATTATGATGCTTAGCGATTATCAAATATTATGAGCTTAGCGATTATTAAATATTATGAAAACAGTAAGAAGGTAAATAGTGCAACAAGTTAGGTTGCCATACTCAAAGTTTTGTTGCTTATTATTTAGGAGATTGTTAGTTTTTCCTTTGTTGAAATCAATATTATAGTAGAGATAAAGGGTTATTTACTGATATTTTATCTTAAAAATATAAAATAATATTTATTATAAGAAGAATATTTAAAAAATAATAAAAAATACATAAAAATATTTTATTATTAATTTTTCTATTTATACCGAACCAAATATTTCTTATTTTTAATATTTAAATTTTTTATTTTTAAATTTATATGATTTATTTAATTAATAATTAATATATAAATAACAATATATTTCAAATAAAAATAATAATATAAAATTATGATACCAAGCGGTTATCGAGTATTATGAAAATAGTAAAAAAGTAAATAGTATGTGTTAATTTCAATAGAGAAAAAATTGACAATCTCTCCATACTTGGTTAAAACTAAATCCCAAATTATTGAAGTGTTAAGTTGGCAATCTTTGTCGGCAAACTTAATTAATCACTAGAGTGGCATCTACCTTTGCCACATCTACATTTGCCATTTGCGTAGTGCTAGGCATCAAAGAAATGCCAACATGGCAAGATGCGGTTTCACCAAACATGTTTTCGTCATATTTTTAAAAAGTCATGTTAGATATCCCACATTATAAACCCCAATTTGAGTCCCAACTGATGTGGCATTCATCTCATCCATTGGATGATGATAAAGTAATTTTATTAGTTATAAATTTCATCATCCAATAAATGAGTGACATATACTATTGGGACTCAAATTAAAATTTAAATGTTAGGATTCCAAACATTATTGATTTTTAAATCCATTATCAGCGACTACTTGAACGCCAAACCTGCATTCATGAGTTAAGAGACATGTATAGGAATGAGAAAAAGAGGACGGTTAATGGGAAGCACAAACATTATAATGAGATTTAATACACAGGCATGAGGCAGTTTTCAACATAAATCCATGCATTTTAGCTCAAAAGGCCACCGTACAGCAGAACCACAACAAAATAGAATCCAAACAAAATTCTCTCTCATACCTAGCACCTTATTCATATGGAATTTGGATATAAGCAGCATCACAGAAAAATGGAAGGTCGGCATACATACCCCTAAGAGCACATCTTATACATTCTAAAACAGTGAAAAGGAAACCAAATGCCACGGCTGTCCAAAAGTGCATCCCCAACTTACCCCAGTACAATCCATATGGCAACCAAGTGCTCGCAGTCCCTACCACCTGCAGAGCAATCTCCAATAGCATTCCCATTACCACATGGTATCTGAAAAAGTGAGGCCACTCCTTTCTCCTCACCACTCCAAGATATGCAACAAAAAAATATGCCATCAAGAACCAGACTGGTAGTTTGCCCATGGCTTCTAGGAATGGATAGGTCAAATACTCAAAGTCTTCTAGGAATGGGTGTAAGTGATATGCTGTCTCAGCATACATCCATGTCTCATGGAGTGGCATTAAGTAAGGGATGCATGCCAAGCTCCTCCACCACCATCTAGGCTTCTTGGTCATAGGAGGAAAACGAAAACTATACGGAACATCCTTTGAAGCCCGAGGAGACAAATAAGACCTGCGACTCATAGGTAATGAGGGTATAGTGTGTGCCAGACTACCTTGATCCCCACTTAAAAGCGGAGTTGATGCAGCAGAAAGGTGCAAGACAGGAAAGCCTGCATTTAAAACGATATAGATTAGAACACCGGTTAAATCTAGCATTTGCGGATCATCAGGATTGCACAAATTCCCTAAGTCTTTCCAAAATTAAGGTCCAGCTCATTGAAAAGCCAATTATGTTACATTGCATTTATTTTTATCCTGATGTGAAGCGAGAGAGAAAGAAAGGGACCATGGAGAAGGGCATTTATATACCTCCAGAACTCCAGGATCTAACCCAGTGATGTGTTCCCCAAGAACTCCTGGTGCTTAAGCCTGCCGAATGAGCAGGCGAACGAGGAATACTTGCAAAAACGGAACCACTTTGCTGTGCCTTACATTCATTTGAATTTGTAGGAACACACCCAGAAAGAGTAGTGCATCCGTTCAGAATCATTGCGTAAACCTAGATGAAAGACCACTAAAAGGAAAAAGCAAGTAAAAATGTGAGCATAATAAGTGCAAAATGGAAAGAGCACCCCAAATATATATATATATATTAGATAACAGAAGCAACCCTGCCAAAATTTCTTGGGTTAGAATGCTGTTACTATGAAATGTACATTCCAAACGTAAACCATTGTTTTACAAATTTTGTTCCTTTTAAGGGAATATAATTATAACTGTCCCATACCTCAACATAGACTAATAACGAATTGGGAACAGTTCCTATGCTCTTATTGAGATGAACTTTCCAATCATTTGCTGCAAAAATGAGGGGTAAATGGTAGGTTCACTAGGGTTCTAAAGCGTCGAAGTACTAAATGCAATCAAGCATGTGCTTCTGCACAACATAACCATAAGATTAGTAGATAATGCACCCAACATTTTATTAAGCAGTTTTAAACATGCTAGTTGAGAAGGTTAGCAACCAAACATGCTGCATCCACAATGGATAGGGCAATAGAAGGGTCTCCACTCTGAAAAAAATTCAATATTTTACAGTGATTTAACAAACCGCCTAAATACTACCACCAAGCGACGAAGCTGACAGCATTAAATAAATTTATAACAGGAAAAAAAAGGGGACAAAATCGCAAGATAAACCATATCTCAGAACTCCTCTTTACAGATGAACCTCTACCTTTCTTCTTCAAAAAAAAATCTTGTCCACAGCATTCATGATTGAGCTAAAATCAAACACAAGGCCCTTAAAATCTTAAATCTTTGAATTGATTAAGGAAAAAGAAGTTAATCATCAGAGTGATCAGTCATGCTCTATAAATCAATAATTGTTTATTCATGAACTTAATCTAAAAGCATAAGCCCCCGTAACAGACACCGATAAACTTTTTTTGCCCCGGGGGTGGGAGGGGGGGGGGGGAAGATTCTGATAAAATTAATAAAAGAAGTAAGACCGTCCCAAAAATAGAGGCAAAATGCTACGGCATTTGTCCAGTAAATGAAGTAAGATGAAAACCCCAGAATTCTTGACCAATAACAATATTGCTTGCTGAAAAAGGCCATTGTAGAGCTGAAAGGGGGAAAAAAAACAAACAACAACAACGACAACAAAAACAACAAAGCGACGGAGCCATCAAGCTCCCGGGTTTGCTAATTTTTCGTCATATCCGCCGAATGAAATGCCGAAGCCAACTTAACAACACTACTTGTAAAGGAATCGAGATCGAGCCATCGTGTAAAGGAATTACCTTGAACTGAAATTTGATGAAGCAGAGGCCCTTGAAATGCTACTACAAAGTCACTAGGGTTTATCGTTGAATCTCTCTTGGTTTCATGGCCTATCCTATCCTGTTTAAAAGCAGAACGGAACTAGCTAGTGATGGTAATGATAAGTCGAGGTTTTAACTTGTAACAAGGAAATTCGGGTAATACGGCGACGGTTTGAGACACAAAATCGGCTCAAATGAAGTTAAAACAAACAGGCCGAAGTTGATCTTGCACCGTTCCACAAAATGGTGTAATCAAAAGCTAAGTGGGGCTGCTCTAGTAATAGCCTTTACTTGTCTTTGGAGCAATGAAAGCCCATTATAAACTCGGGTTTGGATGGCCACCCGCGAGCCCGTTTGTGCCGGCTGCCAAAAGAGCACGCCTCGGGCAATCCGCGAGATAAAAAGAGACTGGAGAGAGAGGCAGACGAATGAAGAGAGAGAAACCGGCCGGCGAGAGTAGATCCGGCTAGCTAGACGAGAACAAGGCATAGAACGAGTAAACGAGTGTGAGAAGCAAAACAAAAAGAGAAAGAGATAACGGAGAGAAACTGGCGTCTAGAGCAAATTTGGCGGTTAGGTAGACGAGCCGGCGAGGATAGAGAGATAATCCGACGAGAAGTAAGAGAAAAAACAGGAGATTAAGAAACGGCGAGAAATCATCTCGGCTATCTCTCCAGTCTCCTGTAGTGAGCCTCTTTCGATTTTCCTAAAATGCCCTCATGATGCAGCGATTGCTCAACTTTAACTGGTGAGCCTTTTCGTCAACTCATTTTACTTGTCGTCTTTGACCGAATCTGTGTTGAAGTTTCGTGTTTCATTGCTTATTGGTACTCCAGACGCTGCTATACCGCTTCATTTTATTGTTTGTTTTAACTTACTTTTTACATTGTTTGCACAATTGTGGAATCTGAAAATCATTTTATTTTCATTTCTATATTTAATAGGTGAGAAATATAGTTCATGCGAGTACGTCAGATAGGCATTTCTGTGTACAAGTGATTATGGGTTCCGCTTGCTGTGTTGCTGCAAGGGATGGGGCCCTTCCTAACAGAACCAGAGTTGAAACTTCGCATAGAAATGTCATTTGCTCTCCATCATGGAGCTTCATGCGGGATAATCACAGGCGTGTGGCCGGTGAAGTTGAGGAATCTCCTTATCAAGTGTCTCGTGGAGTTAACAGGAACTTAGGTAGGGAGATGAAAGGGCCGTTTGATTCTGAAAGAGGTAATCATTCCGATGGTGGAAGCCATGAGATTGTTGGAACGCCATCTTCTCTAAAATCACCCATCCATGAAGAAATGGGTGCAAGTTTGATGACTATGCCTTCAGGTAGGTTTTTTTATTTGTGTCTGGTTAAAATGTTTACCATATTTTTAGTGTTTCATATTAATTCATTTAGAAATGCTGATTTCATATATTTGTAATTGTCCCTTGTGTTGCAATTATGCTTTGAGGTGCATAAATGTTGTATTAAGAGATTAACTATACAAGGATTTAATATTCTTCACATTAGGACATGTTCTTATTCTCTTCACAAGTCTAGTTTGCTTAAATTAATTTTGTTGCTGGGCTACAAAGCTTCACACTATTGTATTATAGTTCGTACATTGAGAATTTCTCATTTCCCTGCTTTCAACTGCTTGTAGCATGTTGGTTGTCGTTACTGGACAACTGGTTTAGTTTTGATTAATGTTGATTGGGGATGTATGTACTATCAGACACTATTTTAGTAGGATGATACTTAAAATAAAACTGTGAAATTAGAACATTAACTCAGTCCATAAATTTTGGGATGTGATTATGTGAAACATGGTTCTTTACCTGCTTCTGTTCTTCCTTTTTCCTGTATGTGGCCATAAGTAATATGTTTCATTGAACATATCCTCTGCGTGTGTGTGTGTAAAGCATTTTTCATGTTATATTTGATGTTTTTCTGCATTATTGCTTCAGACATATCCGTGGCAAGCAATTATTCCGCTGATGTGAAATCCATGGCTAGCAATTATTCTGTGGAGGTGAGTTTGTACTGATTGAAACTCCAGTTAGTGGAAGACATTGTTTGTATGCTGTATTTTTTTCTTTAAGTAATGCCAAAGCTCCTTGCCTCTGTCTCTTTGTGGATTTACATCTAGCCTTTTTTTGATTGTTTTAGGTGAAGAACTTAGCAGAGTCACCAAACATTGCTGATATATCTACACAAAAGCTTTCATTTTCCATTCCTTCACCGTTCTCAACTCCTATTGCTGATCCCTTGTCTACCCATGCCCATCCACTCCCTCCCAATTCAACCCCATCTAGACAGGCCCGCCGTTCACCTGGGCATCGGCTGTTGAGACAGGTTTCTGATAGTCGAATCCTGGGATTGAAGTCGCCGAATAATTACTGTGTGTCTGAAGGTAGGTCTTCTTTTGTACTATCCGCTTGCAGCAACGACTTAACTGCTGGATCATATGGTGGGTCTTCTGATGGCTGGTCCATGCGCACCTTTTCTGAGCTTGTTGCCTCTTCTCAAAGAGAAAGGTGGTCTTTTGACAGTGAGCAGCTGGGCTTTGGTCACTGCAATGTAAGTGGATCCAGTAGCTGGTTCTCATGTTCACCTTCTGTGGATCTACAAGCTTGTGGTGCTTGCTCAAAGCTCTTGACCGAGAGATCTTCATGGTGCAGCCAGAGAATTGGTGCCAATAATGAACTCTCAGTTGTAGCGGTGCTTGTCTGCGGACATGTTTACCATGCAGAGTGCTTGGAGATTATGACAGTAGACACTGATAAGTATGACCCAGCTTGCCCAATATGTGTTGTTGGAGAAAAGCAAGTGTCAAAGATGTCAAGAAACGCGCTTAAAGCAGAAGCAGAATTAATGGCAAAATGTTATAAGATATCAAGAAACCGAGTTGTGGATAGTTACCTCGATGATGATTGTGAAGATTTTTATAACGAAAAAGATGCCAAAAGAGATGGAAAAACTCCGAAGATCGAAGCTAGTTCTAGCACCAGGAGCTCCTCAGTGAAGCCTTTCTTGAGACGGCATTTTTCGTTAGGGTCCAAGTGGAGTAGATCAGTAACAGATAATGATTCTGTCTGGAAGAAGGGTTTTTGGGCCAGATATAGGAAAGATTGATTTACCAGTAAAAGGTGAGGAGATGTATTTTATTTTCTGTTATGCTAGCACTTGTTTGAAATGTTTTTAATACCTTATAGCATCTAGCTTTGCTAAGTAAAATGATTGTTTCCTTTAAAGGTTTTCCGGGAGCCGGTGGTATTACTACTATGTGAAGCTGAAGGCAGGCTGCATTCAGATACTGATGTGACGCAGTTGGTGTCGAAACTCTTGGGTTCCTCAAAATATAGATCCCTTTTTCTTTTCTCAGGTATTCCTATAGCAGGCAATTGTAATCATGTAATTGTAGGATAGTCTACATCAACCCAACCCACCTGATTACTCAAGTTCTAATTGAACTCCTTTTAGCCGGTTGGCCTGGTTCATGCTTCTGCTTTGAGTTTCAAAAAGCTTGCAGCCAGCCAGAACAATGGTGTAGCTCGTGAAATGCTAGGAATAAAATGAATGTTATGGTGGGCTTTTGGAAATGTTATATTGTTAGGAATTTAGCTAAGATATGAAATATTGCCTTACGTCAATATGCGTACATCATGGATGATTCCTACAGACTGCAACAAACAAACTCATCAAGTCTTCAATCACACAGATGGGAATTGGCGTCGAGCATTGCTTATTGCCACCAGTATCTGCTCAGTGGCATATCTTTATTTTCTTACCTCCTTGAGCTTGATTAAACCACCCATTTAACTGCCATGACAAATCGTGACGCTTTTCTGGTACTACATCTGTCCGCTAAACGTCATCAGATGCGATTTGGAATTACAGGAATGGGCAAAATAAACTGGATTGCCGGAAGAGAGGATGTTGCTCCCCCTTCTTTCTCTCTCTCTTTCGGGCCTTTTTTTGGGAGGTTGTTACTTTACGCGTTAAAGATGAAACCAATGGAAGTGAATAAATAAAGTTGTGATGCTCGCAAATTTAAGAGACGTGTGTGATTAGAAAGGAGTGCCGATTGATTGTTCACGGTTGATATTGTCGTTCCCAATTTGTGTTTTAAGGAATTTTGGCACGTTTACGTTGATGAAGGCCATCGACCTAGTAATAAGAATTTGCCCGCCGTCATTTTAGAAGGATGCCCAGTTTTTGCATGGAGAAGGTTGTGGCATTCAGTGCTTCGCAATATTAAGCTAGCGGACATCATATAAATACGCAAAGCGCAGAGGGTCAAATTTCCATAATTAGTCCAATAATTTTTGGGTTTTTAAAAAGGGTGGTTTTCTTTTAACTTGTTAAATTTCTCACTAAGTTTTTATTATGAAAAATTTAATTTGATCAATTACTTATTTGACATTGTTCGTTCTCTCATCACCTACTTCTCTTATCAAAAGTATGCATAAAGTAGATATTACATTTAACAAATGATATTGTTTAAAAATTAATAAATTCAGTTATGTTTTAGTCTAAAATAAAATGAAAGGAATAATTCTGATTCATCATGTAGTAGTAGTAATAATAATAATAATTTTTGAACTATTTTGAATTTATTATAAAACTTCAAATAAGAACAAGTGAAAGAGAAAGAATAAAAAAAAATGAAAGAAAGAGAAACTAGTTTAAGCTTGGACTGTTGTTATAAAAGACAGAGAATTAATTAAGGATATTTTTATGGCTTTTGAAAATTAGTGAATTAAAATAATAAGTTATAATTTGATAAATATTTTAATTAAACAAGGGGTACTAAAAGGAAATTAGTGGGTTTCAACCAGTTACCTGCGAAGCTTATGAAAACTGATCTTCTTATTCAAAAGACTCATTCTTCTGTATAATTAATAAATAACACATCACAAATTCTTTTGATTTTTAACAAACAACACATGTACATATTGAGTCAAGTTTAAAAGTGTAAAAGATTTTGTCTTTGTGATATGTATGAAACAGAAAGCCAGAGTCACCCTTCTGGAAATTGGCTACGCAAACGTTTTCTATCATAACCAGACAAAATGTGTGATAAATGACTGGTTTTTGTTTTCAAGTTCGTTTTAACGCAAAATTTAATTGTGGTGTCAAGCTTTCGTCTCCTCTGTATCATTCGATTGGAAATTGGAATCATGTGGCATCAAAACGACAAGCGTTAATGTCCGTTCGCCAATATGCAGTATCGCATTAATTTCCATTTCCCACACATTAAATCAACATGTTGAATCACAGCCGTTGATTCATATGATCACCGCCAAGAAATATAATTTCCCATCAAATCGAAAGCGTTACGGACCCACATTAAAAGGTTCCAGAACCCTAAGATCTTCAGCGGATGGTGACTGATCAATCATGTATATTATGTAACCTTATTCCTAACAGCATAATTATAAAAATGTCCATATAAACTACAATTGCTGAGTTTACACTTCTCACTTCTTTTTAATCTATCAACTAAATTAAGTATCATATGAATCCATTTTGTTTTATGAATGGAGAAAAATAACATTTTCTGCAATAGCCACATCAGTTTTGAACATAAAATCAATTGTGTAAAAATACTAATCTGAACTTCTTACCCTCCAATTGATGATCCTCTCTTCAATTATAAATAAGTAAATTTGTTTGATGAATTTAGTGATTTGATGAGTGGTGAGGTTTGTTGATTTTTTTCAAAGTGGTGAGGTCTATGATTTGTTGAGAATGGCATTGGTTTGGTGACTGGTTGAATTAGTGAGGGAACTTTGGTTTAAAAAACTTGCATTTGTCCAGTTATGATAAAAAAATTTAGAGGACCAATTTTAAAAAACTCTAAAGTCATGTAAATGCTTCCAAAGTGCCTAGGCGAAAAAAAAAGATTTTAAGATGATAATAGCCTATATATACGGTAGTTGTTACATTATAATAGCTGAAGTCAATTGGCTTAATAATTAGTTATAAGTTTAGAGGCTTGATTAAATGTGTGCCGTCGGGCACCTTATTGTACTTGATGGATCATTCATTACCTGATCATTTTGGCATCTCAAAACCCGACCAATGATTTGTGGTCCGCCGCACACATAATCTACAAGTTTACTACACATTTTGTAACTGCAAACAGTAGAGCTAAGCCCAGAGCTGCAGAATATTGAGTTGTCAGTAGTTCGAGAGCCAGAACTTGAGTGGCTATCCTCACAGATACTTCCCATGTTATCATGCTTTTCTCTATTTAAATTGAAAAAAGGGCAATGGGCTTGTTAATTTCATCCGTGTTCATGAACTGCTATAATTTGATCTGTGCAATAACAGTAGATTTGTAATGTATTTTCAAAAAAAAAAAAAAGAATAATTTTCCCCAGACTGTTTACATTTATTCAATTTCTACTGCTACAAGATAGAACATGAAAATTGCATTTGTCAAAAAAACACTTTTACAAATAATAAAAAAGAAAAAAGAGGCCCTGTCTTCGTCCATGATAGGGATAATGCTTACTGAAAGGACGAATTCGTAAAAAGAAGATGCACTGTGATGTTATGAACCTCAGAGACTACATTTATATGGTTTATCCATTTGGTCAATAATGCTCTGCAATCCTGATTTATAACTTGGATGTTGAAGCCTCACTCCTAATTCCTTCTTCATACGTGCATTTGAAACTCGCTTCTCACCCCTTGAACTTCCCTTCTCATTCAATGATTCTGAGTCCTCCAGCGGTTTCCTATGTTTGATGAGCAGGCCAGGCCACTTTTTCTCAACCAAATCCCAAGCATATGCAAAAACCTCTTCTCGGGGAGCAGGGTCATCGTCAACAACATTGTATACATTCCTGAATAAGAAAACCCAAAGGGATAATTACCATTTCCTTGTTTCCGACTGAAATAAACAGAACTATAGCAAGTGCAAAAGATGAGAAGAAAGGGGAAACCAATTACTACCAAAGAATATATGGTACATATTGCAAACCACAAAAATATCACTTGAAACACATTCCCCATCCTGCTGTCCTGCGTGCTCTTCTTGTGTGCATAAGCAAAGCACAGTCATGTGGCATTTTCATAAAAGAAAACCATAGGTTCTAAGTAAGCCAGCCAAGTAAAACTTAAAATGGATTCAAGCCCAACTATATTATCAGATGATAAACTAAAGACAAACAAGAATGATTTTTCAGAATTGAAATTTACTAGCAGTTGACAATGCCACTCAAATTTTCTTCTAGCAATGAAAAAAAAGAAATTGACTTGAAGTGCTGTGATATAATTCTTATTTGGAATTTTACCAATTTAGTGTTCACACATGGTATGTCACAACTTGAATGAATAATACAAATAAAATTACAATCGAGTTAAGCAAGCCTGGCACTGGAGATTACCAAGCAGATGGTTTATCAATGCTAGCGCTAAGTGCTTGACAGATGTCATTGACATGAATTCTGGATGTGTATTGCCTGGATCTTCTCATTTTCTGGCCTTCTGACAATGGTACCTGCTTAATTATTGTATCAACAGAACTACAATGGATGGATATAGACCAAGTATTAGCTCCACTTTAGCAGAGGAACTAGACCAAAATGAAATTTAAAGTGATAAGCAAGCAAAAACGAAGGCCGCCAAACTTGGTTAGGTAGACTGTGATATTAACTTTGCACGATCATCTGTAAACAATATTATTGACCTTTGGGGAAGGATGTGTTAATGTTTTACATATTCCATGCTTAGAAAAGGCAGCATATACGGTGTAAGTGCAGTATTAGTACAAACCTTCTACCAGGGCCGTAGATGCCTCCAAGTCGAAATACTTGTGCTGAGATCCCAAGATCAAGTCCAAGATTTAACCATCCTTTCTCAGCAGCTAATCTTAATCTACCCAACTCAGTTGTAGGGTTTGCAGGGTAACTGCAACAGTTTAATGGTTAAACTTAGCAAAAAATTATCTCAGCTTGTTGCAGCAGTTAATATGCCATAAGTATCAGTAAAGATTAACTCACTCACTCCTCATCTACCCATGCACCACCAGAATGTCCATATACACCTACCAAAGAGAAGCGACAATTAATTCCAAGGCCAAATGCCCATCACAATACTGGCTAATGTGTCAGGCCAGTACACATTTACTTTAGTACCAACAATTCACAAATTGCTAATATTTCACATGGAGAAGTATGGAATTACACATCCATTTGCCCAACAATGGATTACAGTTCATGCATACCAGTTGATGATAAATAACCGACCCACTGGAGATGTCCATTCATTAATGTACTTCTAAGAAGCTCTCCATGCTTAAGCATCTGTATAATCAATGAGAAAAGAATAAGCAGGACTAGATTGCAAATAAATTAAGAAAGAAGGAATCTTGATCACTCCAAATAGTTGTTAAAAAAAAAATTATTAAATTAAACACCCATAGCAATACCGGATCACCAACAGGAGGGATGGAGACAAGAAGGTGCGTGTAATTTTTCAAAGTAGGTAGGATCATCAAGCTGCAAATTAAATTAATATTAAGTGACTGAATACGCAAAAATATTTAATATTTTTAATAGTTAAAACAAAAAAAAAAAAAAACTCACGCTGGCTCGTTAGCATTGAACAGGTAAACCTCAAATCCACTTTCTTCAAGTTCCTTTTTCTTCATAGCTTTAGTGCAAGTCCCAGACACAACCCTAAAAAATTCAATACGTGTATCAATTAATATTAAAATGACACTTAGTTTAAAAATCTCAATCTAAATTTGCTGATTAAATGATGCATTATTATACCAGCCTTGATTCTTGATCTTTTCTGCAAAGATTCGTCCTACGAAACCCATGCCTAGAATTAGCAGCCGGTTTGGAGATTGCCATTCCGATTTATCGGAATTAGAAAGATTAACAGTGGAGCGTATTGTTGAACGCCGGAGAAACGTCAGCGTTTCGGCTTTTGAAGAAACACTAGTTATTGGGCTTGGCACATGGCTGAATTGAAACGGAAGAGCAGCGAATCCACCCGATAATTGACATCTTTCCATCACGATATTTCGGGTACTTGGTTGGCACGGCATAGGCGACAAATGCCGATATGGCTGTAAATACTGACGCA
This sequence comes from Murraya paniculata, assembly GCA_030449075.1. NCBI lineage: Eukaryota > Viridiplantae > Streptophyta > Magnoliopsida > Sapindales > Rutaceae > Murraya > Murraya paniculata. The sequence goes on along the minus strand of JAEVFN010000024.1, from coordinate 1,740,806 downwards.
GCGGATTGATTGGACGAAAATGCCCTTACCATTTTTCGAATGAGCAACAGAGAAAGAAAGTAACTTGTGCCTTTTAGCATGCTTACATCATTACACGCCACCTTTGCTGTTCGTATATTTTCGTTATCTTATACTTCACCGCTGACAAAAAAAGTACGTTAAATGTCTCATCTTACGCATGAAAATTTAAAAATAATTTTGATTCTAATGACAGGCAATACAATTCTCAATCAACTTCAAAATTGCCCTTTACCGACAGACAGTATTTAGAAATTAGAATATATCAATGGAAAGGATGCTTCCTGTGAGACTCGCACGCAAGCACATTTAAAAGCCGTACCAATTTAATAAGTAAATGTAAATTCAAACGCAAAGAAAGGGTGTACCCAATCACTTGTACAGAGCAAATTCAGTTGCTCTGCGGATTGATCTGATCCACAAAAAAAATAATAATAATAAAAAATCAATAAAAAAGGAAAAAATAATTCAAATCATGAGTAACCAATAAGCATAAGAAACGAGTTCATATAAAGAGCAAGCACGAGTTGGGCCAGCTGACCTAACAACATTATTAACATTGAAGAAGTTCAACTAAATACAGGTATAGCAGAAACGGAACACAATTGCTCGAAAAAGCCTCTCCATTTGTTTGTTAGTTCTCATAGGCTTTTGGAGACATCCCCTATTTTCTTGCAACACTATGGCAATCTGAATCTGTTTGCGTTTGCGGGGAAATTTGAATCTATGGATGACTACATTTTGAAGTTGGTTGTTGTTGGTGTTGTTTCATGGACTATAGCTTTTCTGTTCATCAGAAAAATCTTCCCAGATCGCTCTTTCGACTTCTGCAATCGTCTAGTTTCTGCAATTCATGCAACTTTAGCTGTAACGTTGGCCTCGCTCTCCGTTCAAGATTGGAGATGCCCAGTTTGTCCTCTGGCTTCAAACTCTTCCCCTCGCCAGGTTCTTTTCTTTTCTAGCTGTTTCTTTAGGCATGTATAGTAAAGATCAGTCAGTTACCATGAATTTTACTATGTGAATCTCGATAACTTGCCACGCAGATGCAAACATTAGCGTGCACTCTTGCTTATCTTATATATGATCTAGTATGTTGCTTGTTTGATCAACGAGTCAACGTTGACAATATAATTCACCACTTGGTCAGCATAGTTGGAATTGGGGCCGGTCTTGTCTATGAAAAGGTTTGGACATAAATTTCAAGTCAATTTTGTTTGTTTGTTTGGATTCTTGAGATGCGGTTCTGTTAATGCTGTTTAATTAAAATGTACAGAGCGGATCAGAACTGGTAGCTGCATTATGGATAACAGAGATCTCCAGCCCTTTCCTCCACTGCAGAGAGATGCTTAAAGAGCTTGGTTACAGAGACACCGGCCTTAATTTAATAGCTGATGTAAGTTTTAACTCTCCGGTAAAGAAAAATGGACTACTACTAAGAGTTCCAAATGGTAAATCCAAAGTTTGAGCATGAGATTAGGAATCCTAACTCTAGCAAATATATGGTTCAGGTAACGTTTGCAGCTATATTTACATTTGCAAGGATAGTGTGCGGGCCTTATCTCACTTACTTGACGATATATGCTAGAAATCCATTCATCATCAAGGTAACTATTAATACCAACTCTCTCTTTTCGGGCACTAAGCAACCAAGTGACGTTCTGAAATTTTCAACTGATGATTTCATTTTCCAACAATGTCTAGGCAATGGCACTTGGGTTGCAGCTGGTTAGCGCTTTTTGGTTCTTCAAGATTGCAAGAATGGTGAAATACAAGCTGGCTAAATGGACATCCAAAAAGGCTGTGTGATTGCTTCACCTTAATTAGAGGATTTATCTGCCCCAAAAAGTAACTTTAAATGTTTGGCTATTTTCTCTCCCTTTAGAATGTTAACCGAGGAGACTGTTGATTATTATAAGCAATGGACTTAGTCGATTGAAAATGACATGGAGAATCACTTGCACAAAAATTTATTTTGTTAACTGTAAAGAGGCACTGTTCTGTCTTCGCCAGCCTGCCCGCCCCACATATATATATCTTAATCCATAGCTAAATGAAAATTTTACGCCTAACACTTTTTTGAGTTATTTTAACTACAACTGCTTATACAAATTATTACCCAATAAATGATATAGAAAGGGGAGAAAAATATTCCAAAATCACATAAAGAAACATCAATAAACAGAGAATTGATAAATATCATATGCATACTAAAATCTATTTCCTCTTGTGGTTTGACATCCAAGCAGGCACTGTAATAAAAAGAAATTGCCTCTTAATGGATTTGAGGAAGAGGGAAGTGGGTTACACAGTGCAGACTCAATAGTTCATGTAAACTCCTACAGTGAACATAGAGAACTATGCAATAATTCAATTTCCCAGCTGCCACCAAAATACAGTTGTCTGAAAACCGGTGGAAATCACTGTAACCATTAAGACATTAAAGGTGTGCAACAATTTCTGAAGTCAATGATTGTTATAATATATAGAGCATTCCATCACTCAAAAGAACCACTAACTTAACAAAGTAAAGCAAGATGTTGTAACAAAAATATGAAAACAATTACATCTGAAAAATAACCGCACTGCCTCCACATCCTTGGCTCTTGTCTTAAATGCTTTTTACTCTTTTCCAAAATCAGCATTGTAATGAGCACTTGATTCAAGTTTCTTTGCCTCATTCAGTTTCCGGACAGCCTGCAAATATGTATCGGCAGAACCAAGCATGAGCACATTATGCAGTTTAATTTTTCTCAACACTGCATAAATTTAATGATTTACATAACAGAAAGGCTTTCTACCTTCATAAAATCTTCATGGATGACATAATCACGTTCAGCACGGATTGCCGACATTCCAGCCTCAGTGCAAACATTTCGGAGATCAGCGCCATTAAAGCCCTTAAGCAATCGCAGGAGATTGTCTTAGAATAAAGCAAAAAACAAATAACAGAAATCACAGGCCACCCCTACTCACCTCTGCAAGCTTCACAACAGCCTCATAATCAATCTCACCATGCTTAGCAATGCCAGCAGCATGGATTTTAAGAATTTCCATTCTTGACTGCTCATTTGGCAATGGAATCTCAATTTTCCTATCCAGTCGCCCTGGACGAAGAAGCGCAGGGTCAAGGACATCAGGTCTGTTAGTGGCCATTATCATTTTAACCTGCAAAATAAAAAGCGTTCTAATTTATCAATCTTCCATAGAAGGAGAAGAAATAAACAATCAATGAGATTAGTTGGTGCAAATGCGAACTTAACATATGCAAAGTCCACAACTAGTGAAAGCATCCCACAGCCCACCATTGATGGGAAGAGGAATTTTAGATATTGGGAAAGAAATCACAGAACTCCATAAGTTCACCTTCCTTCTCTATATGCAAGCACATGTGTTTGCATGTGTGTATGCGACACTTTAAACCATATTTGGTGGTTATGAACTATGAACATATCCTAGCAAGAACACTTCAGAACCCACTCTAGCTTATTTACCAAAAAAATATACCTTCCCAAGCTGATCAAATCCATCAAGCTGATTAAGTAACTCCATCAGTGTCCTTTGAATTTCACGGTCTGCACTGGTTCCTTCACTAAAACGACGCCCACCGATGGCATCAATTTCATCCATAAAAATGATGCAGGGCTGGATGAGCAAAGAAGTAATTGAAAAAAAGAGAAAAAAGGTTATTACTGACATAAGTTTATAAGCAAGTATTCACAAAATCCATGCTCTTACTTGATGATCACGTGCATATCCAAACATCTCTCTTATCAACCTTGCACTTTCCCCAATGTATTTATCAATAATGGCACTTGAAACAACCTATAACATATCATAAATAGAATGTGTCAAAATTTAAAGGACGAATTACAAAATAATGCAACTTAAGTAGCAGAAAGCAGAAACAAAATATAACCTTCAGAAAATTTGCATCTATGTTACTGGCAATTGCTCGTGCTAATAATGTCTTGCCAGTGCCAGGAGGCCCATAAAGAAGAACACCCTGGAAGAGAGACAATAAGAAAGCTAAAATGGTTAGTGGTCGAACATCACAAAATATGGAAAACAACCCACCAATATTGGGCAAATTATAGAACAAAATCTAGAATAAAAGGACGAAAGATGCTATTACCTTGGGAGGCTTAATTCCAACTCTAAGGAAAAGCTCGGGATTCATCAAAGGTAGCTCAATAGATTCCCTTAATTCTCTGATCTGATCAGATAAACCACCCACAGCTGAATAGCTAACATTACCCGGATCTTCATGCAACATGTTATAAACAACTGGATCAACCTGTTATCCAGATCATACCACAGATGTCAGCTTTTTCTCTTTCAAAAGCAGACTAGATTACATATTCAAAAAGGAAATGGATGATTCATAACCACTAAGTAGTCCTGTTAAAATGAATTCCAAAGAGTAAAAATAACTATAAATTACTTCACGAGGAAGAGCTCGCATGATTGTGAGCGTTGTCATATCAAGAACAACTCTTGTTCCTGAAGTCAACTTCTCTTTATCCACTTTGCTGCGGCATCCAACCACATAACGAGGGCCGCTGCTAGCTTTAACAATCACTGAAACATATAGACCAAGATCAATCCACATTCTAAGAACTAAATCTAATATCTATCAAAAATCAGCCCAAAACTATTGAAATAATTTACAAGATACAATAAGAAAAGGAAAGATCAAACAAGTAATTACAGCGTTCATTGTCAAGAGGTCTGAGAACTTCTCCAATGATCTGCCCAACACTTTGAAGAGACTTCAAATCATCTTCTGTTTTGTTGAACTCCTTCTTTGCAGCTCTCAAATTCTCCCTGACTGCACATTCATAAGTAGAGGTCAACATCATCTACCACCTTAAAAAATCAGTACCATTTAGCATAAATTGCTCGCTCGCATAACTAGTTAACTAAAAACAAATTAATGGACATTCATTAACAAACAACAACTACGAGACTTCCCACCAGCTTTAATTCCCAATTACTGTTTTCTTTCACTACAAGAATCTGACTTCTGGCCGATTTTGTAATGCTAAGCTAATAGCAAGGAACTTAAAACTGAAGTTACTCTAATAAAATTAGATGCCAACAAAGTGCTCTGGCTTTAGGCATATCGGCAATTAATCAAAAACCCTAGAAATAATATCCTAAAATCTAAGAAAATACTAATTCGGAGATAACAGCAGAAGGAAATCCTAACAAACAAAGCAGTCGATGATCTGATAAGCGTTCTCTCAGAAATAAAGGATTTAGGGCTTGCTAATGGTAGTATGCGACTAACCAGATCGAACTCTAGATTCGATTTCTTTGTGCTGGAGTAGTTTCTTACGGTACTCCGTCACGGCATTACGGCGTCTAACGGCGTCTTCTCCTTCGCTCATCGTTGCAGTCGGAGATATTGATGTCGCAAATCAATCGAATTCCGTAAACTTGCGATGTTTTCGCTCTGTATTTGTATCTACGTGCTTTCTTGTTGGAGGGGTGTACTTCGGTACTGTAAAATTACTAACTTACCCTTTTCCTTCTCTTTTACTATTTCCGAAAAAACAGTCCGGCCGACCCGTCGGTTAATATATTAGACGCTATGTCGTTCTGATTTCCTTTTGACTATAAATTTATCGGAAATAAACTAGAGAAGAAAAGAAATAGATGAGCCAGAAACAGAGCACTCGAATGAATGAATAATTCGATGAAGTTTATACCTCCTATTTATAGGGAGAGATTAGGGTGTAATAATATTGTTAAGTTATAAAACTGATCAACCTTTATACGGGATTTTGCAAACCTTGCTATTTATTTAATAATCTTATAATATAATTTTATTTAAAAATAAAAGGTCAGTGTTATGTAATCAAGTTTATTTTCATAATCGAATGATGAATAAACCCACGCATATTGAATATCTGTCTGATGTCTATGAAACATGGGAGATGATATATGGAATAAAAATTCAATTCATTAAGCCTTTTTTAAATATTACATAAACTTAGTCTCAAAAAAAAAAAAAAAACTACATAACCAGACCTTTTGCTCCATCATAAAACTTTTTACCAGTCTGAGAAACAAATGTTCAACGGATGAAACTTGTATTATATAACAAAAATGTGCTGCGTTCATTTATTTTTGAAGAATTGCTGCATTTCATTTTGGTTGGCAGAACGAGGAATTGTGGACTTTTGTCTGTTTAGAGGAAAAAAAAAACGAAGAAGAAGAAGAACTTGGGACTAAATATTTCTGCACTTGAAAAACCACTCTCTCAAATTCTTCACTTGAATTATATAATCGTAGGGTAAAAGGACAACTACATTCCTATAGTTTGACTAAGGGCTAGTTTAGAAATGATATAATTTTTAAAATAATTATTGTTAGCCGGACGACAGTCTTTTTCTTTTTGAAATGTGAATAGAATAAAAGTCTCTCGAATATTTGAGAGGGTAAAAAATATAAACTGTGCTATGTAAGATTTGTAAATTAGTCACAGTAATTATTTGATTATAAATATCATTGTATAAATCTCATGAAATATGAGTTGTAATATGAACAATAGTTTCATATAATTTTTTTTTAAAAAAATATTGTTAGTTGTGCTGTAGAAATAATCAGCTGTGAAAAAAATTAGTTAAGTATTTAGTAAATTTTGTTTTAAAAAGTATTGTAAGTTTTAAAAGCAGTTATAAACGTTTAGTAAATCTCATTATTAAACTGCTGAGAAAAAAATAAATAACTAAAATCTACATAATGTAGGATAAAATTTACTTATACATATAAAAACATGTATATATAATATTTTTAATTATGTATTATAATAATTTTAACTAAAAATAAAATATATAATATATTGATTTTATTTTTTATTTTTTATCTTAAAAAATTGATTATAATATAGTAAAAAAATTAATAATAATTTGACCAACAAATTGATATTAGTAAATTTATATTGAGGAATTATAATAAAAATTTATTAAAATATTAATTTTGTTTCCAATTTGAATAAGAATAATTTTGAGTTTATGTAATAATTTTAAGAATATTTATAAAATTGTATTAAAAGATAAAGTTGATTCTCAAAATTAAAATTTAAAAGTTATTCTTTTCATGTTTTTTAAAATCAGTTATAGGAGAGTTTGGTTTTGATAAAAATAATTTTGATTTTTTATAAAATACTTAAATTAACTTTTAAATTTCTAAAATTACTTTTAAACTTTTCAAAAATAATCTTAAACGGCTCCTAAATAATCATATAGACCCTCAAATTTTTAATAATAAACATCTTAACTTCCGTCTGTTAGTAACTTTTTTTCATTTATTATTTTATTTAGATAGAAAAAAGACATTTCAATACGTTTACCATGCGTTGACTTTGAGTTTTTAAAATGAATCACTTGTAACTTTGGCATTTTTTTTCTCCTTTTTTGATAAGCTAACATAGTTTGCCAACAATAATTTTTTTTTAAAAAAAAAAGGTCCTTTGATTATGAGATTAAAGGAATCCACATGGCAAAAAAAATGCTGGAGAAGTGGAAGCTAATCAAAACTAAAACTAATATCCAACATTAAAACCCCACATATAGACTTCAATTATAAAACAAATTAAACATAATAACTAAACAACATCAAATTAATCAAAAACCCTAACAGTTGCCACGACTTCCCTTTATGCCGCCATCCCATCTTCTTCTTCACTTTCACATTCTTCGTCTTCTCCTCCATATTTTGTGCAAAACAAAGAAAACCCGACCAATTATCATTCTGAAAATGCAAGCAATCCGTGGCTTTCACTACAAACAGTGAATGCTAAATTTGAAAAATCTCTAATCCATAATCGTAGCTTTGGCAAGTGTTCAGTTTTATCTACTTATTTTGCATACTTTGATTGATGTATACAAAGTATATAAAAGTGGATGAGTTTCATCTTTTATTTTTAGGCTAATTAAGATGTTTTTAATTCAATATAAAACTCTACAAAGCAATTTAATATCGTTCCATGCATAACAGTAAAGTTAGCATTTGACATCCAAATAAAAGGCAAAAAATAGCAGAAGGGGTCTTGATGCCCATGTAAAAAATTTGAGAGTCTACGCGACCATTTCATCAAATTATGACGGTGAAGCTTTCCTTTTCCCTAATTGTGGTCCATCGGCATAGATCATGAAAACAACAGTGGAAATATGACTACAAAAACATAACATAAGGATAAAACAATATGTCCTAACTATGAATTTCCCGCAACATATGGTACAAAGGTTCTCAGAACCATGACAATTTTTCTGGTGACTTTCCCAGCTAACTCAACCCTTGCAAGGAGAATAATTTAACCAAATGATGAAGTGCCAGTAACAGGTTAAGAATGATAGTGAGGCTTGTGGGTCTTTGCATATTGAAGAACTTCCTTTAATACCAAAGCAATTCTCTGTGACATATGGTGTTCCAAGAACCTGTCTTTCACCCTCTCATATCCTTTCTTTCCCATTGTCAACCTCCTCTCTACATGTGTGGCCAGTTTCACTATGTTATTAGCTAGAGGTGTCACACCTTCTTTTCCGGTGGGATGTAGCAACCCTGTTGTTCCGTTCACTACAATCTCCATGGTGCCTCCCGCAGCAGTTCCCTGAATAATCGTGAATGATAAAGTGAGCATTTTCATTGGAAGATGACAACAAGATCCCAATACGTGGACAAATGGAGATGAATGCATGTGCAACACGAGAGCAATCAAGCAATCCAAAAGGGAAAAAGTCTCTGCTTTTGAAATTTGCAAAGAGAAAATCCTGTCCTCGAGTACAAGCACAGTCAAGCAAAAAGTAACAACAATTTTTTTACAGTAATATTAATCTAATGCAAACTTAAAAAGGACTAGATCAGGAAAAGATAATTTTACTAAATCTGAAGGACCATACCAATACGGGCTGCTGAAAAGCCATAGCTTCAATGGTTATCCTACCAAAGCACTCTCCTCGAGCCTACACATCGATAAGAATTTTAGGCTTATTAGTAAAGTGAGAAACCAAAAGAAACTTTTCATGTAGGATCTGTCGTTATTAAACAGAAAACAACCTAAAAGCAATGAGATTAAAAATGAAAAGTGGAAGGGTAAGTATGGAACTTTGTTGCTATACTGCTTGCTAGCAGAATAACCTAGTCATTAACGACTTGGAAAATACACGAGGCAAAAATTTTTCTCTTCATATCATGTTAGACTTCCAAGCGATTCTTTTTTTTTTTGGGGGGGGGGGGGTGTGTTTGGGAGAGTAAACAGAGATACTTGAATTAAGAAGAAAAACATGAACAAAAAAGATCACAAAAAGATCTATACAATTGAGTGCTAATCAGATGACCAAATTATGTATAGGATCCATATTACTACATGACCTCAGAACAAAATACACAGAATTAAGCCAACGCCACTTCCCAGTTTAAATGAGTAAAGAAGAAAGAGAAATCTTGAAATTCCTTAGTAACTGAGGCCCAAAGTGAGGCTATTAATCACACTCTTCCCCACAAAAAATGATGATATATTCCTTAAAATCTTCAAAAATCCTTCTATGTCCTTCAGACAAATCATCCAAATAGTAGGTGGAACCGAACATTTCCATGACTACATGTATATTTTGTCATTGAGAAAAGAAGGTTTTAGAGAGTTTGATCATCAATCAACTGATTGAGGAAAGATTTGCATGAAAAGATCCTTGGAGGTCTAAGCTTCCAAATTCTTTTATCCTCTACCAAAACATTGATTGAAACATTCACCAATAAAAACAAAAGAAAAGAAGCTTTTTAATTTCTCTCTCATTCAAATTCCTCAAAAGAGTTGAAATTCCAATTCCAATTCCAATATAAAGAGGAAGTGGCAATCAGACTTTTGATAGAAACCTTATGAGAGTGAGAGAGTCTGTAAAGACGAAGAAATGAAGAACACAAAGAGGAATCCCCGTACCAAACATCCTCCCAAAATGAATTTTTTCACCATTACGCAATTCCAATTTCACATTAGGAAGAAAAGAAGAGTAGCCTTGTGAGAATTTTTCTGTAGATACAGCATTGACTAAACGCCCAGAACCTGATGAGAGAGCAGACATATTTCATGCTCCTATTTCTTCTCTTCATACTAATATATAGGTCACTTAAGCATGTAATCTTCATTTTCTTTGTAAACCAAAATAGATAAATTAAGGGAACATAAAATAATAAACAAAACCAATATACAAGAAACATTGCTCCTTGCAAAAATAGGGAAAAGAGATCAGTACAACAGACCTGAGAATTCTGAACAAGAACATCGATGGAAGCTAGATAAGGAGTGACTGTCAGTGTTTTATTGACAAAGTGAACATGATTCCGAATCTTTTTCTCGACTACAAAGTTGCGCAGCTCTGTCTCAAACTTTGTCTGAGCATTCATGTCACTTCCTACTACTACTGCATGCATTGACGGCACCTGCAGCTTCTTCTCTTGGATCAACTGCAGACTTTCATAAAAGGAACGAAGAAATAGATCCTGACCTTTACCCCGTGAAACACCTGTTATCATAGATTAAGTGATGCTCAGAAGATATATAGCACAAACTAAAAGTACGGTGGCATAATATGCAAACAGAGAACTGAATGTTGCACATACTATAGAAAATTAAAATTAACCTGATAAAAGTTTCTATTCATGCAGCCCTACAATCTAATGATTGCCAAATTAAATTCCAAAGAAAAGACCAATAGTTAAATGTACAACTGGCTTCTATTAGAACAGCAAAATGTACTGAAAATGAGGAAGAAATCACACATTACCAATTAAATTACAAACTCAAATCAATGTGCCAAGGGAACTACTTGGTGCTAATGCCAGTTGTGAATATCAAAGTAATCCTTTCAATACTAAAATTTTAAGAGCAAAGCCTATACCACTTTATCCAAACCCAGGATGTGAACTAAGAGCTGGAATTGCTACTTCTTGGAGGACTCATTTGAACACTAAGGTCTATGAAAGGAAAAATGCAGCAAAAAGTTGCACAACTACATTTCAAATTAGAATCACAGTTACTTGGAACTGATTAAATCAGACCTGATGGCCAGCTTGGTATGTGACAGGCAGAAGCCCTTTATATATCTACTTTGGCATCAATGTTTCAAATAAAATAAGAAATCTTCTAAATTTTTCAAATAAGCATTTATATAGCATCGCACTTCATCATTGTAACTAAGAGACTCAGTTAAACTTATAGTCTTGGCAACGTCAAAAACATACTATTTATGATGGCAAAGAGTAGATCATCATCCCGCACTCCAAGAGATTCCCGCACATGCTCACGGAGAACCCTCCTGGCCACGCTATCCTCAGCTATTTCCATAAGATCATTGCTATTTCCAAGGTGCACAACATATGTTTCAGGCATTCTAATTCTGTAAAGCACAAAGTCTAACATGAATATTAGGTTCAAATGATGAAAAGGCAGCTTGAAATAAAACATTGAAATGAAGGAACTAAAGCCAACATCAGATAAGACAAGGACCAATTACTTAGCATATGCAAAGCAAAATAAAGCACTACAAGGAAGAACTTCAATGCAAGAAGCTAACATTCAATAAAAGAGTTAACTACGCAAGGTAAGGATCTTATATACCCTAGACGTTCTCTCGTCCTGTTCTTCCAATATTCAGCAGTAGTGTATGAATCAATCATAGCACCTGCAACAAAAGGTAGGTGCTTAACATACTCTAATTTGAAATAATGCCCTCGCATTTCATGAATCCACCACAGAACCTTTGGAAGAACTTGAGAAACTTTATCCTTAAGAACACCATCCAACCACTTCCCAGCCACAGCAGTATTCAAAACCACCAAATCAGCATTAAGTGCAGTGTCTATAGCTTTTTGGCCCTTAGCAGATAACACCTATAACATTCAAAATCCACAAGTCAAACACTGCTTGATAACATAGTTGAATTCAAAAAATAAAAAAGAAAAAGAAAAAAGACACGAATTACATTAAACCTGAACCCCTCGGTCCAACATCTTATGCTCTAAACTGTAAATAACTTCATCAGGTTCGTTCGGTTTCTGGTTAGTAATCCACACAACTTCAGCTCCAACTCCTCTCAACAGAAATGCCAGCTCCATCAACAACAATGGCCCACCTGTATACTTAATTTTATCAAGCACAAATAATTTTCCCAAGAAACAAACAGCAATTGAGAGGTAGAAACATTACCGGAAAGGGAGAGTTCGTGGGAGACCAAAAGAACGAGCTTTGACTTCATGAAATTGAGAGGATTTGATGCTTTTTTTTCGTCGCTATTGAAATGAGTGGTGGTGGTTGTTGTTTTAGTAGTAATACTACTAATGTTGCATGAATTGACTGTGGATCTTATGAGGAAGAGCATTGCGGTTGATAAAGCGAAGAGTAGAAGAATCATCAGTGGCCATCGCTTCTTCTTCTGCATTGTAATCCACGCGCTTGATTGCTTTCCCATTCTTTTACTTGGTTCTTATAGTGAGAGCTGCTGCTCCGTCTCCGAGAAAATAAGTAACAGATCAAGATTTTTTTGGGGTTCGAATTTTGATTCGAAAACCTGCGAAGAACGATTCACGGATCTAATCTTGACTTCACAGTCAGCCGATGCTCGACACTGATCTCATGCGAATTGTAGCCTGCGTAATTTTTCTTATTTCTTTCTTTCGAGTAACGCAGCATCGCGTCGTCAGAGACTCAAAAGACAATGAAGATCTTCCTTGCCGTTACCGGGCGTTAACGTCAATATATTATTTTTATCAGCAAAAAGAAAATGATAACAAGGGTCCCGTTTAAAAATTCGAATATCAATAGTGGAATTTAACGTGCACCATTAGATGAAACCGATTATTTATAATAATTAAATTAAATTATATTAAATTAAATTTCCCAACATTAATAGTGAGATTAATATAGACCATTAGAAGAAACCAACTATTTATAATAATTAATTAAGATAAAACACAAAAAAATCAAAGTGTTTATAGTGTAGGTAATTTTTTATCGGTTAAATAAGTTAGATTTAATAAAGGATAAGAAATCATACATGTTAAATATGAAGGAGAGAGATTTATAACTTGAAAAAGAAGGAGAAATTAATTCAAACACAACAATTAAAAACCACAAAAATCTGATTATTTAATGCTTCATATGTACAAAATATAAGTAATTATACTATTTATTTATAAACGATATAAAAATTGCATTATATAAATTATTTCTTTTAAGTCACTAGTTAAATAAATTTCATTACTCATAAACAAATTGTACTTTTATCTTGTATCACTAAATTATAATTACATTACTTGATTGATATAAATTTCGCCATGCATTAATGCTGATTTTGATAATTTATACGTATAGTGAAAAGTTAAAATTATAAAATAATTTTATAATGATTTTGTTTAATATATATCCCTTTGTTAAAAAAGTCCAATTGTATTTTTTTTTTTTATCTTTTATTGTGAAACAGTGATTAAAAAATTATTTATTACTTATGTATAAAAAAAATTATTTGTAATAATATGATATAAGATATACCTAAATTAAATTGAGATTTAAGGAATTACCTGTGACTTGAGTGATTGGTAACTGTCCATTAAAGATAAATAAAGAGTAGAGGTGTTTCATTTTAAATTAAGTGGTTCATAATAATGCCATCATTTATACTGTTATTCTTTTAACAGCATCATAGAAAAATCATAATAATAAAAGCTTGAAATATTTCAAAACTCAAAAATGCGATGTGAGTTGGCTTATTGATTTGGCAACTATAGTGGTTAGCTAACAATAACATCATTATAAATTAGGGGCGGGCGGGCAAATAATTCATTCGACCCAATCTGATTCGAAAAAATTCAGGTTGTAATCCCATGATATTTTCCCCTTATATAAACTATTAGACTAACGAATTTATGTAATTTACATATAAGTTTTGAAAATTATTGGATTTCGTTTAAAAATGTTAAATAATAAATCACAAAATTAAATATCTAGATTTAATTGATAAATTAATAAAAATTTATTGTTAATCTATATTTATTAAAAATAATAAAAGCTTGTTCCATGTATTTATTAGAAATGGAATGCATTTACACAAATATGGGAGGAGTTGTAGCTCTGATGGCGACTGAGTTGTCACTGTTGGCTTTTATTTGAACCTGTCAATCGTACTGCACTTACACATATAAGATGTAGAAAATTGCTTAGTAACTGGTTACTCGATGTTGTTCTTATTCTTGGAAGCTAGAGTTCTCCACCGGGCGCTGCTCATTGTTTCTGTGTTGACAAAGTATTATCGGGATACTCACGAAACTCTAGTGAATTCCTCTCAAAGAATTCAGGTTGGTGATGACTAATCAAAATGCAAAGACTACTGCTTTAACGAAGACGGAAGAAGCGGCAATGACCTTTGGGGCGGTCGAAATCTGAAGATGACTGGTTCTGGAGTTTCTTGCTTCAATTCCTTTTTCTTATGGTACGTTATAATGATTAGGGCCTGCTAGCTTAGGTGAAAGTAATTTAGATAAGAAAAATAAATTATATAAGTTTATTTAATTTTGGTTTTCCATATCTATATTTTTTATTAAATATTTTTATTATTAAATTATAATCTACAAAGAAACGGTAAATACCTATTAAGTATATGTTTGGTTGAAAGAAATGAAAGGAGAGAAGATGAATAAAAAGGAGAGAGGGAAGAGAAAATAAGGGAAAAAATATAATGTGAATATTAATTTTATTGTTTGATTTAATATGAAATTCATCTCTTCTCTCTCGATGAATAAAAGACATTTCATTTAATAATATTGTGTTCAAACATCTCTTTTGTTTTTTTTGGGGCCAGGTGGGGAGGGTATTGATAGTTTGTAGGAGAGGAGAATTAAAAAAAGAGAAAAGTTTCATGCTTGATAGTATCTGTTATGCGTTTTTGCAAAGCATGATGATGGAAATTCTAAATAGATTATGAGTTTGTGTGATCATATGGATTTATTAAACTATATATATATAGGAAAAAAATTCAGAAATCATAATAGTAGTTGATTAATTTTAGTGATAAACCAATCAAACAGTTCAGATAGCACGTTCTCATAAACTAGAGGATGACATGATACATGACTGAACTGAGCATACCAAACTTAAACAGCCTTGAATAATACGAGATAATTAACTTATTTCTTAATTAACTCGGCGACAATTCTTCCTAACTTCACCATTAGAGCCTGTGAGAGGGCTAATGTTCCCCATCTTAACCATTGACTGAGCAAACTGTTTAAAGAAGAGCTCATCATCCTCAGCATAGGACTTAACTAATTGCACGATGTTCCCAACATTGCCTGTCAAGAGCACTTCATCAGATGTGAGAAGCCCTCTGCCGAACAGAACAAGCTTGAAGTAGGTGTTATCAAATTTTGCTGGTGAGGCAAAGTCTAATGGGGAGATGTTATTGTCGCCGCCTGTTCTTGGGCAGACCGATTTTAAACCGTAGTAATATGTCCTCTCTAAAGTCTCATCCGGTTGGTTGTTTCCATTTTGATTATATAGCCTTTGCTTGAAGCTCACACACCTCGCCACCCCAATTGTATGCCCTCCTGCAACATGACATCAAACAAAATACTTAGTTTAGAGAATCAGGCTCAGTTCATTAACGGTAGTGTAATACTGTAATTAATTACCTGAAAGAGCAACGAGGTCTACTTCATTTAGGCCCTGACGCTTGAAGGATGCTATGAGGTTTTCGATGGTAGAGTTTGGTGGGGGAATGTTACTGTTTGAGCCACTTAAGCTCGCTGTTCTCGAGTCCCTCCTTCCAAGAGGGAGCTCCCAAGACGGTCCTCCGCTCTGTTTGAGCATATCCAGTAATAGTTGTTAACAAAAGTTACTCTGTCTTGAATCTTTTATATGATCTACATAACATCAGTTCTGTAGGAATTTTGCTTACTAGTACAACGGAGCCGCGAGCGGCTAGGGCGACAATGTCTGCACAAGAAACAGTCTGAGGACATGCTTCTTCCAGCTCAGCCTTGATCTCGTCAATCACTTCAAATCCTCTGAGGGAATTCCTGTTTGGTACTGAGTTCTTTTCACTAACTACAGCCGCAAAATCGTCCAACAAGACGGAAGCATCACAGCCCTGTAATTAGTAATCAAGCCTTAAGTCATAAACACCTATGCACAGATACAAAGTCAGCTACACTTCGAATGAAACAGACACAAAATGTAATTCGGCATGCAAAATATACTCTCCTATTCGTTACAAAAAAGTGTATTCACATTAATTTCATTTATTGAAAAAGAAGAAAAAAAAAAAAAAGGGGGGAGGAAAGAATGGAGTGTTTTGTACTAGGTATACTAAAAGTGAGAAACCTGAACAAAGCAATCGTGGAAATGAAGCCTAAGCAAAGAGGCAGCTATTCTGGGCTGCCTTGCAATGGCCTTCTGGAGCACTGACATGACAATGTTATCAACTTGTGGGCATGAAAACTGATAAAATTGTGGAAAGAGGCCATAGAAGCTGCCACCATACTGGCCATTACCACCCCAGCCAATGCCAATTCCAGGGTGAGCTAGGGAGATCCCGGCTGAGATCAACGCTAGTAGCAGTGGAGTGATAGCAAATTTGAAGAAAGCCATTGATGACTAGAATTCCAAGAGTCTCTTTCTTTGATGTTGCTCATTGGTTAGACTTAGGTTCTACATTTATAGTGATTAAATCAACTGCTTTCTCTACCAAATCCTCTCTAAAACACCTAATATCAGAAGGAGCAATGACTATTTCAACTTGTTTCTATACTACTTTTGGCATCCAATTATCCGCGTATGAAAAAGAAAGAGGTGTTTCTGTTCCACCTGCTCCATGTACGAGTGGCGTAATGGTTTCGGGTCTCTTTTTGACTTTTTATTCTCAAGAAACACTAAAAGGTTCATTAGAGAGTCATGTTGTGAGCAAAAGTTGGAAGAAACCCAGATAAATTTAGCCAATGCTATAGGAGTGACTAATCTTCTCATCGGACAAAGCAAGATTCGTTACAAAATTCTATTTTCAATCATGTTGTTAACACGTTAGAGGCATTCAAAAGCTTGCGTGGTTAACCTCCTACCACAAGAAACTTCAACCCCACAGGCATAAGATTTTAATCTACGAGGCATTAAAAGTACTGCTCCGAACGCATGCAATTGGTAAAAGGTGAAAATTTTATTAATATTGTTATTTTGTGTAGCTGGTTATGCTATTTACACAACCCTTTGACGAGGGCAGTACAAACGCTGAACATTTCTGTCCCTCAGGAAAAAGGGAAAAATTAAAAATAAAAGAAGCATTTGCCGGCTTAAGACTATAGGTACATCATGGAGAATGGTACAATCACAAATAATATACTTTCATTAAAACTCAATTCGTAACAGTGGGTTCATGATATACACATTTGCCGCATTGGTGTTAGCAGTCTGGCAAAACGAAGCGGGACGTGTGCCTTCACCAATGTCCCATTCTCTGTATACTCCTGTGAATAAGCAAAGAAGTATATCAGAAAAATTTAGCTAAGTGATAATTGGTTATTAGTGTAAGTGAAAGAAAATAAATTAACTAAATAGCGAGTCAATACTTACAGTTCTCTCCACCATTCCAACCTCGTGTATGGTGCTGAGAAGCTCCCCTTTGTCAAACGGAACCAATGCTTCCACCCAGACCATAGAATCCTGACCATCGAAATCATGCTTAGTATTAGGAATGAGCATAATTTAAGGATACTACAGTTGAAATAAACTTGGTACCTTTAATTTTTCCTGAACCGCACTGCAGAATTCGTCTAATCCATCGCCACTCAAAGCAGATATACAGACAACATCTTCTCTTTTCTGTGCTTCCAACTTGACCTTTTGGGGATCACATACCTTATCAACCTGCCCAAGCAGCGGTAGAAAATCATAAAATTTGTCACATATGGCAACAAATCGATGCAAGTATAAAATTCAAATAATATAAATCATAAAATCACCAACAAGCTTGACCCTTGCAACAAAATAAATCCCAAGACATTTCAAATTGAGCCATCTGGAAATCAATTCATAGGAGTAGTTACAAAGTCGATGCTCATAGATAGGCTGCAACTTATCCGCAAACTTAATGAACTTATTGGATAACAAATATTATTCATCTCATCATCTTTCTAGTTATTCACAAAATAATTGATGTGCTTACACAGGTAAAAAAATTTAGAGCATGGTCTACCAATAAACAATTCGTATTCAGCATCCAATGTCTTTAAAATATCTGTAGAGGGGGAGGGAACAAGTCTGCGCAAATACTAATAAATTATTAGTATTTTACAGCAGAAAGCCTGCTTAATATCAGACAAATTAAAGCAATGAAAAAGGCGGAAGGAACACAGAGTGTAAAAGGGAAATATATAGGACTCAACTGTTTGTTTCACTTCAGAAGTTTCAATAACTGAATCCCAGAGAAAATACAATACATTAGAAAAAAAGAAAAGCAGAAAAATCCATTACCTTGTTCCAGATCATTAACTTTGGAATTGATAACACATCGAGTTCTGAAAGAACTTTTTCAACAGCATCTATCTGTTGCTCTGCTAGGGGATGGCTGCACGTGTACAATAAGACTCAACTGTTTTTTATAATCATGGAATTAGATCCAACTAGCAGTTTGACATTATTATACCTGATATCCACTACATGCACCAAAAGTGATGACTCCGATATCTCCTCCAGTGTTGCTCTGAAGGCAGCAACCTACAGGGAGAGGTCAACAAAGTTGAGAAAAATTGTTGAACTTGATATCGTAGGAGTTAACAATTCACATTAATTAACAGCCTCTTCTTTGATGGAGAAGCTAATAGAAATAGAAATAAAAGAGAAAGAACTGCACCATGATATTAAACATGAGATGAGAATAGAAGTTAAGAGCCTCACCAGTGTAGTTGGTAACTTTTGGATAAAACCGACAGTATCTGTGAGAAGAAATTCCCTCCCATTTTTCATCTGCACACGTGCAAAATAAGCACAAAGATTTCACAACCATAAGCTAAATTGCACAAACTCATTTTGGTAAATCCTTCTGTGAATCATATAAAAATTGAACTATAGTCTTTTTCTTTTGTACAAGGCCTAAGCTCTGAATTGTAAGAATTAAAAAGTAGTTGACTGTCAAAGAAAGCATCAAAGATGGCATAATATGTTAAAGTATGTTTTTAAGAACAGAATACTATTTATTACTGGTTGTAAACAACTTATATCAAGTTGCTTTTCTAACACAAGTGTATAGAGAATAGATGACTGCAAAGAGCATGTTGCAACAAAACAATTTAGGGTATGTCTGAATCTCACCTGAACCCTTCTTGTGGTTGGATCAAGGGTCGCAAATAACCGATCCTCAGCAAGAACATTAGCTCCAGTCAATCGATTTAATAGTGTACTCTTTCCAGCATTTGTATACCCAACCTAAAATGTTTTTGGGAAAAAAAAAAAACTTAACATGCATAACAATTTATCTGGTAATCCTAAAACACAAAATCTTCATGCGTTTATTTACCAATGACACTACAGGGACAGGTACAGAAACACGCCGGTTCCGGTATTGCTTTCGATGTTTTCTAACAGATTCTAGCTCTTTTTTGAGAACCCCGATCTAGCAAACAATGTGTCAAAGACTTGAATTCTCAATTTCCAGGGATAACAAAACCATAACGAGGTATATGGGATAAAATAAAAAGTCCCTTAAAAGTTTATAGGAGAAGTGGCTTACTTGAGTACGTAAGATACGTTTGTCGACTTCAATTTGTTTCTCACCCATACCCTTCACCTGGCCTCCTGCTTGACGTTCAAGGTGAGTCCACATTTTAGTTAGCCGAGGTAACTGGTATTCCATTTGTGCCAATGCAACCTAGAAAAAAGCATTTGAGTCCGAATGTGTAGAAAATTTTTCTTTCAGCAACGACATATTAAGCTGCTTAGAGTTGAAGAACTAGGACTTAAGCATGGGATAAGACCACAAAAAACACATAAATAGATAGATTAAGCATAAAAACACTAATTAAAATTACCTGTAGAGCTGCCTCGTGTGTTGCTGCTCGTTGATTGAAAATATCAAGGATAAGGGCAGTGCGGTCACAAACTCTAACATCTCCACCAAAAGTCTTCTCCAAATTGCGCAACTGTCTAATAAAATTAATGGAAAACATATAAGAAAACGCGTGTTTAAATCGCAGACCTTATGGACCATATATGTTGCAAATTGCAGTCATAAATGAAGTTAAAAAGGAAGACTGTGTATAGCTGCCTAAGTGATAAGCAATAACAAGATTTCATTTTCTGTTTTTTTGTCAGAATAAGCAGGACAGTTGAAGTAGTAATGTCATCCATACAGATGACTAGTTGAAGATAAGGCATACAACCAATCAACAACAAATTGAATTGCAATAATCCAATGCCTGGGTACAGAATGTTCTGGCTATCCAAAAACCCACATGGAAACTAGCACTTCAAATTCATATCACAAATGAGGTTCAAAAACAGGCCGCCGGTCAACCTCAGCTGCAGCTGATGTTGAATGGGAATAACTACTTGTATCCATCCAAGACAAACGAATTAAGGTTAAAACAACTGAACTTTGAAAACCGGTGAAAAAGCACAGTCTAGGAGATCTTTTTCTTGTTAATAGTCCTTAAACATTTATTGGCATTGCTGCACACAAAGGTAAATTAGTTGTAGTGCGAATGTAGACGCATAGAAGACATAAAACCATAAGAAACAATATTGGAAAGTACATTCGTTTGATTTGTGAACATTAATCTGAACAAGAAGTACAAACCTTACCCTGCTGAAAGTTCATCATCAAATATCACAGTCTCGACACCCAGAGCATGAATTGCACTCTTAATTTCTGCAACCTTGCCAGATCCAATATATGTCCTCGGGTTTGGAGAATTTAGCCTGCATTGTGAGTCACATGAACAACAGGCTTGAGCGACTCCCATACACTGAAGAGCCATCTTCTTGCTGAAACTATAAACTATGTACTCACTTTTGATGGGTGGAGCCCACAACCATTAGTCCAGCAGTGTCAGCTAGTTGAGCCAGTTCCTTGAGTGACTCCTCTATACCGAACAAATACTCTGTACCACCTTTGCATTCAACACCCACAAGGTAGGCTTTTTCTTGAAAGACCTGAACAGAAAGAAACCAGTCCTATTTAACTCTTTCTCATCCATAGGTTAATAGTTAATAACATGAATAACAAAAGAAAAACAAATTTAATTAAGCGTATTTTAATCAAAACACTTAGATGAACGCAACCACTTCCATTCTGTTAATTAACACTTATATTTTAATCAAACGACACCAGTGGAGTAATTAGTAAATCCAACGCTAACCATTATCCACTACCGGAAAGAGATTACTCAAATAAGCAACACTTCACACACGAATCACTTTGAAAAAAAATATCACATATAAATTTTAGAAAGCTTTCTCAGCTGAATTTTATCAACCATGTAAATTCTCCAACAACAAATTAAAAATAAAATAAATAACCGACCTCCCTTCCGTTTTGCAGCTTGAATCTATTCTCGTAACTGTCATCATCATCTCTCTTCTTCTTCACTCTATACGAAGAATTTAGTGCTTTATTATCTGATTCAGTGGGTGCGACTCCATTGAAAACCGCGTGTTGTTGTTCGTCTTCTTTCCCGTCAATTACGGGGCTCCGCTTCTGCAGGGCGGTGTCAGCGGAAGCAACTTCGACTTCGAGTCCCTGTTCAACAACTCTGCAGATGCATCTCGATGAGTTGTTGGTTAAACTGAGGCTGAAGATTGACCGTTTAGCGTTTTGACTCCATTGAGAATTACGTTCGTGAATTTGAGGTGATACACGAGTGAGTGAACATAGACCTAAGCTCATTATGGAATTCTGAATCCAGCAAAGCAAGCCACTCTACTCTCGAAAAATACTAAGCTTCTTAAAAGAGAGTGAATTTGAGATTTCGCGTCATGATTTGACTTGAATCACCAGCTGATGACAGGTGGACAGATTTTAAAAAAATTTTAAATCAAAATTTATGGTTCCTTATCTTCAACATCCCTCTTATATTATTTTATTTTAAAAGAAAAAAACAAGATAAATATTACTATTTTTCTTGCACTTTATTATCTCATTCACATTTTTTTGTTCTCCTTTCAATATTCATCGCTACCCTGTTGATTGCTATTTTTTAAATCTTGTGAACAAGAAGAAGATTTTTATATGATGAGAAGATGTCGCTAGCAGTGAAGTAACAGTACATTTCTTTATGATCGACAATGAAGATTTTACAGTGTCTGCTGCTATGTTATCCCGAGTATCGAAATGACACTGGTAATAACTCCTTCAGCGGACGCTGCAGCCGCCTTCTCTCTGCCCGCAGAGAGATTTTATTGGATTTAACCTTAATTTGTTAACTTATTATTATTATTATTCATATTATTAATGAATTTTAATGAATAATATTTTATCTATTTTTACTAGATTTGGATTTTCTTCTTTTTAGATTTAATTATGTGACTTATAATATAACATTTTAAAATGGAATATAATAATTTTTAATAACTTATATATAAATTATATAAATTTGACTGTTCGATAATTTAATGAGTATTACATCATAAAGTAATTATATTAGTTTAATTGAATATTATTGTAGGGTGTTGAGTGTCGCGAGCAACGTATTTTTTAAAAGTCATAATTTGGGTTATATGTATTCGTTTTTCGCGTGTAATATATTATTTCGAAATTTATGACGAGACGAACGAAACTCAAAAGTGCATAAACTATTCAGCTCCATTGTTGAGCCAAAAAATCTACTTCTTTCTTATTCATTTTCTAATTTTAAGATTTTTTCTATTTTTTCTAATTCTTCTAGGATTTTTATCTTTTTTTAGAACTCGGATTAGAATGCTGTTTGTTTTCCTTTTCTTGTTTTGACTAGGAGAATTTAATTATCATATTAGATTTTGAATTTACCTATTTTGATAAATTCGCGATATTTAGATTTGTTATAAAATAGACTTAAAATTCTAATTTTATTGATTTAGACTTTTAATAAGATTTATCATTATTTATAAACCTTTGTTTCGTCTACCAAACTTCTTTCAATGTTTTTGTTTCGTCAAAAATTAAAAATCAGACTAATAAAGTAGTATGCTAGTTTAATCTAATTAATTTAGAAAAATGAATTTTGCCTAAACATTAAAAATATTGAAATTAAAATAAATTTTTAGTACTTTTAGCTTATAAGGATATAATAGTTAGTTTAAACTTAGGTTAAGGTAGAAATCTTCATAGTAAAATATAATTAAAATAAAAAATAAGTCACAAAAAAATTAAGATACATTTAATTAATTAATTAATTATCTAAAATTCTTCTTTATTTGAAACTAACTTTTAAAAATTATGTGAACTTTTGGTAATTTCTTTCTAAAACTGGGATGAGTTAACAAAAAGTATGGGCAGAAAAAGCATCACCTTGAAATTTAATTGGTCTTGTGAAATGACCATCTTCAAAGTATCCGAAATTATTTGTGAACTTTAAGATTTACCCATTTTAGTTCAAACTCCCATTTAGTTTTGCTCAATATTAGTTATAATATACACAAGAGGCTATCCATATGGATAAATATTTTTCCTCTTTTCTTTTTGTCTTGCCATGTTCGTGTGGCATGGTTGTTGTGTCTGGCAACAAATGCGAGGGTGGGTCAGTGGGTGCGTCTCTGCAGGCCCCGTGGCCCATGGTCGAGAACGCGAAGAGATGTGAAAAAAAGAAGGATTATGCATTAGGTCATGCAGACGAAAAGTTGAAGCCTATTTTTATTTTTTTCAGACATTATAATTATACGGAAAGCTTGCATGCAGTAGTGAGAATTCATCGATCGGCATTCAGCACCTGCCCAAAAAAGATAGAAAAGAGAGGCATGTTTGCCTGACATCCAAATTAATTAAGCTAGCTGGTGAGATTGAGATTGTCCCCACGGCCACCCGTGAATTATCAGCAACTCCATCACATTGAGATTGCAACATGAATTTTTTGTCGGCTTGCCATTTCGCATGCTGTTATTTCTTCTATGTAATGTAAGTTCAGGTTCCTTGTCCTTGAACGTGGTCAGTCACTTGTGAATCCATCTGATGAAAGTAAATATGTAAATGTAAGTAACAGTTACACAAGTGAATCAGTCATATTAATTTATTAAAATTTAATTTAAACAAGAGTTTATAAATATATTATTATTCTATTATTAATATCGAAAAACCTAAGGTGTCAAGTGAAAATTTTTGGCGACAAAGTATTCCTCCACCCCAACCTAAAAAAGGATGAAAAAAGAAAAAGGGTGGCTGGTGAGTGATTTTAATGCATTACAAGGCGTGGCGAGTGGTTTAATAACTTTAAACAGCCTATGATCCTCAATAAATTTGCCTATATATGTACAAATACATTAATGAATTATATTTTAAAGCCATTCATCTCCAAACACAATTAATGTGGACAAACCTTCATGAACTCCTACTTTTTCGCTCTAATTATGTTAACATCATTATCAGCACACAATATTGATACATTCTATGGAAAGGCATATATACAAACACATCCACCAAAACAGGTTCTCTTTAAACAAACTTTTTGCTAGACTTTTTTTTTTTTCCTAAAGAAGAGTTCAATTTTCGTAATTGTTTAGTTAATTAAAATTGAACTTCGATGTTTTAGTTTTTCAGAAGAAATTTTTGGATTTAACTAAATAAAATAATTAGATACATTAAAGTGTACAATTTTTTTTTTGCAGAAAAAGAAACTGTCCATGAGATTGCAAAAGAAAATAAACGAAATAGCTAATCGAAAAAATAACAAGCAAGCAATAATAGCGCCTTTAGCCGCTGGCAACCTAGCGTAAGAAAGCAAGCGAATACAAAACGTGTTTGTCATTCTCACCAACTGCGAGTACAGCTAACGAGTTTCCTTTTCGTTAATTAATTTTCGTTAATTAATTAATTAATTAACTTAATTTTTAACATTTAAAAAGGGCAAAAAAAGGTTGGAACCAACCGCAAACAAGACAGAGGCGCCAAGTAGTAAGCGTTAAAAGAAGGCTTAAGCGCGGGTTACAGGTTCACCAACTGGTGGTTAGGTCTAATGAACTCTCTTAAGCAAGAAAACTAACAACCACCAGCACCACCTTTTGCTTTCGCCACTTGTTGTTGAGAGAACGTTCTACTTTCATTCACACGTGAGAATGAGATTCTTAGGAATAATTCACAAGCTTAATTAAACTTCATATAATATAATAATATCTGTAACAGTAGGAGGAGTTGTTATAAGTTGCGTTATTATTTTATCAAAATCATTTTGATTGGATCGATTTTATTATTATTATTATTATTGGATTGGTGTCAACGTTCCAATCATAAGGTGGTTTGTTCTGTTTACAAGATAGATATATTATTGGGTTTGCTTTCTTTTTTGTCTCCGTGTTTTCAAATTCATTCCCTTTCTGCTCCCCACAACCGGCGCAGCTCTTATTTGGGTTATGGGGATTCTCAGGTACTTTTATTCTTTCAGTTCTTTTTGTTGGTAATGATTGTTGATACCGTGTGTGAGATTGATGCTTGATTGTGTTTGCCAAATTGAGTATTAGTTCCTGTGAAACTTGAGAGCTTTACTTTATGATCATATGGGTTTTTAAGTTTTGCTGTGGTTTCTGTTCTTTCTTATGATGATGCTGATCATCAAATGATGGCCGTGATTTGGAAGAACTGGAAGATAATTAAGAAGTAATTGCTGGGAAGTGGAAAAGAAAAAAGAGGGTTATTATTATTTACTTTTTTTTTTCGGTCCCTGTTGCCAGCTTTTTAGTGTCCTGCAGGCTACTTATAATTTCTTTTTAATTTGCCTCTGAAAACTGCCTTCTCTGTGTTTTAATTTTGATTTTTTTTTTCTTTTTGCTCCCTGTCCAAATCTGGAGTGACCTCTGCAATAACTATGAAATGTTGCTGGTAATAACTAATAATCACAAGAAGCTGTAAAATATAAAAGTATATATATATAACTCCCTGCTCTTCTGCCACCTGACACCTTCTTAATCTCTTCCTGAATTATTTTGATTTTTTTCTGCTGGGTCTCGATATGCTATTATTCTTTATCCGGTGTCTAAGGCAACTGTTTATCTTTCTAATTTTACTTTTACTCCAAATGCTAATAAAGTGATGGCAAAAAGGAATATCTGTTGCAGGTTCAAATTGATTTTTTTTCAATTTCTTTTTCCTCTCTCTGGGGATGGAAACTTCTTTCCTTTGATGATTTCTACAACAACTTCTGGGCTGAATGTATTGCTGCAATGTTCATTACGTTGGCTGGAAATTGTCTCTTGCATTCGCATTTCATTATGTTGGTCCAGTCTTGAAACCTGAGTCATTTTGTATAAACATTTAGAGTGATGCATGATGATGTGAGAAACTGGTTGAGGATATGATTTGAGAGTTTAAAAGATCTCTTATGCATTTTCAATTTTAGTTACTCTAGCTTAATTAACTGATGAACACTTAATTGGGCAGCACTGGTCTCTTGATGATCAAGTAATCTACAGAGAGCACTGCTGGATTTATGTCAGATTTGTGTGACAGTGCATATGATGGCCACTTATAATCCCAGCTTAAGTTATCAAGGAGAGAGCTTTTCAACTCCATTTCCTAGGGACAAGAAATTTTCTGATTGTCTGGACCCAACATCTTCCCATCCAGATAATGTAAATATGTATCTAAACCCAGCTTCATCCACTGAGTTGTACTCAGAGATCTTGTCTGTTGGGAGTTCTGTTTCTCCTCGCAACTGTGTTGAAGTCCCATCTACTGGAGGTACGAATGAGAAGATGTTCATTCCATCAAGTGATGCGGTTGTCTTGCCATCCATGGATGTGCAATTAAACACAGCAACAGCTAATGGAATCCCCACAACGCAGCCAAGTGTTCTAGATGGTGAACAGAATTTTCAGTGTCAGGGATTATCGCTAAGCCTTAGCACACAAATGACATCTGCAGTTTCTGTGCCTTCATTTCAGCACCAGTACTCAAACCCTCGTTTCTCTTCATTCTTGGGAACACATCTTTGGGTTCCAGGGAAGGGAATAATGCCTTGTCAAGATGATGATAATGACAGAAGTAGAGAGCTGAGAAGTTCTGAGGGGTTGCTTTCTGGTTTTCAAACAGAGTCTCCTTTCAACACGCAGTGTTCCGTAGGTTACAACGAATTGCATTCTGGTACATATCAATATGAGCCAATAGGTTTTAATAGCACTATATTAAAATCTAAATACCTCAAAGCAGCTCAGCAGTTTCTTTATGAGGTAGTTAATATCCAAAAGGCATTGAAGCAGCCCAATTCAAATAAAAATGACTCAAAAGAGACTGATGGGAAATCTAGTAGTATGCAGCCTGCATTCTATGGCATTCCATCAGACCCCACCGAGTCAGTTAGCAACTCATCTTCCGAGCTATCACATGCAGAAAGACAGGAGTTGCTGACTAAGAAGACAAAACTCCTGTCTATGTTGGAGGAGGTAAGCCACCGCCTTTTTCTGCTTAACAATTCACTTTCTGTGTTATTAACATGGATGCTTTTCTACTTTTACTCATTCTGAAACCATGCATATTATGGTGTATATTTTTTCCTTGGATCTTCAATGAGAATCGCCTAAGCAGATAATAAATTGCTGCTTTTAATTGAACCATTTTGGTACCATTAACCCTTTAGATATCATTTTCTTGTACATGTTTTTATAAACTGATGCAAAAAATAGGAGAGAAAGCATAGTTGTTGCCTCCAGCTGCTGCTACTGTCAATGACATCTCTTGTGCAAGTGGTGTTAGAAGTCTGGAATTAGAGTTCTAGCTTGTCAAAAATGTTCTTTAACAATTTGGTAGTCCGATGAAAGATCTGGACTATGGAGAAATTAGTTGTTTCAGCTATTCAGCTAGTAATAGCTTCACTGTTCTTCCATCCTTCAATGAATATTTTGGCCTTTTACATTGATACATCATGCTGTGAGTCTTTCAAAAGACTGCTAAGTCTACTGTTTTTCTTGTAGGTAGACAGAAGATACAAACAATATTACCATCAAATGCAAATAGTGGCTTCATCATTTGACATGGTTGCTGGGCGTGGGACAGCTAAATCATACACAGGTCTTGCCCTCCAAACAATTTCTCAGCATTTTCGCTCTTTGCGTGATGCAATAAGCGACCAGATTCAAGTGACTGGGAGAAGCCTTGGGGAGCAAGAGACTTCATCAAATGGTCAAGCAGGCATTCCTCGGCTTCGCTTTGTGGATCATCAATCAAGACAACAGAGGGCTCTTCAACAGCTTGGTGTAATGCAACATGCTTGGAGGCCTCAGAGGGGACTTCCAGAGAGCTCTGTTTCAATCCTTCGTGCTTGGCTTTTTGAGCATTTTCTTCATCCGTATGTTCCTAGGCTCTTATTTTCTCCTCTGTTTAATTTCCAAGAACATTGATCCCCATGTTCTCATTCTCCGTTAATTTCTTCCCCTCCCCTCTCCCCACCCACACCCAAAAAAAAAAAAAAAAAAACAGGTACCCAAATGATTCAGAGAAAATCATGCTAGCAAAACAGACGGGCTTGAGCAGAAACCAGGTAAGGAAGATATGAAATTCTTTCATTGGAGTTATCATGAAATTCACATAACTATTATTGCATAACTGTAAATTAAAATTGCACTAGAAAAAATTTAGATCCAAAAGTCACTGGAAATATAACAAGTACATATGCATTGACTGAGGGTCTCCTTCACATTTTCCCAAACAAGCTTATGATTTGAAGCATATATATCTGAATTAGTCTCTTCTAAATTTTATGACACAAGGTTCATTATGGATTCAATTTTCTCCTTTCTTGTCATGTGGCATGAAGATTATTCTTGTGTTTGGACTAGGTTGCAAACTGGTTTATAAATGCTCGGGTGCGTCTCTGGAAGCCCATGATCGAGGAGATGTACAAAGAAGAATTTGGTGATACAGAGGAAAATTCCAAGTCTTGCCTAGAAAATGCAAACAAAGCATGTAGTCAGAATTCATCCGCACCTGAAAATAGAGGAGAAGAGTTGCAGGATAGTCTTTCGTCCAAATCTGGTAAAAGTATTCTTGACGTTATGCCTGATCACATCCCTGATGTAGAAATGAATAAGCACACAGCAAGTTCATTGTTTCAAGAAGTTAGCCATGGAGATAATGTCTTGAATTCAGGGATCATGAGATTACAGAATGATCAAAGGCCTAACATAAATGACCATAGGCTTTACGTGAGTATGCCGCCCAACCAAAATGGCAATGATGTTCTTATGGGTTCTAGTGCTGCCGCATACGGTATACAAGAGTTGAGAGGCTATGCAATTAGCAGCCAGGTTTCACTTGCACTGGGGTTAAGACATCATGGGACTGATGTATTTCCCGTGTCTGCTGGTAACAATATAGGAGGCAATAAGATAGTTGTGTCTTCTGAAGGGCATGACACAGCAGATTATCATTGCGTGGATCTGGGAAATCAGCAAGATAGGTTTGGCAATCCTCAGCTGTTGCATGATTTTGTAGTCTAAAATGGTATCTGCCGCCCTAGTTCCTTGGGTTATATTATAAATCAGAATTGTGAAGAGAATGTCACTGAAATCTAGTAGAAGGTGGCTGCAAGTATGGGAATGGTGCCACTTGTAATATACAGACATATAAGTCTTGACAAAAGATAGCTAGTCGTGTATATTTTGTTGAATAAAGAACCCCTTGTAAAAAAACTTTCTCGTGGGATTCATTCTTGTATGGAAACAAAGACAAAATGAGAAATGACGGTAAGAATAAAGATGTGGACAAAGCGGAAACAAATGTTCAGGAATTCATTTGACTCAAAATTCAAGATTTCATCCATAAGTGAAATAAAAATCCTACCCTGCCAACGATTAACGAAAGAGATTGAAACCAAAAAGCAAATATTACTTTCCGACTAAAATATTGGAAACTTAGAAGTTTCTTAGAATGGAAAAGTCTACTTAAAACATGAAATTTAAGCTCGTAGATGATAGATTTTGGCGAAAATGTCGCAGAAGTCAACGAGTGAAGACGAATTACGTCGAGGGCGCCTTATGTTAAAGTGGAGGTCTTAGACACTTGCCTAGTTAGCCATAGAGTCGGATATCTACATGCATACTACAGATTTATAATTGTAATTGAGCCTACAAAAGAAGAAAATTTATCCTTAACTACCTCCAGAATATCGAGAGTCTAAATAACTCTTAAGAACTAAGAGTTTTTAATAATATTTTAAAACAATTTAAAATTTTTATTTTTTATATCAATCAATTATTTTTCCACTAACTTGATCAGCCATGATTAAAGAATCTAAGATAATAGATTATTTTGGCTATGAAACCTCCCGTCGTTTTACCTTCTTAAATGAATAGGGGTAAAATATTCTTTATAGGTCTTTTTAATGGTGGCTAATGAAGTTACCAGAAAAAAGTAATTGATTGAAACTTTACGTGGTTTTGAGATTTTATTAGAAGCTTATGGTTGCTACTTGTACTTTCAATATTCTTGAGGTGATTGTGGAATAATTTTCCGACCAATGATTGATTGTTGTTATATGTTAGCAGATGTTGATCATGTTTTAGCAGTTGCCTGGTTATATATAAATAGAGCATAAACATTCTCCACTCTTCGTTGGCCTATAAAGGTGAGAAATAGAGGGGGGGGGGGGGGGGGGGAGGAAAGAAGAAAACAAAAGAAAATGGAAGCAACACAAGTATTTCCCACGAATAAAGCGGATGATGAAACCAGTTATGGGAAAAAAAATAAAAAAAGAAATCCATTTTTGAGGCTTTGTTCGATGTCAATTTTCATTACTTGTTAGCTTGTTCTTAATTAATTTGCTATACATATAATACTACATTAATTAACTAACAAACAGACTCACAGTTGATTTAGATTATGCAGAGAAAGATTATATCAACAGGAAAATCGGCCATGAAAGAAGCTATACTAGGAATCCTAAGCGAAAATATCCCCGAGGCACGGGCGCTGCGGACTTGGGTTGCTCTTCTGAACCCAGCTCCTTGATTGTGGTCTTCGAAATAAATGGACATCATACATGCCAAAATCCAATTTTACGTGCAGACAGTCTCGTAAAATATTTTACGGTGTTGTAAAATCACACTCTCCCTGTCTCTATATAAGGGGCATTAAGATGTACACATCAAAGAGCAGCCTGCAGTGCGTGTGGGATGCATGGTCACGACCAGAAGAACGGTCCCCAGAGGCTGCATGGTCCTATTGTTGCTGGGCAGGAGATCCACTGATCCTACGTACTAGTGAAGAACGCTGCTGTCATTGGGAGCTTTTAGCAAACGCACGCATGAGCATGGTTGCATAGGTGCGCCTACGTACTAATCAATCTCTCTCTGTATCTATGCACCCAAAATTTCATTCCACACAATTTTTTCTTCAGCTACCATGCTTATTACAACATGCAGAAGGGTATAATGGCGGTCAGCTTAATCCTAAAGTCAGAGGAGCTCAAAATTTGTGGAAATATGATCCTGCATGAGCTTGATTGAAGAGGGAAAGCTTGATTCATTCAATTTTCCATCATCTGAAAATTGATGTACATGGAATGGAAGCGGTGCATTTCGATTTTGGCTACATAGATATGTGCAATTTGGGCAAATTTGGCTGTTTGGAGACTCAAAATCGCATTGATTTGAAACTGGGCAAATGTGTATGATGTATCACTTATAGTGTACAAACGGATATATGACTGTGAGACAAGGTAACGGTGTGGTCTTGTGTAGTGTAATGAATAAATGGCCTTGTAATGAATAGAACTACAAATCTAAGGTGAACAATAAAGACAAAATAATAAATGGCCGATTTGAATGTTTAGCAGAGTGCAGTTCCTTATTACTGACTTAAATAACAATGAGTTACGTTCAAGCTTTGATTCCTTTCTTTTCATTTGATTCATTATTGTTCTGTACGTAAGTTTCGTACATTCTTTATATTCATATTCGTTTCAGCTGATTTGCAAATCATATGTAATCAATCCATGGCTGTTGTTTGCTGACGTGTAAACTCTCTTGCATTACAGTTTGGTTGAGAACGTGAATCTTTTTTGAAGTAGCTCATAAATTTTTTCATAAAAAAAAAAAAAAAAAAAAGACATGAGATGACGTGACACCCTCTTTCTTCAGGTTCCGTAACGGGGTGCCCTGGAAGAATTACCAGCTCGACTCTCTGGAACAATGCCTCCGCCTGTAGCGTGCAATCATATCCCTGATCCCCAGAACCTTCGGTTTTGCTCCACTAGTTGTTAATACTAATTAACATAATTTACAAAATGCTTATTTATTGATCAAGTTTCTTGATTTCTCATACCTCTCCTCAATAAGAAGAAAAATCCCAAAGAGGCAGCAGAATGAGGCTCGTTACACGTTTCTACCAATTTAAAGAAAATCCAAACCAACATTTTCTTTCTGTAAAAGCTCAACTAGGAGAAACCATAACCATATAGTCGAAAGTAGCTATGCATAATGGATATTGTGACCACTTCTATTATATATATTTCGAGAGTCCAAGCATAATTGATCAAACATTAATTCTTTGAAGTTGGACCTAATAACATGGGCTATGCTGACTATTAGGTGCTTGGCTTCGCAGCTGCGATCTACACTGACCACCCTTAATGGCCACCATAGCCGCCACCAGGCCTAGCTGCTTTTTGTGGAGTATACTTTAATTCTCGGAAAAGAAAGGAAAAAAAAAAAAACAATTGGCTATGGCCTATAATGTGGCACAGTCATCGAGGCGAGGATGAACTCAATCCGATACACAGCTATACAGTAGCTCATCGAGGGCTAGCTACTTGATCCAAGGACTCTGTATTTCTTTTGACTACTTTGTGTGTGTGTGTGTGTGTGTGGTAAATTGTATCAGGCTATCAGGTTTCATCTTGCTAAGCGAGTTTTTATTTTTATTTTTATTTTTTTCATCATTTAAATTTGCTGACAAGTTTCAGATTATTCAGACACTTTAATCTAAGAGGGCAGCGTGGGCCTTTAAGGTCAATAAGCGACGAAGTTACGAGACCAGAGAAAGTGACAACTGGAGGAGGCTGAAGGAACAAATATGGCAATCATTACATAAAGCATCCAAATGAATCAAACCAAAAAAATTTACAACCATAATCAATCTAATCAGCACGCCAAGACCAAACCAAATTCTCAACAACTCACAAGACCCATTTTTATTTTTCTCATAGATTGTGAATTTTCAGTGTCCTTTCAGCATCATTGTGCCTGGCCTGATAAAAAAACCTAACAGGAAAAAGTCAGTTATTCCCAAATGCTTGCGGACTTACAAGTAGACAATCTTAAAACTGGGAGTGTGCAAAAGATAGCCCACTTTTGCTCTAGCTTTTAAGAACATTTTAACAAATTAAGTGCACTCTTTCAGTAGCAATAAGAGAGAGAGAGAGAGTATTACACTGTTTTGAGCTAAAAGTAATTTTTGAGTATCCCAAAGATGTGTAACTGCAGGCACTAAAGCTGAAGGGCTTGATGCTTTTGCTTCTTGATTTATGCTCAGAGAATTTGGGGGACCACCTTTTACCTGTCAATTTCTGATTTCCTCTTAGCCAGTTAGCTTTACTTCTTTGAAGAAGTAACAAGGCCTATAAAGAAAAGGGGAAAAACAAGGCCTATGTCTGTAGGTGTTATAGCCTTTGGCTGCATAAATTTAGGCCTGCTCAATTTTCATAAAAGAGAAAGAGAGGGAGACGGAGCCATTGCTTTATCTTTAAGTTACTTTCAACAAAGGTATGTTAGTACTTCATAGACTGGTGCTTTCTTTTGTTTGCTTTGGCATTCATCTGTTATGCTTATCAAAGAGAATGAATCACATTTTATCTTTTAATGGGTCTTTTCAAGTATTTTAGATCCTCAAACCTGTCAATAAGTGGCTGTCCTTGTTGAAAAATACTTCCTATTATATATTGTTTTAAATTTAAGTCACTTTTACCTCCTGTTCTTTTCTGTAGACAAGTTGAAGGTTATCACCACTACATCCATATTCTTATTAATTATGAATCTCTTTTGGTTTCAGTTGCCTTGAATGCAAGTTAGTACAGGTTTCCACTTACATTAAGGTATGTCATAACTTCAAGAGGCAATCTGCTTAGTGGTCCAATAAACTAATCTTGTACTTGTTTTGTGCATTTCCATGTTTTAGCTTGACCTGATCCTTGATACTATCATTAATCTTGAATCTCCTCTATTCTTCTTTCCACTGGTGTAGCTTTCACTCATGTTTTGTGCATTAGAAATGGGAAGAACTGAAGTATCTGTCCCGTACACATGTTAATAAACAAACCCTTTTAGTTGTTACTTGTATCTGTAAGTTTTTGTTTCAATTTTTGATAGCCTTTAATCTTCTAGTTCAGGACCTATGGTTTCAAAAGACTCACCTCCAAATCCAGCTTCAAATATGATACACCAATTCATCATCTCAGACTCCATTACAGCTCAGAATCTTGCAACCCAACATTTTGACACTTATGGTTCTGCATTAAGAGGCAATAACATATTTCCTCATTCTTTTGGTGTGTTGCCAAACATTCAGTCTCTTGGGGAAAGAATATCCAGATCAATGGACCTTGTTCATGTTCATGCTCCCGCTGTAGCAGAGGAATCATGTGAGATCAGTCACACAAGACATCTAATGGACCTTCTTGGAGCATCAAATGAGACCAATGATCAATCCCAGAGGCTTTCACTATCTCTTGGTTCTCACATGCTAGTTCCATCTGCCCATTACAGCCAGAGCCGCAATTACTTGTTTTATGGGGATGACGCTAGAGAAGTTTGTAATCCAGGAGTGGATCAGCACGTAAGTGAGGGCTATTCGTTCAACAACAACTCAATAAATCGCGCTTGCTCCACTGATGGAACAGAATCTTTTGCTTATGCAGTAGGGAATTCAAGATTTCTAAGACCAGCTCAGTCCCTTTTAGAAGAAGTGGTTAATGTTGGCAAAAACATTGACATGAGTGATGAAAGATATATCAGCAAGTTGTATCATGGTAGCCGAAGAGGAGGGCTAAGATTATCATCTGAATTAAAAGCAGAAATGTGCAATAGTGGGATGTTATCTGCTGAGAAACAAGAGCTCAATCTCAGAGTTGCAAAGCTTATTTCCTTGCTGGAGGAGGTTTGTATTTCTAATTCACATATGGAACATTAGAATTCGTACAAGTTATTTGAGCTAATTGTTTGCAAACTTTTAGGTGGAGAGCAAATATGAGATGTACTACAACCAAATGCAAGAAGTAGTGTCATCATTTGAAGTGATAGCAGGTTTAGGTGCAGCCAAATCTTACACATTTTTGGCACTCCAAGCCATGTCTAGACATTTTTGCAGTTTAAGAGATGCCATAATATCTCAAATAAATATTGCAAGCAGAAGATTTTCTCAAGACTTGCCAAAAATCAGCTCAGGATTATCTCAACTTAGCTTGTTTGATAGAGAGGCTAGGCATCACAAAATATCTCTTCAACAGCTTGGAATGTTCCATAGCCAACGACAAGTATGGAGGCCGATCAGGGGGCTGCCAGAGACTTCTGTGGGAATACTTCGCTCTTGGCTATTTGAACACTTTCTTCATCCGTAAGTGCTTTAAATTTTGGCTATGACTTAGGTCTTTTTCTGCAAAATTATTGATTTTACCTTTTCCTTATAATTCTCAAAACAGTTATCCTAATGACTCGGAAAAGCTACTGTTGGCATCCCAGACAGGCCTGACCAAGAACCAAGTAATTTTCTCTTTAACAAATTTTGGTATATCGCAATGAATCGGAATTGTTTTGTTGTAAATTTGGGCACTGCCATGGTTGATTCAGGTGTCAAATTGGTTCATTAATGCTCGAGTTCGGCTATGGAAGCCTATGATTGAAGAAATGTACAGAGAGGAATTTGCAGACTCTTCGGAAGACTCAAATCCATCATTTGCTGGCAGTTCTGCTGCGAGGGAAGGCAGAGCTGATCAAGCAGGAGATTGACCGAAGAAGATAGAGCACTTAACTTCAGGATTATGGAACAGCTACCCTCAAATTAACTCTTAATTAAACCTTCCAATATGTGCAAGTTTGCTGCCCAGAAATGTTTTTCTACCTCTTTTCTTAACATTAATGTTTCAAATTTTCTATTATTTATATGCCCAATTCTGTTAGCCATTCACATTCCGCCACCTGCGGGCACCGTAAGGACTTCACCTGAGAATGGGTTCCAAGATTTATTTCGTTATAATACTAAATAAAACATAAGATAAAATAAATAAACGATATGAATTGAATGTAACACGTAAAGCGTTTAATGGATCTCTGATGCTGACACACACTATGAAATTAATAAATTCAGTTAATTAAGGCTAGTTACATCCAACTAGCCAAGTAGCAGTGTAACATTATACACTCACCGAAGATCGAACCCTGCCGCGCGGCGCCCAAAAGTTTGACAAAAAAGATCTTACGAAGATCTAGCGATCTTCTATTCCACGTGGCAAAATCACGACGCTTGAAAAGCACCTATTGCCCGCGTCAACATACTCTACACAGTCAGCGAATAGCGACAAATAAAATCACGGCCGAAAATAATTCTAGATCGTCCGATTCATTATTTTCTTTACCAATCAGAATTCTCTCGCACAATAAATTAGATTTTGCTTCATTTCCATAAAAGTACATCACAGGAAAAGCCAGACGGTGCAGTTCTCTCTTCTCGTGGAAGCCATGACCAGTTCCTCTGCTCCTTCACGCAAGGTCTCTCTCTCACTCTCTATGGACAAACAAACGCACATAATTTATTTATTTATTTATTTTTTTTGAACTATTGCCTTTTAATTCTTCTGTAATTTTTGATTTGATTATATCCTTGACTTTTTATTTTGCGTAGGCTCTAAGCAAGATCGCAAGTAATAGACTGCAAAAAGAACTTGTGGAGTGGCAAGTCAATCCTCCAGTGGGATTCAAACACAAAGTCACTGATAATCTGCAAAGGTGTTTTTCATCAGTGTGTTTTACTTGTCGCTCCGATTTTTTAATCATTTGTTAAATTAATTTTGTAGTTCTTGTTTAAATTCGAGTAACTTTTCTTTTTTTCGTGTGAAGATGGATAATCGAAGTCAACGGGGCGCCGGGGACGCTCTATGCGAACGAAACGTTTCAGCTGCAAGTGGATTTCCCTGAGCATTACCCTATGGAGGCACCTCAAGTAATTAATTACACGATTTTTTTTTCTAGTTTTAAATTCTTATTTGCTTGCCGTTTGGTCGCGGAGAAATTGTAGAAACTTGTGGAAACTTTTAGTAGATTTTTGTCTTTAATGTTTTTCACTGTTGCATTTCAAATTTGGCTATTAGTCTGAGGTTTTTGTTCCTTAGCGTTCAACAACCAAAGTGGGCCTTGATGGTTTTACAGTGATTAGAATAGAATTTCCAACGTTCTCTTGTGATGTTTTGCCTTAGCGTTCAACAACCAAAGTGGGCCTTGATGGTTTTACAGTGATTAGAATAGAATTTCCAATGTTCTCTTGTGATGTTTTGGCAGGTGATTTTTCTCCCTCCAGCTCCCCTGCATCCCCACATTTATAGCAATGGACATATCTGTTTAGGTATTGCTCCCTTTTAGTTTTGATTTATTTTCTTTGCATTTCTGTTGGCTTTGAATTTGTCCAGTTCGTAATTGACTATGTAAGACAATGAGTTGGTTATGGTTATTTTGTAGGAGTATGACAATGTTCTAAATCTCTTGCTTCAAATTTGTTATCATATAGTTGTCAAAGGTGTTGAATTTTGAGTTATTAGGTTTACTCTTATGTTGAAAATCTCAAAATATTATAGTTCATGCCTAATCAATTTGCGTGCCTGAGAGTTTGGACAATCGAATGAAGCTTAAGACAAGCTTTCTGCCTGCATTTGTGAAGTCAGGTTCTTAAGATTCATTCTTTGTCAAGCTGTTTTAGCCTGCTTTAGTGGAGCATTTGAATTCTGGTTCATATAATTAGTTCTCTATTCATCATTTCCGAATGCTGACTCCCGAGGCAAAAGCCTTTCTACTAGGAACTTGTGGTTTGCAATAATTTATATCTAAGTTTTTCTGTGTTCAGTAGTTAATGTGGGTAGGTAATATAAGTTATATTTTAAGTTATGAAACCTTTTTGTCTTTCCTATGACTATGACTTGTTTCTTTTTGACATTTGTCATTTTTTTTTCGCGTGAGACAGTCTTTCTTGTAAAACATTAGACATGCTTATGTAGTTTTTATTTCTTATTGACAATTATTAGTTTTTCAAGTGTAACAGTCTTTCTTGTAAAGCATTAGACATGCTTATATCGTTTCAGAACGTGTACTTGTGTTGGTGTTTAATTTATGGCTTTGTGTAATAGAGTTCTTCTGTCATATGCATTTGGTGTTGGTGCACCAATGAGATGTGAATTATCTGTATCACAGCTTACCAGATTATGAAAACGATGTTGGCAACTGTATCTTTTAGGCCGTTTGAGCACTTTCTTATCTTCTAAATCTTTGTGTTATACATCAAACATCCAGTCTAACCTATGAAAGTTATTTGGTATGACTGACTGCTTATTACTGTTTATCTGAGATTTGAGGGTGTCAATTTGGCAGTGCCAATGCACATGCGTGGCATTTTCGGGTAGCTTTAAACAGTGCTGTTTAGCTTCTTGGTTGCTTCTCTCCCAGTTAATGCTTTGTATCGCATTGCATGTTGAGTTATATACAAATTGATGAAACTAAATATGATCCCTATCTGATTGTGATATCGGTGTTCAATGTACCCTTTGATTTTACTCATGGATCGTTTGCTGATAAAATGAAGTAAATATTTTTAGCTTTACGAATTTTGTCTATCTCTTTTGATTTGCCTCTAGGGTTGAGGTTAAGGTAAACTGTGCAAGAATGTTGGCTGGTTACAAATTTTGACTTCTGAGGGCAGTCTAAGAATAATTATCTCATATAAATTTTTGTTCATGACAGTTGTTTTTGAGTAACCTTGAGGAAAGAAGGTAAAAGCTACTTTTTGATCCTTAGTTGACGTGGAAACATGTGCCATTTGTCTTTGCAGATATTCTTTATGATTCCTGGTCCCCAGCAATGACTGTTAGTTCTGTATGTATCAGCATTCTCTCCATGTTGTCAAGCTCAACTGTGAAGGTTTGCTTCTAAAACTTATATTACTTTGTTTTTAGTTCCCTCAACCCCCATCTGCTTCAATTTTTGCTATTCAATACACCATATGAGCATCACTTGCATTCTGTCATTGTGCAGCAACGGCCCACCGATAACGACCGTTATGTGAAGAACTGTAGGAATGGGAGATCTCCGAAGGAGACAAGATGGTGGTTCCATGATGATAAAGTGTAATGATAGAAGAAGTATCAATTATCTGTAACCTGTCTATAAAATGGAGGGTTTTGGGAAAGATTCATGGAAGGCATCAGGAAAGGGGGCTGCCGTTGCTGTGCCTATAAAAACCTGTCCACTGTTTTTTATGTTTTCACTTGCTCTGTACTCTGGATGATATTATATTTGGATGTATTGCCCTCCCGTAATAGGTTTTGATAATTTCAATGACATCCTAATTATCAATGGGAACAAAGATCACGTCTTTTGCTTGGGACTTCCTAACAAGACTTGGTCGTCGTTGTCAATTATGCTATGGAAGATCAAAAATAGAGGGAGAAAAGAGAATTTGTAACCTTCTAACCATGATTATTATACACAAACAACCCCCCATCACCACCCCCTACGCCGCGCGCCGCCCGCCGCAAAGACACAATTGCCCACATCCTAAGTTATCACGAAGTTAGAATTTTTGACCATAGGCTATTTGAGAGAACTTCTGTGGTTTTGTTTTCGTGTTTGTATCAATAAAAATGTTGGAGGTTGCTGGACTTTCGAATCATTTCATCCGTCTCTTCTCATTTGATAAAAAGTTTGGCCGAGTTAATGCGTTCGGTACAAAATGTACTGGTGTTTGCAAGGTGTACATCAAACAAAATTCATGGTCGTTGCTCAACTCGCGGTTATATAAGAGGGCCGCAGGCGCAGGCGCAATATTTAAGCGAACACAGACGTTTCGACTGTTTCATGATCAAAAGATTTTCTTCATTTTAAATTTTTTTAAATGAAATAAAAGCTGCACTTTTAACAGTTTTGTCATGATCGGACGATGTGGCTTTGCCTTTAATGGAGATGACGGAACTGGTATCGAGCAAATAAGAGGTATTATACGTATGATATGTGTGTACTAATTTTGTTCTAGAATTTGTCCGAGCGAACGACGTCGCATTGTCAAGTTGAGTGAGTGCGAATGTGAAATACGAGGATAGTTTTCTACTAGATCGTTTGTTAGCTGCCACACGGACAAGAGTGCGAATGAGGCTGGTACAAAGACTTCCTTTAATGGCAAATTCTCTCGCAACGACAGGTCTTTCAGAGACTTCATGGCGGAGCAGGCCTCTTCTTAGCTTTTTTCGCACACAAACACTCTTAAACTCACTGTCGCTTTACCCTAAAATTAATTGCCTCTTCCTATGCTCCTGTTCACAATCGCAAACCTCCCCCGATTTCTCCAACTTAATCCGCGAACAATCTTCAAAACGCGTAAGGCTTCTCTTCTTTCTATTTCGTTTATTTCATTCATTATCTATTTAGCTCGTTAAATGAATCCTGTTTTTAAGCATTTGTTAAAAGACGCTTATAATTGTTGAATATTGGGATAAACGTCTTATTAATCTTATAGGGACATCTGGAACCTGGATTGTATCTAGTCGCAACACCCATTGGAAATCTTGAAGATATTACCTTACGGTACTACTATTCCCCCCTGCCCTCCTCTTCTTAATTGAACATTAGCCTCTAATTATCTTAGCTATTATGCAGAGCTCTTCGTGTCTTGAAATCAGCTAACATAATACTTTCAGAAGACACAAGGCATTCAGGGAAGTTACTTCAGTATTACAATATTAAAACTCCTCTTGTAAGTTTCTTTAATCAAATTCCTATCGGTTGTGTCTTAATTAATTTCCATCAATTCTAATTGTATGCTTTAGATTTCAGCTGAGTTATCACAAGTTCAATGAGTCGCAAAGAGAGCAAACAGTGTTAAATAGGTTGAAACAGGGTGAGATTGTGGCACTGATCAGTGATGCAGGAACACCTGGCATTAGTGATCCTGGTGCTGAATTGGTGAGTATGTTATG
Organism: Murraya paniculata; assembly: GCA_030449075.1. Taxonomy (NCBI): domain Eukaryota; kingdom Viridiplantae; phylum Streptophyta; class Magnoliopsida; order Sapindales; family Rutaceae; genus Murraya; species Murraya paniculata. The sequence continues at coordinate 1,699,412 of JAEVFN010000024.1, read as the reverse complement.
CATTCTGCATTTTTTTATTTTGGTTTCTTTGCGAAAGATTACTGACATTTATATTGAAAGAGTAACAATCTCATGGAATTATGTTGTTGTTGGGTATAATAAATGATACCCTCTATGTCCTTGTTGTATCATTTGAATATTCTCTTCATATAAATATCAGAACATCAGTTTACCCACATTTCATTAGGAAACTAAGCCAAAACAACTAGGCAAGTCTGGAACTGTATACTAAGATTCTGTATTGACTGTTGTATTGGTTCTGGGAACAATGTTTTTTTTTGTTTCCCACCAAGTTGAACAGCTTGGGAAGGATTTGTCTCAGCTTGACTAGGATGAGTCAGATTTTATTTCATATTTCCATTCATTCTCTGCTGGGAACCTAATTTACTTTCTCAGTGTCAAATAAGGTTGAACTTCCAGATCTTAATCAGATAAAAGCTGAGTCAAAATTATTTTACTTTCAACATTTTGATTGCTGAATGGAACAAGTTTCCCACTGAAGAAGTGCACTGCTTCATTACCTGAGTTGTTCTGTGACAATTCCCTAGTCCTTTAATGATCATAAACCACACTTCAATTTGCTAAAATTAAAAATTCCCTGGAAATTTCTACTTCTAATTCATCACAAAGAATGTGATCATTATGTATTCAAAATCTTTATACAGGCAAAATTATGTGTGGATGAGAAAATTCCTGTTGTCCCGATTCCTGGAGCTTCTGCTTTTGTAGCTGCCCTTTCTGCCTCGGGTTTGCCTACCCATGAGTTTACATTTGGTAATTTTTAGAATTACTTCTCATATTGTGGTCTGAAAGGATCCAGTAAGATGCAGTATCAACAACATTCGACCTAATATCACTTGTACTGCTGCAGTTGGATTTCTCCCCAAACATGCTAGATCAAGGACAGAGAGACTAATGCTTTCTGCAAATGAATCGAAAACACAAATATTTTATGTTCCTCCTCACAAGCTTTCGCAATATCTTGAAGAAACTTCCTTACTTTTCGGTTACTCAAGGTATATACGTTATCTAAAAATTCTATTTCTTTTGCGCCAACTATAGCTTTATGAAGTTTAATAAAATGGTGGTGCTATTTCTGAGTCATCCTCTTTTATTTGATTTTTTGGGAATAAAGGAATCTATCCTAAAATTGTAATAGATAATGATGACAGTTAATGTAATTGCATTGCAGAAGGTGTGTAATAGCTCGGGAAATAACGAAAATGCATGAAGAGGTAGAGTTTTATGTTCTGTTATGCACTGCTTCCTGTTTATGTTGCTTCATTGGGTTTTTGGGGCAATTAGATTGAAATGCTGATTGAGGATTCGTTTCTAAATTTGAGATGCATAATTTCCTTTAAATTTTTATATGCTATGTCGTGTAAATTTAATCTGTGATTTGTGCTTTGTTGACCCTATAATCATCATTCCTTAAGCCCTCTATATCTTATTTTTACAAGAAACCAATAGGAGAGAATACATAAGACCTCAAGTGTTGAGGGACTTGTCTCTTGTTAGAAGGAAGATAGAAGTCAGAGTCATTCAGTAAGCTCTCTTTGGCACTGATGGGCGCATGATTTTCACCAATTTATTACTTAAGCTTCTGCATGGAATTTTATTTTATTTTATTTTATTTACTTTTTTCCTTTGTTTTGGTGTGTATGGGTGGTTATTGGTGGGAGGGGGGATACAAAGAACTTTGATCCATGAATGTGTCTGTAAATGGCCATTTAGTTCCTGGGTTGCATATCAATGGCTTAAAAGGAGTAGAAAGAAAATGGTATATTATCATGACATGTGCAAATTAAGTATGTTTGGTTTTGACAGATATCCTTCACATTACGAAATATTAATTTAAATAACATGCTTATGCTGTATGGCATGTTCTAATTTACGTTCATCCAGCAAAGTAGATCTTAACCTTACCCAATTATATATATGGCGCAAGTTTATGCGATACCATTGTCGGCCAATGGAACTTCTGCCGTTAAATTTGTTAGAAATCATTGCGTCATTATTTCATTTTATGGATTTGCTTTTAGGATCTCTGATTTACTAAGGAAGATGATTTTCCCTGACCAGTTTTGGAGGGGTACTTTGGGGGAAGCCAAAGAAGCATTTTCAAGTCACCAACCAAAAGGAGAAATTACAGTATTAGTTGAAGGCAAGACAATATGTGTCATTGAAAGTCCATCAGAGGATCAGCTTGAGAAGGAATTAAGAGGATTAATCTCTGCTGGGCATAATCTTTCAATGGTAACTACTACTTTAGTAGTGTTTACTTTTCAAATTGTGGTTTGTCCATATAAATTTCTGTTTTGCAGAATTTCATACAGATTTTGTTTTACAGAATTTTTTTCAATTCTTCTATTTTTTTAAAACTCTTGAGAAGATAATATAGGAAATATGGGTTAGGTTATACTGTTTCACTATAATGCTCGTTTGATTTAATCTTAACTAGTACTTGGAAGTACAAACTGGTTAGGTACTATCAGTTAGGGTGTTTCACATTCACTTTCCGTATCATAAAAAGCATGGAAAACCACTTTAGTTTTAACTGTAATATCAGTCAAACCAATGCAAAATAGCACCTAAATTTATTATGGCTTCCTTTCTGTTTAAAATTTTCTTCTTCTTTTATTGTGTGTTTTCTCACTGCATTGCCTTTATAAATTTTATCTTTAATCTTCTAGGAGATACAAGTCAATATTTATAACAAGTTTTAATGTGCCTCTAGGCTGTCAAATTAGTGGCTGAAGGAACATCATTGAGGAGGAAAACCATATATTCTCTTGCATTGAGGAAATTTGGAAAGCAAATTGAGGCAGCGGATGATTCAAATAACTGCTAATCATACTGTGAGTGATGTTAATTTCTTGGTACTTCAATGTTATGTGCTGATAAGTTAGTCAAAAGTGGTAAGTTTTTCTTGCACATCTCTTTACTTGCTTGCCTGTACTGTACGGATGCTTGAAGAGGGAAACCAGTGCAAAATAATGTTGTCTTTATTTATTAGATGAGATTTCAAGGGTTATTGTTTCATTATACTGAACTCATGGAGCAAAAGGATTTGAACAAGGATGTTCCTAAAAGGTCAGTTTATTGATAGACATGCATCTCCAATGGGGTCTATTTTAGCAAATGACCCTGTGCATTTAGCATACGGCTAATATAAGTCATGTTTTTAGGCTGACAAGTTTTGGATTTTAATGTAGTTTTATGGATAGAAATGGACAAATTCATGTACCAATGATGTATGCAAGAGATTCCTACAGAATATTTTCTTTAGCCTTCTCTTCTCTTTCTGTGGATTCTCTCTCCCATCATTACTGCTTGTTAAAAGTAAAATTCTCTGTAGTAATGCGGTGAAAAACTTATGAAGGAGAGAGGGGGGGGACGTAAAACTTGTGCTTTATGTTATAACTTAACTACCTTGATTACATTTACAAAGTTGCTCTCGGTCATATGTAACTGCAAGGAACAAAGAGCTACTGATAGTGATGGGGTAGGGTAATAATAGTAACACAGTAAATCACCAGACCAAACAGGATGGAACTGGAACCAGCTGTGTGAGGAAGCCTGCGGACAAAATCCGGAGACAACAGTGGGCGGTCGGGATCAGGGGCACTGCAATCAGCAACATGACATGTGCTGTACATGATCATGGACCCCTGCAATCAAACACTACTGCCTATCTACCATCATATGATGAAAATCCCTCTACGGCATGCATCCATCTACTGTAAAAAGGAGGGGAAAAGAAAACACCTCCTGTTCCCAGGAGCGACAGTTCAACATTTTATATTTACAACGATAAGAATATTTATATTCCTAAGGCGGTGCAGTTTCAGTATCGTAGTTTCTATTTTCTAATAGTGCTATGAGGCCATATAGGAGGGAGATTGGAAGGAGGGTTTAAAAATACGTTGGCCTGTGGCTAAAATGTGTCTTGGATCAAACTCCATTTTTCTCCGATAAAACAGAGCCCACTTATCTCCAAAGTGGTCCGCCCACTTATCTTGTGTAGTGTAGTGAGGCAAATATTGTTTAGCTTTGATTCCCGCTTCATCACAGAACTTGAGGATCTGACGATTCTGATTGTTCAAGTACGCCAAGGACTGCATCTCCTCCCCATTGTCCAAAGCTGATCTTAAAAATGCAACGAGATAAAACACGTCCTCATCTGGAGTCACCACCGAGCTCCTATGGTCCCACCTACAGAGCATATCAACTAGCAATTAGCAACAATGTATTTGACTTCGTAAATATGTAATGGAGTTTTGTTGGGTGTACATTACAAATTAATGCAGAATGGTAGTCGGAATTGGGATTTGATGGTTTAGAACAAAACAAAAGGAGTGATGGGTCGTTAAGCGGTACTAACGGCAAGGTCAATGTTCCTGGAAGCTGGAAGAACGACATGACATTGTAAGTGGAACAGGCACATCAGTGGGCAGAGGGTCCCTTATACAAGATCTCCCTGACACAAGAATCTTCCCACTTGGATGATCACGACCGTCGATTTGTTTGGTTTCTCAGTCAAGGGAAGAGAAGAGGGATGTTTCTTTCATCCTGGCTGGCTTTGGCAATTAGGACACAGACACAAACACAAACACCCATCAGCTCAGGCTGATCAGCCGTCTTAGGGGGAGGGTCCGCTTTCTTTCTTCTCAATGTATGCCACAGGTCTTATTCTCATCTCAGGACCAACATTGTAAATATGTAACTAGTTTGAAAAGCATCTCTGGCTCTGCGTGGCATGGGTAAACTGATGATCGTGTCGAAGTAGTTAACAAATAACAAAGAAAGGTAAACGGAGAAGGGCAAGAGACTAGAGACGAAGCTGAGGTCTCACTGCCGACAATTTGTTTCAGTAATTAATTAATGTGAAGAACTAATAGGGTTATGGTTTTGCCGACACTCCGCATTCAACTCGGGGCCTTAGCTCATTTGATTTGATTCCTCCAAGTACAGTTCCATTTTTGCCGCTACAAAAATATTTGTTTCTTTCTTTCTTTCTTTCCTCTTCCCCACACTCGTAACCCACGGAAGCTGAGACGAAACTACCTTTAATTTCTTCATCAATTAGCTAGCTAATAGACGGTAATGCGTGTCACATGTACATACTCAAATATGGATGCATTTGCATTGACAAATTACTCTAAGCGAAGCAGACTTCAACATCCTGAGCCATGCATGTAATGTAATAATATAGTACGTTTAATTAGCATGTTACGTTCATGTAGTGATTATTATTATTATTATTATAAGAAAAGGATAACAATATTAAAGCAGTGGATACTGATATTATGTATGCATTGATGAAAATACTTACTTGTGTTTGTTCATCGGGTAGATGAGAATAGGGCCACCTGTTTTATTGCCCAAAATGCCCTTGAAAACACCCTTGTCGAAGTCGGCAATCCTGGACTTGGGTATAAAAAGGTTAAGCCACGGGTGTGGCACTTCCCACAAACCCTTGGACCGGAGTTTCAACTCGGCCCTGTGAACCCGGTCCAAGAAATCCACATAAAGCAGATCAGTTGTGAACACTGATGATGGTATAAAGTTCAATTTCTTCAACAGAGACTCTACTTCCTGTTTGTTTGTTGGTTTTTTTTTTTTTTTTTTTCAAAATTTAAAAACACACACAGAAAAAATAGAAAATTAATTACGCGTTGTCATTATTTATGAAAGCACAAAAGAAAAATAACAATGAAAGTACACCCAAAAAGCTGCTATATGCAAACACAGTTGCTTTTGTCAGGATAAGTTCGGTGCCAATCATATTTTAAGTACTCCAGCAAGATAATTAATTAATTAATTAATTAATTGATTAATTATAGAGAATAACTAGGTGAGTGGACCTTGGACGGCTTAGATTTAGTAATAATTAATGTAACATTAGTGATATAAACTATAAAAAAGTTGCATTCTTTCTTAGTATCAAGTGGGACGATAGATCACAGAAGATCTTCCATGTTTTATAGTGTGTATTTTATTACATATAATATTCATTTACACTAGTACATGTTATTCCTTCGAGAAGGCCAAAAAGTGGGGGAAAAAATAATCAACCAAGGCAATAAAAACAAACCGAATGTGTTTGAATAATTAAAATAACATAAGATCGACATCGATGCTTGTCGAATGTTCTAACTTGTAAGAAGAAAAACCTAGCAAATATAGTGAGAACAATTATGGCATGCATTTGCAAACTACTTCCAACGAAAATGACTTTTAACAGCCATTATAACGACTCTTAGTCTCGCATAAGAGGGGGAAAAAATTAAAATAAAATAAAATCTTTATGCTTCTAAAGAGACTACATTCTCTAAGTCATTAAATTAATGAGAATAAATCGACACACGCAAAATTTTAAAAAAAAATAATAATAATAATAAGAATGAATCATATAAATTAAACTGTTGTATTTTCTCAAATAGCTATCATACCTGATCGGTGGTATCGGCAGTGGATTCATCATAATTTTTGGTGATCTCTAAGCAATACAAAACTCCACCGTCAGTACCAAGAGAGGTTATTTTAACAGGATTACGAGGGGAAAAGAAAGATGATCTCCAATTATTGATGAGGCCTTCATCAACGATCACAAAACCCTCAACATAATCAAACTTTTGGCTAGCTGGGAGTTCATGCAAGGAGATTAGATATTCTTGGTCTCTGGTAAAAGTTGAAAAATCTGAATACAATACTCGGATCCACCTCACCTACAGCGCAATAGATAAAAACAAAAAGACCCCAAAAAAAGACCACGTTAGAGGGCAAATAAAAGGACTTGCCAGCTTTATAACAGCCGTTTCGATCGTTTACTTGAGCTGAAAGGGCTTTAAAAGCTCAAATGGACCCAACTGATCATTAACTTTTTTTATGTGTGTCATTATTTCTTTTGCTTTTTAGGTTTCTTCCTTAATTATATACAAGGAATTGCTTTTGCGTTGTTATGGGTACATGTCCAAACATGAAACCAACCAAAAGCCGTTTCAAAAGAAGTGAAAATTTTCCAAGAGAAAAGGAAAGATACCCTTTGTGGTGCTGGTTCAAGATTGATTCTAGCCCTTGTGATTATCCCAAATTGCCCTAAACCGCCAAGAACAGCATGGAATAATTCTGAGTTTTGTTCTTCTGAACATGTTAAAAGCTCTCCCTTACCTGTACGGCGGCCAGAAATTGAAACTAGCTCAGAAAATCTTTTGTACATCATATCGGAAGTATGTACAAGTACAGTCAACAAACCAATAAAATTAAATCACGACATATCAGTGACCACCCAAAAGGCCAAAAGCACATGTGAAATTATATATTCGCAACAGAATAATGAATGCTGTACATGATTCCGAAGACAAAAACGATCTCTTCACACTCATGATAAAAAAATACTTAAAAGAGTTGAAAGTTGGGCAAATCAAAACAAAAGAAGAAACAACACAAGGGAAAATACATAAAATATATGAAAAAAAATTAATAAACTGGAAAAAGTTAAAAAAAAAAAGGGGCAATTAATATTGAGACAAACCGACGCATGCAAGAGAAGAAATTAAAGAGAAAAGAACCTGTAACAACGTCAAGCTCGTGGACATTAGTAATTTGAGGGCCTTGATGAAAAGCTTGGCCACTAATCCCAGCATTCGATAAGGTACCACCAACAGAGAGGTACAAGTAATCAGTCCATGATTTTGGTGCAAGCCCATGTTCAAGTGTACTCCTTAACACATCTATCCAAAGCTCTCCTCCCCAAACGTCGACGTATCTCTCCTTTTCATGAACATGAGGCCGCAAAGCCGCCGGGGTGGGGGTCGAGGATCCAAGCCGCCTTTCTCTTGAGCCGCTCATCTGAATCACAACCCCATTACTTGTTTGTGCCTGTCCGTTAATAGAATGGCCATGACCCCTGGCCGAGATTGTAAAACCATGATGAGCCTCCGACTCATAAGCCGCCTTGACCACCCGAGTAATATCATCCGCTGAAGCTGGGTGCAAAACCGCCCAAGGCTCGACCCGGCTTAACATACCGAAATCGAGGGAAGCTGTTTCTACGTCGGACGGGTCGACGCTTAGTTGACCGTAGACTCCGAGTCGGAGGAGCTCCGTGGGGTCCATTGTCAATCCTACGGTAACGATTAATCTACAAATAGCAAAAGTTAGAAGAAGCTTGCTCGCCATGCTAAGGAATTCCTTCTCGGCTAGCTCAATAGCTGGTCAATACAAACAGCACCAACACAGAACACAAAAAATTGTTTTTGTTTTTGCTTTTGTTTTTGTTTTTGTTTTTGTTGGTACATATAAAGAACGAAATGAAGAAGCGAAGGTGGCGTTGGTGTTAGAAATAAAAGCTAACAACAAAATCTTGTGGCAGCGTTGTGGGGGGAGTCGTGGGGCTAACGTAAGCCCGGATTACGCTTTAAAGATTTTCTACGTAACATGCACAGATTCCATGTTCTTTCTCTCTTGCCCTTTTCTTTCTTTTTTTAGTTTTAATAATAATAACTGAATAAATAAATAAATAGTGTTTGTAATCTCTCAAGAAAAACAACTTGGAAGGAAAATTTAGTTGTTAATAACAATAACAATATTCTTAACATTAATTTATTACTTGTGTGTCTAGGATACAAGATACAGGTTTGAATTTAAAGGACAAAAGCGAGTGAGGGGGGACACGTGGTCGTTCACGTGCGAAGAGTGAGGAGACACGTGTGAGAGAACAGAACAGGGGTTATAATCAGGGCCCACTTTCGGATACGGAGGATCGTTGTGGGGCCGTGAGCATGAGAAGGTTCACGTGGTTGCAGAGACTGGACTGGGACGACGACGACGATGTTATTGTTATGTAATATGTATGTAATAACGTGTGTGCTAGCTGCCGAGCGCTGCTGATTGCTGATGCCTCTCATCTCATGCTTTGCAACCATTCAAGATTCTCTGCCGTCTCTCTTGTAGCTACAGTTTAAATGAGTCGAGAGTTAGGGGGCTTCACTCTCCCTTAATATTTTCTATTCACCATATTATTGTACATTGTTAATTACTGAAAAGTGATTGCAGATGATGATTAATCCTGTAACTACCATATGTTTGTCTGATTTGATCATCGTCGGCTAGCTATAATCGCCCATCAATTTTGAATTCCAAGACAATCAGAGGATCCAAGCTTTAGATCACATTTTGGTTTCTTGTGTACTCTGAAGTTTACCATCACATGGATAACGGACAAATGGGATTTTGTTGTTTACTCATATTTTTTCTTCATTTAAGTACGATGGAGTTGCGGTTTTTATTAAATTATAAGTTCGTTACATTACACGCACGGTTCCAATAAATATTTTAAATTATTGGTACTTGGTAGATTTCATATTTAATTGATGTTCTCTCTAAGAATTTAGAATTTGGTTGTTAGTTTTCAAACAATTTTATTTAGTTAATCACTTGAATTCAAATGGTAAAGAGGCAAAGGGACCAAAAATATGTTTAAGTTGCTTATTAGTTGCAGATCCAATGAGGGTTATAGGTTTAATTGACGGTTGGCTTTGAGCATTATATGATCCAACCTTACAATTATTTAAAATAATGACAGGTTGTAGGAAATTAATTGGGGAGTAGATTTGCATGAATGAGATATCTCATTAATTCTTGCACGATATACATAATGCTTTACCCACTCACAGTTTCTTCACTTTCAAAATGAGTAGATTGTGACAACTCAAGGGTGTTTGTGTTTCTTTAGACGATTCAATGAATTTTGAAAAAGGCAATTGTATATGCAACAGAGTTGATATTCATTAGATTGAAAGAATTGTCAATAAAGCATTCTATGTGGTCGCCAAAATGCCATGCACTATTATTACCATGGTTATTATTAGTCTATTTTTCAATTTTCATGGGGTATAATCGAATCTTGGAAAATGGACTTTAAATTAAACGGTTGTCAAGTGTGTGTGAACTCTTATAATAACTCCCATGAAAAAAGTCCTCATGTTGTGTCAATCTTTTTTGTGTGTTAATGGTAGTTAAATTTTGTCCAATTCATTAGTCAATCAATGTTTTAAACGAGAAAAATATTTTCAAAATTCAATCCACCATTTGGCTGTAATTATAGTATATTTACTAATCGGTAATTAGAATGGGCTGTAATTAGAATGGATTAGAATTCGAATGGGAAATGAGAATCAGAATAATATGTTTACTTTAACTATATAAATGGAAATAAAAAAGAGCTGTATTGTTATTGATGTGTTTATTTTATCTTGGAATCGAAATGAATTGTTATAAGTTGTTAAAACGACCTTAGTTTGTTATTGTCATTATTTATAATAATTATTGTAATTATTATTATTCACAACAACAATAATATAATAAAATAATACTTTAATCGAGGACAAAAGTGAAATTAATTATGAAATTTGAGCGAGGGTAAAATAGAGAGTTTAAGGAATGATGACTTAATTCGTAATCTCCTTGTGAGAATGAAGTTTCTATTCCATAATACTAAAAACATGTGAAGCGCACATATTTTATTCTCATTCTCACTTCTATTTTAATAAATAAATTCTATTAATCACTCTCATTTTCAATTCTAATTCTCTAATCCAAGAAGTAAATGTTAAAAAGTAAATGCATTTTAACGTAGCCAACAAAACCAACCCAGTTGAATACATGCCTCAGTTTATTTAGTCAAAATAATGTAATTCGGGTCGAGGAAGTACTGTCACTCCGAGATGCATCTTCTTCTTTGGAAAGAATTTTCTGCTCGGATCAAAGTACGTACCTTGCGAATTCTTGTGCATGTAACATACATAAAGTTAAACTGTTTTTTCCCCTTTGTTTTTTCATTTATTACGACAAGAAATTCGGATAAAAGCAAAACTAAAGGTGAAAAAAATCTCTTCGTAAAGATTTCTTTTTTGAATAAGAACCGAAAAAAGAGTTTCGGCAAGTCCTTTTTATTAAGTGGGCTGCAGTCTCAATTTCACCTTTGGTTTTGTTTCTTTTTATTTTTCCTGAAAAGAGGGGAACTGTTGGCATTCTACGCATTTCTATGTTGGTCCCTCTGGATGACTCACAAGGTACCATGTGCTAAATAATAAAAATTAAGCAGTGTTAATTAATATATTTAATTTCTTCTAGATAATGCAACATTCAATATCTGAAATAATACTAGCATAGATGTGTGGCGTGACACGTGTTATATTTTATTACATAATTTAGGATGAAATTGATCGGAATCAAATGAAGATATCATTCTAACATTTATATACGGCAAGGATCACGATCGCAATAATTTATGCACACCACACAAGAATCGAGACTATTAAGATCATTGTGAATATATGAGATATGGTAAGAATTAAGATCATTATGAGTCCTTTGCGATTGTTTTTGGAAAGTTCAAAAGTGACCTTGAAAAATTAAAATTTAATTTTGGTGTTTGGTAACTTAATTATTTTAGAAATAATTTTTGTTAAAATTACCACATCTTACAGTAGATTTTCAAGAGGAGGGAAGAAGTAGTTTTTCAAAATATGATTTTAAAAATCACTTTTATACTTAATACAATTCTATATATATCCTTATATAAATTATAAAAATCCGAAAATATCTTTATTAACTATGAAATAAAAATTATTAACTTTAAAGAAAAATTATTATTATTATTATTATTATTATTATTATTATTATTATTATTATTATTATTATTATTATTATTATTATTATTATTATATTAAGATAACACTAAAAAAATAAAATTAATAATATAAAATATTTATCTCTGTTATCAATTACTATATATATACAATAAAAAAATACATATTTATAAATGAGTAAATAAATTTTATTTAATATTTTATTCAATTCAGTCATTTACATTCTTACAACATTTTAATAGTAAAATTTACAAAGCATATACCACTGCTTTTAAAACTCATAGTACTTTTAGAAATAAATTTTACTAAACGTTTAACTAATTCTCTTCACAGCTGATTATTTATATAGTACAACTAACAGCAATTATTTTAAAACATATAGTATTACCAGACTAGACCTATGTGTCACAAACGATCATTTTCACAAAAGTGGATATGTGGTTTGGTTTTCATTCAGTAATACTGAAAAAAAAAAAAAAGTAAATAATTGGGTGCATGAGGCGTGATGCGTGAAGCACGTAATGTCTAAGAACTGAAAATTTATTAGTCTAGAAAGAAATAAAACAAAAAAAAAAATGGTAAAATCTACCAAAAGTCATTACAATTGTGGAAATAGACCTAATTATGAACGTCATGCATGACACTTATCGACATTTGATATAATATTTTCGTAAAATTTTTTGTCACTAAGATTGCTGGCGGTATTATATATTATGTTGATGAGTTTTTCACAATACTACTACCTCAAGTTAATACTTTACCATTAAATTAATGCATGTTGGAAACACAAATACTAAATAAAAAATTTCTCAGTCTCTATTGGTTACTTACTTGGACATTTCTCATAATTTGAACCGCAACGCATTTTCTACTTTAGCATGGCAATTTAATATTTTAATATAAAAACAGATCGTTAAAGCAGTTCGGGGGGAGATTGGGTTCTTATGACGAATATTATTGATGCAAACAAGTTATATATTATTGTTTTGTGAAAGTGGAACAATAATCATTACTTAATTAACCTCTCCAATCGACATGCACTAATAGTAATCAAGTGCTGTACTATCCCTCAAGATCATTTGTATGCTTAGTTTTTATTGGGTATAAATATAGGATTAGGATCCTCTGCTAATCTGAACATCTTCAGTAAATTTTATTGGTAGTTAATAAATTAAAAAAAAAAGTAGTTAAATCATAACCATACACTACTATTAAAATACAAGTGTCAGAAGATCTGTAAAAAATCATGAATGCTCAGATCAGGAGAGAGTCATGATCCATAAATATATATACCCACTTAAATGAATAAAGAATAATGCTCCAAAAGAATATTAGGCGTTGTATCTTTTAATAGCATCATAGTCATTTTCACAAAGAATCCAAAACCCACATCTCTTACTCATCCCTTACCGATTCAGTAAGAACGAAGTTGACAATATTATGCAAAGTAATATAAAAGGAATTTTTTTTTTTTTTTTTTTGAGAATATGAAAGAATGTATTGAAACGAAGGCAATTTGCAGTTTTTTTCATCTGGTATGTATGACAGAAAATTAATTATATATAACAAAACCTTTTGCGTTTTACTTCACAAATCAAATTAACTTCCATCAGGTATGGGGATGGCCCACCACTAAATAGAATGAAAGAATAATTGTACCACCTAATTAATGTATGTGATTGTCTTTTCCTTGGCAAACAAGCCGATAAGAATTAACGGTGCTCGTGGCTCCTTATAATTATACTCTTTTATGTTTTATGTGGTTGATATGGTACTTTTGTGCACATACAAAATGTTTTTTAAAAAATAAGATTTTATAAAAATATTGATATTTCTTATAGTGACTCCCAATGAAAAAAAAAAAAAGAAGAAGAAGAAGCCAAATGGACTTAAATAAGGAAAGAACTAGCTAGCTAGTGTATTATTTGATTTGGCTCTCTACTTCAATTATTTTATTTCCTCACTAAACTAAACGCCGGGAATTTTGCTTCTGGTCGGTCTTCTTTATCTTTAGAAACAAGTTATTACGTGGGGGTCTCTCTCACTCTCACTTCAACATAAATTTTTCAAGCCATTATCCACATCTTTCATGTGAAAAGAGTATAATTATTGGTATATATTTTATTTGTTATACGCAATCACATCATGCGCAATCATGCATGTTGTCGTTCTTTTGATTCACATATGTATATCGCCCAGCAATCAACGCAGGCTGCAGAATGGACCAACACAAGCGTCGCTTTGTAGACAGATTAAAAGCTGCTCAATTGAATTAGACAATTTTTTTATTTTTCTAACGTGTGAATGAGAATAATATCTGCTTCTCTTTTTCAAAACCTGACACCAACTATTATATTCTTTTCTTGAGATTCTTCCTCTTTCTCCAGTTCATAAGGTATGCTATATTTTGCAGGAAACCCCCCAGCTAGCTAGCTAGTGATTTCATGATCATACATAGGCTTTAGAAAAAGAAGATAAATAATTTATATAAATATATATACTTAATTACATAGTGCAATCTATGAGATTGCTTGGTAATAAGAAATTTAAAGCTGCTTTAATGCTTTCCTTGCTTTTTGCATACGTATAATCAATTTTACAGCTCAATTCCAGTTTTATCAGTATATTATTAGTTTCTCCACTTACATATATATGCTTAATTAATGCATCATTTGTTTGCATTTTTGGGTAAAAAGCACTATGATGAATGCAATTCCCCCCCCCCCCCCCCATATTTGGCTGAATTTAAAGTTCATAATTAATTTCAACACTGGTTGATACAGATCAAACTTCATGAGTTTTAAAAGATTAATGGAATTAAGCATATGACGTTAGTCACCGGTGACCATCAATGCCTTTGTGTGTGCGCGTGTGTGTATCTATCTTGAGCAGGCTCAGTTTCCTTCGTCGGAGTGAAATCTTGATGACCTTATTTAAAGGCTTATGAGAAAAATGTTGGATGCACTGTAGCCTTATCGTTCATATGTACGTGTATTTACTCTTGTATGAGTGACTGAAACTGAAAGCTATACATAACCAAAAAAGAGAAAATCCAGGACTAATCCAGCTGCAGCCTCAACTTCATAGATTATCTATGGTTGAAGTTCGTGCAATTAATATTTTCACATGCAAAAGCAAATTTCAACAAGCAGATTGTCATCTTGTGTCCCCGGCCCACAGTTTTGAGGTGGAGCTTGCTGTCCTGAAGCTTTATTAATTCGTCAATGAGTCACCATCCAAGACAGATTATAAATTATTATTATTATTATTATTCTTTTTGAGAAGAAGACAGATTAATTACCAGCAAAATTAAGTATCATTTTCATGAAGTGCGTAAGATTTGAAGCCAGCCAGGCGATCGTAATCATTCATATATGCACAATTAATTTTGCGAAGACAGCATATATCTACAATTGGCACAAAGCGTGCATTGATAGCACATATATCACCATCTGAATTTTCGGTGTTGTCTGAAAAAGCTTAGAGATTTGATGAATAACGTCGAAAATGAGCTGTAATTTGGGTTTATTAATTTATGATAACAAATTAACAATGACAGTGCCATATTTCAAAAGATTTCATTTACAACTGTGTACACACTTCACATGCAATCTTAGCTCGTTCATCAGTGCGCTTGCCTCTTGGGTTCGTCGGGTAACCATTTGATCCTCTCAAGTCTCAATGCGTCTAGTAACAGCAACTCTAATGCCAAATTTAGAAAGATGCATGTAGCTGGACAAGACTGAGCTAAGAAAATTTTTGCAAGACGACACACTTTGCGCTATTCTTTTTCAAATTTTACATGATTTACTCTAGCTTTTCTTCTCACCATCACCTGCCTGGCCTATACACAAAAGGCTAGCTAGCGAGCTACATTAATATTGAATTATACACCGCGAATGAATCAATGCCTAAAAAGCACCAAGTTCATTCTGAAATAGTGGGTGGCTGTTGTATTTAACTGGTATAAAAGAACTGAGGTTCGAATGCTGCTTATATATAACATGCAAAGAGAAAATTGAATGGGAGCATTAGTTTTTTTTTTTTTTTTTCCCTTTAAAATAATAATAATAATTATTATAATAATCAAATGATTTTAGCCTCCCATTTTCGAAGATTACAAAAACCCTAGGCAGTTAACACATGGGACCGTTTGAGTACGCAGTCAAATTGTTTGATTGTTTCTTGTGCCGTTTTGTTAGATACAAGACTGAGTGATAGTTTTGCTTTTCAAAAATTTTTTAACATGTCCGTCCAAGCCTCAACCTCAAATAATTAAAACGTGATAGATCAATTTTGAACGTGCCATGTTTCTCCGTGCAAATAGTACGCCGGCCACGGGAGCAAAATCTAATGCAAAATCTTGGTCCATCCGTATATATATATATATATATGAATATACGTTATAATTAGTATAGTACATTATCATCAAATCAATTATCAAAATGATGGGGTCCCTAAGCATTAATTGATGGATAGCTATAGCTTGATCCTTCTAATTAATATAACCATAAACGCCATGAAATCTTGCACCCAACTCTAATTATTCAGCTGATCAAACGTCCGTATCATCAAGTGGTAATATGGTTTTGACGTTGTTCTCCATTGCAATTTGGGCACTATTTTGCTAACCTAATTCACAAGAGTAGAGACAAGCCAACGTATCCGAATATTTGAGGCAACTTGCAATGCTACCACGGCTAATTACACAATAATGGAACAATATTTGCTATTTAGAAGAGCTTTTTGCATATAAAAAGATGTCACTTATCCAGGAGGCGAAAAGGTTTCCGATCATCTACGGCAATTGAATAGAGAAGTATCATATACAGTATCTCTGGTGTCAACATTGTCATCTCCAATGTGGGTTCCACGTATTAATTCTAACCAGCTGGTGTGTTGAATTAATCAAATATATTTGGGAGTTGTGAGGTGCAGAAAACCTAAGCTACTGATCATTTAGTTGTTGATTTGAAATGTTGTGCACATATTTCTCGGCTTTACGTGGACAGCTAAGCTAATAACCAACTTAATGTTGTCGCTTCTTGATCTTATCAAACCCTTCAACGTCAAGAGCTGTAGCACACAAAGCAAATTTTGAGGGACCCTAAAAGATTTTTGGCACTATATGCTCATGTTGCAGTGGATCTCTGGCTATAAAAGTAAGTGACATGGAAGATTATAAATGAAATATTGGGAACTTGGTATGGATGACTAATTCAACTTGTTTTGCGCCAAGATTTTTTAATTATTTTGCAACCAAATATATCCTCATCATGACAACTCTAACTAATACGTTTTTCTTTTTCTTTTTTCACTTTTGACTCGAAAATAGTGCTCATTTTCTGTTTTGGGTGTTGAATGAAGTTTTCTATTAAAAGAAAGAAACAAATTTATATGACATTAAATATACATGATAAAAATACCTATATTGTGTCTACATTGCCACATACATGCTGTATCTTTGTAATCCCACACTGGTTACACATTGCTTAGTAATAATAATACTATCCCGAAACTTGATCAAGTGATTTTTAAGTAAGTTTATTTAGTTAACTACTAATAACTTATAAGGAAGTAAGGGACTAAAATGTTAATTGAGATAAGAGAAGGTAATTGACTAACAAGTCAATTGAGATAAGAGACTCACCCTTTAATTTACCGTGCTATGAAGTCGTTCAAGTATTTTTGTGGAGACTCCCATAGCATATCTTATGTCGTATGTTTTTCATCAAGAGAAGCATCCTCCATCCATATAACTCGTAAGATTTTATTGGATTGTTCGATGAAAAGGGAAAGCCTAGAATTTACTTTTGCCTTTCAATGGGGCTGAAATTTGTAAACGGGCACATGGTTTCAAGAATCAAGAGGTTATTTTTATGGAGAATGTCATAGTATATCGTATGTTTTTCAGTAAGAGAATAATCCTCCATCTATATATCTATAAGATTTTATTGGATTGTCCATTGAAAAGGGAAGGCCCAGAATTCACTTGTACATTTCAATGGCCTGAAATTCCTAATCAGGCACATGGTTTCAAGAATAAAGATGTTACCAAGAAGATAAAAATAAATACGAAAATACAGCAGAATATTTGTGTTAAAAAAAAAAAGAAAAGAAAAGAAACGGATGATTATTTTTACATCTTCAAAATTTCAAATGCACCACTAGAAAAAATGAGATTGACGGATGGATAGCTCGCAAAGGGCATGAGATCAAGACACGTTATTTTAGTGAATACAACATCTCAAACATAGAGGCTTATTGTCCATGACTCGTGAATATTTTCGACGCACAATCTTGATTATTCGGTATAACTCCGATCCAATTTACTTCAAAAAATTGAAGCGAGATGGTCTAGCGGTTCTTACATTTCCAAGCCAGTGTTGCATATGGACTCCAATGGCATCCAAGTAGAAGCTGCTCCTGCCATGGAACCCAACAACTTTTCCTTCTGTTGTGGTTGAAGTGAAAAATGTTCCAACTTCCTCACCAAATGGACCATACTTGCCTCTACTTGTGTAAAATGTTAGTGACCTTATAACTTTGGGCCTCTCATCTTTGCTTATGGGACCATAATACCCAGATATGCAGGTCAGCACTTCATCCGGGTACTCCAATTTTATCTGCAGAATTCATCACATATTAATATAATCAATGGAAGTAATTCACTACTTTTGAAATTTGATTAAGATGCTAATCTAATCATTACCCGGTGCGTGTAGGTTCCTCCATTTCCTCCATGTTTTACAGACCAAACAGATTGCCCATTTCGGTCGTACTCAACTTGAATTGAGTGTACAGCTTCTGCTCTTGTCACAAATATTTGCTTAATCCCAGAAAACACTCCATCATCCCATGCCCTGCCTCCATCTCCACCCCATGGACCAGGTCCGCATGGAGCTGGTTCTTTGATCAGCCCACACGCAACCTGAGGCAACTACAGTTAGTTATGGAACTTAAGTAATCAGCAGATTTAACTTGTAATTAGCATGATTATATACCTCTTCAGGTACTCCTTGCTTTGGAACTAGTAGTTTGTTAGACCACTGAGGATTATCAATCTCAGCTATAGGTGTGTCAACTTTGACAATTGCGTTGGAAACAGGATGCGAAGCTGGTGTTAGTTTCCCCACCTTTACGTAGACCCCAATGGCATCCAGGAACAGACCATCCCTCCCATGGAATCCAACGATATTTCCTTCTCCTATTTTGTTGGAAAATGATTGTCCTTGTTCCTCCCCGAATGGCCCATGCTTCCCTTTGGTAGTATGAAAAGTAAGAGACCTGATGACATTTGGTCCCATGTACATCAAAGGACCATATGTTCCTGTTATATGTGTTAGTATTTCGTACGGATAATCAAAGATTACCTGCCAAATTGGGCCAAAAAGAGGCAAAAATTGGGTGAATATTTAGTCCTGTTATTTTTTAAACAAGCCGTTAATAACTCTATGAAAGGTGAACTCATATTAGGTATACAATACCCTGTCATGTCTGAATCCTCCAGAGCCTCCATGTTTGCTTCCCCACACAGCCTTTCCATCTTGATCATAACAAACTTTCATCCATACAATTCCGACATTTCTGGACAAATTTATTTGCCTAATGCCTGTATAGGTTCCATCATTGAACATTGATCCACCAGTACCACCCCAGGGTCCATAGGTTATTGCACCTTCAAGTTTTGGGGGCGCCTTTCCACCACCACCACGCTTCTGATATAAAACAAGAAACAATAAGAGGAAACCAAAGCAACATATCTTTGCGCAAAGAATAAAAATTAAAGTTATCGCAATACATATTTCACCTTATCCTTTTCATCATCACTAGAGTCATCAGAACTAGAACTAGAACTAGAACTTTTCTTTTGCTTAGAGACCTCGGCTGGCAGGTTCTTGCTAAAGGAATTCTTTTGGTTAGAGACTATGCTTGGCAGGGAACTGCCAAAAGAATCCTTTTGCCTCACAGCCAGTACAATATCATAGTTCTCGCCCACACTCCCTTGTACTAGCGAGTAGCCAATTTTCCCATTTTGAGTGGTATAATAGCTTTGCGTCTGAGCCATGGCCTTGGTGTTGGAGGAGACTTTTTTCACTACGGACTTTAAATAAATGCCAATTGCATCCAAATACCAACCGCACCTGCCGTGGAAACCAACAATCTTGCCTCCAGTCATGGGGAAAGAAAAATATGTTCCTTGTTCAACACCGAATGGTCCATATGTTTTTCTGTTGCTTTGAAACGTCAGTGATCTCACAGATAATGATCCTCGATCATTTATGGCACCATAGTGTCCATGGACTGAAGTTAGGAACTCGTCTGGGTAATCAAGCTTAACCTGTAAATGGTCAATGTAGCAGTTGCAAGAAACATTAAAGGATGAGATTTGGGTAAAACTTTGACAAAATTAAATTAACATTATCTGAAGAAATTTCTTGCACAGGTTTCAGAACGTGACAAACCTTTGACAAAATTCAACAATTTTACATGCATTAATTCTAGCTCATGCTTGTATATGCATGATATGAAAAATTAATTAGTTTCTTGGGTGGGTGTGGACTAACCTGGTCGAACTTGGTGCCCCCATTTCCTCCATGCATCTCACACCAACAGGAGCCACCCTTGTTATCGTACTCAATCTGGATGGAGTCAATGCCAGCTCCATGAGCTATCACCAGCTGCCTCACTGTCGTGTGAACTCCATCATCCCAACGAGTACCGTTTTGACCTCCCCATGGTCCAACCGCTATTGGTTTTTTGTCGCCATCCTCGAAACTCTGCGACAACACGTATCATCCAATTAATGTATGTAACATTTATCAATAAGCCATGTAGGTGAAACCATATCAAAATCACATAATGTATGGTTATTACCATCTTTCAATATTGAACAAAGACTAAGCGAAGGCGAGAAGAACAAGCTTGAGGAATTTGTTGAATGCTGCTATGAGTTCTCGGGAAGAATAACAGGCATTTATCGAAGCAAAAAAGGATGCTTACTTTTCTTTTTTTTTTCAAAATGAAGTATAGATTCAGAATTGTGAAGAAGAAGCTAATTCTGTTTACCACTACCAAAGGCAACAAATCAAAGGGCATAGAATCAGATCCCAGATGATCATCTAAAAGAGATTTATATTTTGCCAGAAAAGTGGCACGCATTCAAATAATTAGAGATCCTTAATTTATTCGCTTTTCTAGTATTATTTATTCTTCATGGTGCGTTACAAGAAAATATGAATAAATATCTTAGAAAAATCTTTTGTATACTAGATTTCAAGATTGTTATACGCCTTGAATTCATGATCTTGCTGCCGTCCCCGGAGAATACAAGGCTATAATTTCAGTAACAAAATGGGAAATACGTAGCAGTAAGCATCCGACCCCTGTACAAGTAACGTCAATAGAAGCTTTTTCATGAAAACCATGTACACGTTCACGACACTACAAATAAAAAGACAGTGAATTGTGAATCGTTGATAATTTCCTTCGAAGAAGAGATTATTTTTCACTTTTAAAACGTTTACTCATGGGCATATTACATCTGCGGTCTTAATAGAATCTTCCAAACATAGATGTCTCTGTTGGAATATCTATGATCGTGTCACCTAAATGAAATTACCTTTTTCTACGTCACTGCTCAACATACGATCAAATTCCATTCATTGTCCTGTACTTGAATTGAATCACAGCAAGCTGCAAGTGAGGAATCACAATCCTCAATTTCAGCATACACCGAGAATTTGAGAACATGATTTTAAGTGCAAAAATTTTAACTTTTGACGTGGCGACATTTCACATTTGACACTTGACAGCGGCTCATATTCCCTCTGAAGTTTCAAAGCTTTGGAGTGTCCATGTACTTGTCTTTCTATACTCAAATTTATGCCTTCATGGTGAACTTTCCTAAAATTTAGCGACCAAATGCAGTTCCTTCACTATTGATTCAGTGCTATATGTAATGCACAAGCCACAAGCATCTTTTACTTATTCTACCGCCAGCTAAAGCGGACCTGGAATGGCATCTTCCCATCCGTTGAGAAAATGTGATCATGTAAATGGCGAGCTCTCACCTGCTAGAAATTCTAAGTCTGTCAATACAGTTGAGCTCTCTTTATAATCATTTTCACACTCCTAATTTCACAAGAAAATAACAGAAAAGCCCCTCTAATTCTTACTTCCATATTCACCGTTAAATAACAGCAACCGAATGAACGTTTTTCGTATGAACGTTTTTCATATACACATCGATTTGCTTGAATTTCATTGTCAAACACTGACTTCTTGATGCTTCTATGTTAGAATGATCCATTAGTACAGAAGCTCCTCCACATCATCCAGTTAAAAGTCGCAAAAGAAGTCCACAAGAATGTGACTCTCCTACTACAGGCAGTATATTCCTGCTAGTCATACAAGTACTACCTCTTTTGAGACTGTTGATAAGTTAATGGCACTTTTAGCATCCTAATGACTATCTACAATGGCCAATTATCTGACCTACACCTAAGGGGTAATTGAAGTTCACCTGTTCAAGCAAAACAAAAGCGAGTATTGATGATACTCAGCAGATATTGTAGAAAAAGCAAGCGGCAGCACTAAACATTTACAGGAATAGCTTGTCAAGCAGAATACCTGTAAAAAGATCAATGGTGAAGGCTTTTGGCAAGAAGCTAAATGCTTGTAGAAGATATGGGAGTGTGCGACTATTTTGAGCATAGGATCAAGCGAACAATGACTCTTTTCCACCAACAAACCGCTCTTATGAGACTTCACGAATCGAATTCACAGAAGAGCAATGATTTGCATTCTCATAGATTTGAGCTTGTTTTATAAACCTGTGAAAAATTAATAATATTATAATTGCTATGACAATAGAACACAAAGTAAAATGAAACATTTGCCATACCGTAACTTTAACTACGATAAAATACGAAAGATGAAAAAAGAAAAAAAAAAAGAGTATACCTGTCAATAAATTGGAGTAGCATGGGATAGAAGGATAACTCATCGGCAGCAACTACCAAGTAATTACCATTAGATCACTAATCCAGCTGAATACCACTTTTTATCGAAAACGCGAAATACAATATAATCACTTGTAAAGTTTCAGATAAAGTGATTCAGTATTTCATGGAAGGAATCAGGTACACCAAAAAAAAGTTCAAGAAAAACTGCTTCACCTGCATGCCATTGCTTAGATATATGGCAGCTCGGGTGATGTGAAAGCTATCTTAGAAACAATACTCTACCAATAATCACCACAAGAACATTGCCCATTTTTAAAATGGTGCAAGCACTTAGAGTCTGTCAGAAATATTTCACAGTGATGCATCATTGAGACATATTTAGCAGTGTAATGGCAATGTACACACATTCTAATATTTTTAACAATTCTTATAGTATGAGGTGCTTGGGATGAGCCAATTAGGGCAAAAGCTAATGCAAGTTTTTCACTGTGGACGTCACTAATTTCTTCCTTCTCTTCTTCCTCAATGCAAAGGCCACTGTGACTATTGTGTGCTGTTACATTTTCTGGCACGTATTGTAACCAAGAATACAAAAGATCTGAGTAGGATTCAGACCAACCACCTGTAACAAACGTATGCACTAGATTTTTAACTTCAATCCAGCTCTGCCCAAAAGATTTTCTCCTCGTGTTCTCTTTTTCAAGCTTTCTCACTTTTAAAGCATCCTCAGGTTTACCACATATAGCATAACTCTGTAAGATTAACCTTTGAATCAATATATCCCCTGGTTCCAGGACAAACAAACGTTCAATGGCATGAACTGCTAAGTCAATATTCCCATGGATCCTGCAGGCAGTTAGCATTGCCTCCCAAACAGAGGAATCGGGTTCTATGGGCATATCTTGAATAAACTCCATGGCTTCTTCAAGCCTACCAGAGCGACCATATAAATCTATCATAGATGAATAATGCTCTATCATTGGTATGATTTGATAGCATTCCGTAATGCTACAGAAAACTTTCTTTCCCTGGTCCACCATTCCAGCCAGACTGTGCGCAAGGATAATACTCAAGAAAGTTCCTCTATTCGGCTTAAGTCCAAAAGCCTTCATCTGATCAAAGAGATCAAGTGCAGCACGCCAAAAACCATGCAAAACATAACCACAAATCAGTGAGTTCCAGGTAATGATGTCCTTGCATGGCATTCCATCAAATATGGTCCTGGAATATACGATGTTTCCAGACTTGGCATAAGTGTCTATTAGAGAATTCATAACAGGAAGAGAAGACTCCAAACTCCTTCGCAATACACAACCATGTATCTCTTTTACCTTGTTTGATGCAACTAAATTCGCACAAGCGGGTAAGACACTCAAAATGGTGACACAATTTGGATAAAAGCAGGAAGACTGCATTTTTCGAAATACCCCCAATGCATTATTTTTCTGTCCAAGTTGCTGGTAACCAGCAATAAGAGAGTTCCATGATGCCGTATTCCGCTTAACTTTATCATTCTTTTCCATCCTTTGAAAGAGATCCATGGCTTCATCCTCGTTTCCATGTTGTATATATCCTGAGATCAGTGCATTCCACGTGATGACATTTGGTGGTACATCTGATTCCTGCATCTTTATGAAGAGTTCGTAGGCCTTACCACAATAGCCAGCTTGACAATATCCAGCAATCATTGAGTTCCATGAGTAAACATCTTTGCCCTTTATCAAATCAAAAACTCTCCCAGCAGCTTCAAACTCCTCACACTTGGAGTACATGTTAATTAGTGAATTCCCAACCAGTACATCATCAGTGAAACCCATCTTAACAGCAAGGGAATGAATTTCCATCCCTGTTGCTAAGGCTTTTAAATCCGTACAAGCAGAAATGGCACTCGTAATAGTAACCCCATTTGGCATAACACCAACAAAAGACATCTCCTTGAACAAATCCAATGCCTGACTCGTCCTCCCATTTTGTGCAAACCCTGAAATCATACAAGTCCAAGTAAATACATCACGAGTAATCCCCAAACTCTCCATCTTCTTCACCATTTCCATTGCAACATCACATTGCCCTAATCGGTTATAACTATGAATCAAAATATTAAATGTTACTACACCCAGTTTAATCTCTTCTCTGCACATCCTGTCGAACAATCTATGAGCCTCGCCATTCTCCCCAATTTGGAAATAACCTGATATCACCGAATTCCAAGCGACACTATCCTTCTCATCCATGCTTTCAAAAAATCTCCTTGCCCAGATCAATTTCCCACATTTGACATAGACGGCCAAGATTGAATTTCTAACTCGCCCAACACAACTCATCCCCAATTTTATCACCAAAGAATGCATCAATTTTCCAGCTTCAAAATCCCCACAGTTGCCACAAGCTTGCAAAATCTTAGGAAACAAGAAATCATCAGGAAACACCCCATCTTGTACCATCAAAAAGAAAAGCTCAACGACTTCCCTCCACCTATGCTGTCTAGAACAAGCACCGATCATTGCCGACCACGTGTACAAGTTCCTCTCACGCGTATCTTCAAACACCTCACGCGCACCATCCAAACAGCCGCATTTTGCATACATGGAAAGCAGCTTCGTTTTAACAAACACGTCTGTTTCTGTGACTAAATGAAGAAAAGCGTGGAGTTTTCGAGCCAGATGAATAGAATTGGAGTCAATGCAAGATTGGAGTAAGTTGATGTAAGTGTTGCGTCTTACCTTGGCGCCTTGTTTGGCAATGGAGTCAAGAACTGTGATGGCTTCACTAAGACGGCCGTTTCTACAGAGGAAGTCTAAATCAGTGTCTCTGAATCTTGGGTTAGTTTTCTTGGCAAAAGAGCGAGTGGATTTCCTGGAATTTGGTGAGAATTCAGTTGAAGTATCTGGTTTTTGTTTCTGTGGGATGATTACAGGAAGTTTTGATACAGACATGCAAGGCATCATCAAATTCTCCATTCTTCTTCAACGTCAAGTGCATTGAATTTGCATATACACTTTGGAATGAATGCCTTGTTATTGGACAAATTGAATCAATGAATTGTACGATGAGTTTGTGGAAGTGGAAGGCTGGAAGCCACAGACATAGTGCTAACGTATGGATGTGAGGTGCAGGTGTAGGTGAAAACATCTACAACTACAACCGTACGATTGTACCAGTCTCGGCGTCTTTCCAATAACGATAGTAAAGCTCACAAAATAAAATACAGTTAAAGATAGGGATAATTTGAAGTGTGGCCAAATGTCCAAGCGTAACAACAATGCACATGGGTAAATAGTACGTGGGCTGGCGGGTTACATGACAGCCCAACATCTTCGGCCCCCATATTGATAGAGTGACCTTTTCATTTTTCCGATATGAGTAGGGACGGAATGACCGATGATTGTTCTTCCAAATAACTCACACAAAAATCACTGTTTGAAAATTTACCTTAAACCTTAAGCTTTCCTTGCCATACCAATGGATAATCTCTCTCATCATATATCATCCTTACTTGATTACAAATACTTTTGACAATTACCATTAACGGTGCAGCTGCATATGGACACCAATGGCATTCAAGTAGCATCCACTCTTTCCAAAGAACCCAACTATCTTCCCCTCAGTCTTCGTCGAAGCAAAGAATTTTCCTGATTCCACTCCAACTGGCCCATACTTGCCTTTATTCGTGAAGAACGTCAGAGATTTTATGACATTTGCACCTTCGTCCCCCGTAAGTGATTCATAATAGCCACAGAAACCTATCAGAACTTCAAGCGGATACTGAAAAATAATCTGCATCGGGTAAGTTGAATTAGAAATAATATTAACAGAAATGAAAATTTTCTAGTCTGTGAAGCACTATTAATTACTAATTACCGTGTGGGAGCTTCCTTCGACGCCTCCTCCATGTCTAGCGGACACAACAGACAGGCCGTTTCGGTCATATTCAATTTGTATAGAATATATGGCTTCTCCTTTGAACAAGAAAATTTTCTTCACACCGGAGAAGATTCCATCGTCCCAAAGCTTACCTCCATTCCCACCCCATGGTCCTGAACTAAACCAAGCTGCAGGCTCCTTTACCATTCCCGGAAAAACCTGAACCCAGACATAGTTTGTATTGTAAACATTAAAATAAATATAGTATGCACCAGAAAGCTCTCAGGTTCATACGTTCATTA
The DNA here is from genome assembly GCA_030449075.1 of Murraya paniculata. Classification (NCBI taxonomy): domain Eukaryota; kingdom Viridiplantae; phylum Streptophyta; class Magnoliopsida; order Sapindales; family Rutaceae; genus Murraya; species Murraya paniculata. Next base: position 1,672,622 of record JAEVFN010000024.1, on the reverse strand, counting down.
TTTACAGAATCAACTTGTTACAGATATCGGCAACCAAAAAAAACAAAAAGACTAAAATAATTAGTTACTCCAATTATATACTCAGGAAGCGTAAAACAGATATATAATGCGAACCTGAGAAGTTTTCCTGTCATTCTCATTCGTGTTAAATGAATCCCTGAAAGACTGAGTAATTTTCCCGTCATTCATGTTGTTGACTGAATCGTTGAAAGGCGGAGGAATTGGTGGTTTCTCTTCTATGAAATGGGGTCCAATACTATCAATAAAGCGTCCTTTTCTTGCCAGTAATCCTGCAATAATCCCAGTGTTTGGGAAGAAAATCCCCTGCTCATCTCCAGCTCCAAATGGCCCATGCATTCTTCTGTTGGTGTGAAATGTGACAGACTTAACAACAGTAGTTGTAGTTCTCCTAAGAATCGTTGATCCAGAATAGCCACTTTTGTTAATCAATATTTCAGGTTGGTAAATTCTAGAATTATCCGCTACCTTGTCCTTTGATACAAATATGCTGTCCTGCTTTTCTCTTGCGGTTGCCATTTGAAAGCCTCTAGATTTCGCGGGAATCTCGTTGCTTGCATAGTTCTGCGATGCACTACTTAAGTTAATGGGTGGATTTTGTATCAAGAGAGGCTTTAAATGCACTCCAATGGATTCGAGAAACCAACTGCTTCTGCCATGAAATCCAGCAATCATGCCACCGGTCATCGGCAATGAGAAATGGGTTCCCTGTTGAAGGCCAAAGGGTCCATATTTTCTCTTATTGCTTTCGAACACAAGTGATCGAACAAGAACTGGGCCATAGTCAACGATACTACCATAGTATCCACTAACCGACACGAGAAATTCTTCCGGATAATTAAACTTGACCTGCAATTTTAATTGATGAACTATTATTGCAAATGCAGAAGCAGCACGTGAAATGGCTGTAATGCAAGTGAATGGTTATAAGCCACACGTGGCTATTTTCAAAAGCAACAGCAAGCTGCTTGCTTTATTTATTGCACGTGCGTGCTTCACCTGTGCGCTTATCATGCTTGCTTGGAACCGGTGGGCATACATAAAGTGAAGAATTGAGGCAACTCCCTCGTTATTTCACAAAGTTAAACCGAAACAGAGCAATTGCAAGAGAGAAGAAAAGAGAGAAACCGAGAGAAAAAGAGAAAGAAACAAGAGCAAACAAAAAAGGAAAAAGAGAAAAAAGAGAAAAGAAAAGAGGTTGAGAGTGAGGAAGAAGAAAAAGAAATAAGAAAATTAGGGGAATTTGGCTTGAATAGTTAAAACTGTATTCCATGAATTAGTGTGTAATTGATTTATGAAATTTGGCCACTCATGGTATTTAAGCATTATGATTTAGTTAATGTTATACATAGCAGTTTTTTTTTTTTTTTTATATAAGTTCTAATGGTTAATTTTTGAACATTCTATTTTAGGAAAAATTTAAGTATTTAAAAATCAGATGAGTCCGGACGAATTATTATTATTATTTCATTAAGTATTATATTTGATAGTATGGTTTAGTATCATGTTATGATTATATATATTCACAATTATATGATTGATTAAGTCATAAGATGTGATCACTAGTCACATATGTATACCTTTTTTCACTAGGTGTTTTGATTATGCATATTGAAAGTCAGATTACTCTACTCGTGTGATGATATTAATTCCCTAAGTATGAGATGTTTTTTCCTACTTTACTTGCACCATGATGATCCCAGCATCTATGACTTTTTATTTCTTCTAAGTATTATTTAGTTCAGTTTGTCATGTATGCTTTGTATGATTTTATATTTGCTTGTGTACTTTGATCAGTACAGAGTTATATCGTATAATCATACATAAACATTACTTTAATTTTTTTTATATAAATTATATCCATTCTCTAAACTACAAACTTATTATTTTTTTATCTATTATATTTCTCTCAAGTATCCGTAAGATTTCGTGCAGTTTAAATTTTTCATTAGCTGAGGTTTGGGCCACAACACGCATTATTATATGACTTATATTTTGAGCACATTTATGTTCTCATGTATATATTTGAGATGTATGTATGTATAATAAGATGTAAAATATACATTTTTGAAATATATTTTCAAAGAAGGCACCGAGCCTCTTTATATGCTTACAGTGAAGGTCTGACGCCAATTTTATATCTATTCATGGATTAAATCATGTTATAAGCTCAAAACATATGCATGAAATACGTAATACAATGACTATACCACAATTCGCCTCCAATCCGACAAAAGGGTCGGGTGCGGGCGGGTCATGTCAATTGCAAACTTCAAACATTTTAATTGTACATGAATTTGTTGCTGACCTTATTTGTTTTGAAACCGCCACCGCCACCATGCTTGTCAGACCAAACAGAGGAACCATTTTTGTCATACTCAATTAGAATAGAATCAATGCCAGCTCCACAGCTGATCACAACTTGGCTCACGCAGGTGAAAACTCCATCGTCCCATCTCGCTCCATTGTGGCCTCCCCATGGTCCGACTGTGACATGGTCATCTTCGGCCTCAAATCTCTCATAGCTCTGCATATGTCACACCATGCATATTAATTTAGTCCTGAAACACCATAAATGAATTTAAATTAGCAAACAAAAGGCAGAGCATTATGTTTGTTACCATCATTGTGCGTGAGTGAGAAATACTGCACTGAAAGGTAACTAGAGTCTAGGCATGAAATATGGAGAACTGAGCGGCAATGTTAAACGGGAGCCCCTTAGAATTTTATATGAGAAAAGTGATTCAAAATTTGAGTAGGGGTCACATATTATTCGAGGTTCATTAACCGACAAAAATTAGAGAACCCAATCCATCAAGAACCTCAATAAAAAGTGACTTTATTTTTGCCGAAAATGCTTTACGCTAATATGGTTTCCACAGGTCCAAAAGCATCCTGATGCTGATGATTATCATCATCCTTTGGTGCTCAAAAAATCCTAATAGATTTCTTGGATTGGCATGAATCTTCTTTTACTGGTCCAACGTATTCTCTAGGTCGAGATAAAAATATAGGCCTTGGCCCAACTGTTTGTTGGGCATCAGCCTAAACTGAATTGGGCTCAAATTCTGATCCTCCATTGGAGCGATTGATTTTGTCCCCAAAACGGAATAATTTGATCTCACAGGCAAGGTTCTTATTTTTGTTGATTTGTCAATGGTGTTAGCCAAGAAAAAGACAAGAGAACGAGATATTCACAAGTCACGTGATCCAGAGGGCGCGTGAATTCACTGCAATGATCGTTGGCAACGTAATCAGCAATCACGCGTTACAATCACATTTCGGACCGCTAAACCGGCTCACCGACGTAAACGGAACGAAGATCTAGCGTCACGGAAGTCGATAGCAGTTTAAATGAACAAATGGAGAGAAACAAACGGCAAGAACGGTGTCCCCTTGCTTTTTGGTCACTCAACATAATTAAATATTTTTAAGTAATTAAGAGCCGCTTTCATAAAAAGGGCCAAAAAATAAATAAATAAAAGAAAGTAACACGAGCCCACCTATCTAATCCTCATTAAAAAAATTGGAGAGTTGGTGCAACTTCGAGCTTTAGTTATTTATTAATAATTTTTTTTTCGTATAAAGTCTTTTTCTTTATGAGCTTTTTATATAGACGTTGATGGTTTAGTAGTAACAAATAACAACAAGAGTCAAGAGCAATACCAATTTACTGTCGTTCTTACCGTTGTTAAAATGTAAAAAGAAAGTTTACACGTTACAATAATAGTTGGATGGCCTACACCCACAAAAAAAAAAAAAAAAGAGAAAAGAAAAAAGAAACACTATGAGAGTAGAGAGACTCTCGTGCATTGTAATTTTTTAGTTGTGATGGTAAAGAAAAGTGCATGACTTCGTAAAATGCTTCTTCTTGCCACAACCTTAATTAATTGGCATCACTTGTCTTTTGGCAGTGAGTTTGGATTTAGCACCCTTCTTTCTTTAAAAAATTTGGTGGAAGGTCCTTGGAAAATGATGTTTAACGCTTTCATTAATTACCATTACGTGCCATCATAAAATCACATGCGAAGTCGATAACTAACAACTCTTATGCCAATTACTATATCTTTAATTTCAAATGGAAAATAACTTCTTGTGTAAAAATATAGTTGTTTTCACTAATATTAAAAAAGTTGATGTGCCATCTTATAAAGATATTATTATTTAGACTATGCTAGCTAACTTCTAATAATTATTATGAAAATTGCCAACCATCCACCTTAAGTTTATCGTTTTATAAAACATAATGAAAAATACCATAAAATTTTGAATTCATTTAATTTTCTATCAAAAGTTTGCAATTTGCATCAACCATTTATTAAAAAGACATGAGCATCCATACAAAATGACAAAATAAAAATAAACACGAATTATAGTAGTAGTTATTTTGTAAAGGTAATTCTATCATTTTGGTAGACGATTGATATACATATTATAGATAATAAGTGAAAATTTAAACAAATTCAAATTTTTATAGCATCATTTATAATAATGATTATTAAGAAGTTGATTTATAATAATAATGCTTTAAACATGTTTAAGTAGATTATTGAGTACGCTACCAACCGATAATTGTGTGCAAGCATGAACTTGTAATAGTGAGAAAGTACTTTCTACGACGTGAGGAGGCTAGAGTTTTTCTTTTTTTCTCTTTTTTTTTTTTTTGTTGAAAAAGTGCATGGCAAGAGTTTTATTTTAGGACATGGGATCCGAAATGTGCACTACAACAAATTATATATTATGTTTTTATAAAAAAATTATATATTATAATTTCAAAATCATTATGTATTCACTTGAACCTACTTTTGCTTATATATGATAAAATATCATAGTATTTATGTTCTTTGAGAATATATATATATATATATATATAAAATTTATTTTACATTCAAATTTACTGAATTCGATTTGTCTACCAATTGATTTGTCTACTGAATTCGAAAATAAAAAAAAAAATACTTTTTTTTTATTTGAAAACGGAATCAAGACAAACTAGAAAGTTTCAACTTTCTTTTTATTTTACTATTTTTTTGATTCCCAGGATGGGGATTCTTATTTTCCCCATCACCCCACCATAAACATTTTTTATTTAGATTTAGGTCTTTCCATTGATGCTATAGAAGAGGGGATATAAAATCGTTAGGAAAAAAAAGGGCTGTTCAAACTAATTGATTCAGTATAGAACTTTTTTTTTACGTTCTAAATCATTATTTTTCTGAATCACTATATATAACCGGACACCCTGCACTTTGACTCCAATTGAGAAAAGCAACCCTTCCCGTTTAGACAGATACAAATGTAAAAGTACATAGTTTTAGTTTTTAAATTTGAAAGAATAGATAACTTGATATTTATTTTAAAATATTCAAATTAAAAAATAAATTATTATTTAAATATATTCAAATTTCATAATAATTTAAGTTTATTCAAATTTCAATTTTTTTTTTTAAAAAAAGCAAACAAACACCCGTTACCATTAGTGTGGAAAGCAAGAAAAGTCGTTGGCTTGTCTCTGGAACGATTTCATCCATAAGTGCTTGCCGTGTGATTCCATAAGTGACGCTTCACGTGTGCTTGGATGGGATGTCTAATCCCCAATCATAATCTTCCACTTGTTGGGCCAGTGCCCCTATTATTCTTATTTTTCATTTATTAAGCCATAAGAGTCCACCGGTTCTCATAGCGTCAATAGTCTCCGCATAGCAACAAAATCCGTCTGCTAAGATGATAATGCATTTCATGGACTCAAAAATATAAAAAGGAGAAAGACAAGCAAGATGGAACTTAATCATAGACGCATCACATGGTGACCAACCCAAACAAACGATCTATGCACAAGTGCACGACACGATACAGAGGCCGCGGAGGATAACTTTCTGTCCGTATCTGACTCATTTCATTTTCGTTATCGCAAATTATTCGCAATCATAATTCATAAAATGTGAGGGCAAGCAAGATTTGATGTGAGATGTGGGTGCCATGCCAGCGAGGCGAAGTTACATTTGCGAATTCGTGGGGCCCTCATTAGGCCCGGTATTTGTCAAAGCATGCAACATAGCCCTCGGCTCCGCTCTCATCTTCACCCTAGCTCTATAAAGCTATTTATTCATTGGTCTGTTGTAATACTACTATATGCCGATGAAATAATAATAATCATCGCTGTTTTTGACAAATGTTATTGATAACAACTTTGTGTTAGCCAACAGCGGATTTTGATATTTCATGACCGACAAAATTTTCTTGTAATATAAGATGACATGAAAGCAAACAGCGTGAGTGTGTCTGTGAGAAAAAAATTATTTCGTGCAAGTTTTTACCCTCGTTGTCGACAATGCAAGTCTTCATCTCCCATGTGCTCAATTTGTTTTCTTACAGCTGTGAGCTGCGGCAGTATAATAAATAATAAGGAAATTCCTAATAATAATTCAAAACATACCAAAATAATAATAATAATAATAATAATAGAGTAATGATACAGTCACAAACTCTTATATAAATTTATTTTGTACAAATTGATATGGCATGATTTAATTGGTTGAATTAAATATCACTTGGTCCACATAATTTGTTTTCATTATTTTATATTTTCTTTCAACCAATGAATTAATGTCACATCAATTTATACAAATTTAGTTTATACAAAATTTATAACTATATCATTACTCATAATAATAATAATAATATAATAATAATAATAATAATAATAATAATAATAATATGTTCTTCCAAAAACAAACAATAAATTATGATATTAAAAATTCCAACATGTTGCAGTCCCAACCCACCTTAAATGAAAATCCACGTGTTCAGCAGTTCAGGTTAAAACTTCAGAAAATTCAAACAAAGTTCAAATTCAAAATTTTTCGTATTTCTGGCGAGGTAAGAAAAATAAATAAAATAAAATAAAACAATCAATCATTTGGGAAAGTACAATGACATTACTATAATTAATTATTTTAATCTTAAAATAAATCCAAATTCAATAAGCTTTTAACCTGTCTTTGAACACTTTAATAATTGAACAAAGATATGCGCACTATATAAATAGTGTGTGGCCTGCAGCTCACTGATGAGTGACAGTGAACAGAATCCAGAAACAATGCTTGTTGTTGCTGCAGAGCAGCAGATCCAGTAACCCACAATCCACATTTCAGCTCACTGTTTAAACTTTTCCCCCCAAATTGATTGCCAAACATGGAAACTAGCTCAGTTTCCAAGCTACTAACATGGCTTTCGATGGCATTGTTATTGGGCACTGAACTGATAGAGTGCAGTACTGTAACCTACGATAGGAAGGCCATTATCATCAATGGCCAAAGGAGAATCCTCATCTCCGGTTCCATTCACTATCCCAGAAGCACCCCTGATGTATTTGCTTCATAATAAGTTTCATTTTCACTTCCATATGTACACTTTTTTGGGTTTCCTTGTTTTTGTTCTATTTTTAGTAATGTTGACAAAATTTATTCCTTTTATTTTTTATTGTAGATGTGGGAAGATCTTATAAGGAAGGCTAAAGATGGGGGCTTAGATGTTATTGACACCTATGTTTTTTGGAATGGTCACGAACCTTCTCCTGGCCATGTACCATACTGGAACTTCGTTTTTTTTTTTTTTTTTCATTTAAAGAAGGTTATAAACTCTATTTCCTATTTTGATTTTTATTCATTTCGGGTGATTTTTTATTTTTCAGTATAATTTCGAGGGGAGATACGACTTGGTACGGTTCATTAAGACTGTGCAGGGAGTAGGGCTGTATGCACATCTCCGCATTGGACCGTATGTTTGTGCTGAGTGGAATTTCGGGTACTTGCTTTCCTATATGGAAGATCAACTATTGTTATTGTTATTTTATTTTTTGGCTAGATTTTTTTTTTCTTTTATGTTTTTTGAATTAGGCTAGATCTATGTGTAACGTTTTTTTTTACTAGAGGTGCTGTGCTAGTATGGTAATTTTGTGGCTTTATTTTTTGTGAAGGAAATTTTGTTTTTGTACTTATTGGAGTTAACGTTTTAATCGACTGGTTCACTTTGTTTTGTGCAGAGGATTTCCTGTTTGGTTGAAGTATGTTCCTGGTATTAGCTTTAGAACTGATAATGGACCTTTCAAGGTTTATTCTCTTTTTCTTTCATCTGCTGTGTGGAATTGTTTACATGTAAACGAAAAAAAATCTGAAAATTGTTTGATAGAAAATTTGGGAAAGTTGGAAAGCTGTTTTGATCAAACGCTAAATGTTTTATTGATTTTCTTGTTTTTGAAGGATGCAATGCAAGGATTTACCCAGAAAATTGTCCAAATGATGAAGAATGAGAAGTTATTTGCATCACAAGGTGGCCCCATCATCCTCTCTCAGGTGTGGTTTCTTGATATACAGCCTTTCTAGATTTTGAGTATGATGTATCATGTCTTTGTCTTGATTTATTTTGACATACATTTTCTTTTTCAAGCTAAAATGCTCGATTCTTAACAAGACCATGGAATAGATTACTCTTGACTGTACACGGCTCTAACATGGACTACATAAAGGGTGTGTTTGGGGCAGCTGTGCTGTGGCTTAACCCCTTATATTCTCATTTAAACCCATAAGAATATCGGGGGTGGAGCAGCTGCGCTGACACACATTTTTTTTTCTTCTGCATTTGATTTCTTCTTTAATTTGGTTTTATGTAGATTGAGAATGAGTATGGACCTCAGAGTAATGCGCTTGGAGCTGCTGGTCATGCATACGTAAACTGGGCTGCAAAGATGGCCGTTGGATTGGATACAGGAGTTCCATGGGTGATGTGCAAGGAAGATGATGCCCCAGACCCTGTGGTTAGCTTTCTTCATTGAGTCTCTCTCAGTTTTCTGCTGTTCACTTTGAAACTTTTCTGGATATGGGGTCAAGAAACTTTTCTTACAATGGAAATTCTGAGTGGTGCTCTCACCGAATCTTGGGAACAGATAAATACTTGCAATGGCTTTTACTGTGATGCTTTCTCTCCCAATAAACCTTACAAGCCTACATTGTGGACAGAGGCTTGGAGTGGCTGGTAAATATCGGTTTAATTTATCCCTTTGAGTTCCCTATGTGAATCAAGTTTACTCTGATTCCATTAAATGTTTTTGCTCATATTGAAAAGGTTTACGGAATTTGGTGGACCTGTTCACAGACGACCGGTTCAAGATTTGGCATTTGCAGTCGCTCGTTTTATACAAAAGGGCGGCTCATTTTTTAATTACTACATGGTTGGTTACTGTACTTGATTTAGCTCTCTGGTTAAATAGACTTCTTGTGGCTTCCGTTAGACTCAACTTCATAGTGTATGACATATGGCTTATGACAGTATCACGGAGGGACCAATTTTGGGCGCACTGCTGGGGGCCCTTTCATTACAACCAGTTATGATTATGATGCTCCAATTGATGAATATGGTAAGAAACAAAACTCATTTATTTTGTGTTTGATGTCATTGAATATTGGATGCTTTCAGTATATTCACAGCTTTGGCTTGCACAAAGCTTTGGGATTTTGATTCATGATCCAAAAATTATCTGGGTCATGAATATGTTTCAGGGAGCTACAATTTGCATCTAAACAGTATGCCTTATACAGGTTTGATGAGGCAGCCTAAATATGGTCATCTTAAGGAGCTACATGGGGCAATTAAGCTATGTGAATATGCTTTAGTTTCTTCAGATCCAACGGTTACTTCATTGGGAACCTATCAGCAGGTCAGCCACTCAGCATTTTCTGATATCTGTGACAATTTTTTTTTGGTAGAAAGACTATCATAACTTACAAACTAGCCTTCCATGAAGTGATTCTGAATTCAGTTTGGTCATCTTTCAGGCTCATGTATTCTCTACAGGGCAGCGAAAGTGTGCGGCTTTTCTTTCAAATTACAACTCAAAGTCTGCTGCTTGGGTGACATTTAATGGCAGGCATTATAACTTGCCTCCGTGGTCCATAAGCATTCTTCCTGATTGCAAGAACGTGGTTTTTAACACTGCAAATGTAAGTATAGTTTCAGGCATTTGGCTGGCTATCCATTGCAAAAATAATATTAACTTCCAGCTCAAAAGCATATTCTTTGAGGGAAAATTTTGTTTTTCTTCTTAATTTTCTAGGTCATTGCTATTGTTGTCTTTGTGCACATCTAGGTTGCAGTTCAAAATACAAAGATGCAAATGTTACCGACCGGTTCTAAGTTGCTCTCATGGGAAACATATGATGAAGATATTTCTTCTCTGGGTGAAAGTTCAACAATGACAGCCACTGGACTCTTGGAACAGATAAATATCACTAGAGATACTAGTGACTATCTGTGGTACATGACCAGGTAAGCCTAATGTGTTATGAAATCACCTGCTTACCTACTTCCTGATTTCCAAATAAAACTTGGTTTCTACAAAATAATATAAAAAGCTGTTGGATAATTACATCTATGGACTATGGTACATGTGTTTCCCACCAATCTTACATTCGGCATTGTAATTTTAGCTTTTGTGGTTTGTTTTTCATCCCAGTGTTGAAATTAGTTCTTCAGAATCATTTCTGCGAGGTGGCCAAAAACCCACTCTCACTGTGGAATCCGCTGGCCATGCTGTTCATGTCTTCATTAATGGGCAGTTTTTAGGTATGTTTCTGGACTTTATTTTTCCTGAGGAGTTAAATTTGATTGTGGCTAGCTGGTTAGCTCTTCAATCATGCTCTGTCTTTGTAGCCAAGGAAAGAAAGAAAGAAAGAAAGATGTCCAATGATATTGTATTACACTGAAATAACAGGGTCAGCATTTGGGACAAGGGAGAACAGAAGGTTTACTTTTTCAGGACCAGCCAACCTACGTGCTGGAATAAATAAGATTGCACTCCTCAGCATAGCCGTTGGATTACCTGTTAGTTTACTGAATTTCAAGTGTAGCAATTTACTTTTTCGTCAAACGGCAACTTGACTCTCTCAATTCCTTTACTATTTACGTCTGTTTGCATGGGAAACAACTGAATTATTAAGCATCTATATCTCATAAGTCTATGGTACTATTGCAGAATGTTGGATTGCATTATGAGACATGGGAAACAGGAGTTCGGGGTGCAGTTGTGCTTCATGGTCTGGACCATGGAAATAAAGACTTAACATGGCAGAAGTGGTCATACCAGGTCAAGGAATATGCATAACTCCGCAGATTGCTTTCGATATTGTTTCTTACAATGCCAAAAGTTTTCTCACAGAGACTTTCTTGGGCAGGTTGGATTAAAAGGGGAGGCAATGAATTTAGTATCGCCAAGTGAAGCCACATCTGTTGATTGGACGCGAGGCTCACTAGCTGCTCAAGGCCAGCAGCCATTGAAATGGTACAAGGTAAAAAATAAACTGGGAAACAGTTTTAACCAATGAAAACAAATGTAGCTTTGGTCTCTAGAAGCTAATGCCAGCTTGGAATTTGCAGGCATATTTTGATGCACCTACAGGCAATGAGCCCCTGGCTTTGGACTTGCGAAGTATGGGTAAGGGTCAAGTTTGGATCAATGGGCAAAGCATAGGGAGATACTGGATGGCTTATGCAAAGGGTGACTGCAATCCCTGCAGTTACACTGGGACATTTCGCCCTATAAATTGCCAACGGCGATGTGGCCGTCCAACCCAAAGATGGTATTACCTTAAAGCTAATGAACATTGCACAGATATTTGGACTTGATATTCTAGATGAGCCTTGTTCAAATAAAGTCTTTGGACCTTGCAGGTATCATGTTCCAAGGTCCTGGCTAAAGCCAACCAAAAATCTGTTGGTAGTTTTCGAAGAACTTGGTGGCGATGCATCAAGGATATCTCTTGTTAAGAGATCAGTGGCCAGAGTCTGTGCTGAAGCACACGAACACCATCCCACCACTGATAATTATGAGATAGAAAATAAGGGCAACAGTAATTCTACTGGCAATGCTAAAGTTCTTCTGCAGTGTGCACCTGGTCAATCTATTACAAGTATTGAATTCGCAAGTCTTGGGACTCCTTCTGGAACTTGTGGAAGTTTCCAGAAAGGAACTTGTCATGCTCCGAACTCTCATGCCGTGTTAGAGAAGGCACTTCCTTAACTATCCTCTTTCTCTTTCGTTATATTTCCTGCATCTGGTTGCATTTCGTGTAAACATGGAAATAGAAACTGTTTATGGAGTCATTTTGGTAAATTTTGTTTTTTTGACAGGAATGCATAGGGCAGGAGAGTTGTTCCATTTCCATATCCAGCAGTCTTTTTGGGACAGACCCATGTCCTAATGTTTTGAAGAAGTTATCAGCCCAAGCTGTATGTTCAACAGCTGATGCTAACACTCAAACCTGATTCAATTCGTTGAATGATTCAGTCCAGTGATCCTACACAGGCTTTCTTCAAGGTGACATTGAAAAACTTGTTATTACCACCACATGCCCCAGGAGGACAAACTACAAGTAAGGGAATAAATGGGTATACATACAAAAACTTTAAATTTGATTGTTTGAATACCATGCCGCCATTATTTATAAGTTATTATCTATGGGTATTAGATTTAGATTTCGTTGTAAATTTTTATGGATGATCTGTTTCGGTAAGGAGGTGCGATTTGCACAGCAATGCTTCTCCAATGTAGTAAATTTGGAGTTGTGTGATACTGGTCTAGTAGCATATGTTATGCTCAAGCTACAAATAATCAGTGTTCAAATACATGCTAGAACTGTTAAGGAGAAATGAAAATAACCGGCTGAACCTTTTTAAAGGGGTAATCCGGTGATTATTGTGTAAAGAGGAGGTTATCTATTGAATTCAAGCTATATTTACGAGTTACTGTTGCTTCACTTAAATCAGTGATATCAGTTATTGGTACAGCCAAGAGTATAACTTTCATTCGCTGCTACAAACATGTCTAGGAAACAAGCTTTCAGGCGCCAAACACGAAGTGTACTAAAAGATTGTCATTTATTCATATAAACAGCTGTTAAAACATGGTACCATATTCTTCCATTAAGCAACCACAAACACACACCTTACAATAAAAGACCAATGATATTCATGTACGCATCAATCAAGCGTTAGCAGTAGTTGCAGTCTCAACAGTTGTTGCGTGCTTTTCGACAGCCTGCTGCAGCTCATCTTTCTTTGCTCCCACAATCCTCACCAGAACTTTGCCTTCTTTCATCAGTACAAAGGTCGGCATGGCTTCCACAGCCCAGTCCTCAGCGACGGACTGCCAAAAGAAAATACAAATTAAGCAATCAACTCATGAGCCATGAATGAATGATTGCATGGCAATTATTAATTATAGTATGTATCAAAATGTGATAACAGATTTGGTTACCTTTAATTCATCAACATCCACCTTCAAGAATACGACACCGGGCAACTTCTTCGCCAATTCACTCAAAATTGGAGACATAAACTTGCACGGCGGGCACCATGAGGCCGCAAAATCCACCACTATCTGTATGTAATTAAAGAAAAAGGGCACGCTTGTAATTGCTCTGCTTTGCTTAATTTTGACGACACACAAAAATGAAGGATAAACAAAGTGAAATCAAAATATATACCAGTTTCTTTGCCTCGTTGCCCTTCTGGAGCTGCTCGTTCCAGGATTCAGCAGTGTGGCAGCTGATCACTTGTCCCTCCTCGGCCATCTTAATTATGATCACAAGTTAAATTGGTTATCTCTTCTGATTTCTTTATATTTGTTTCTGTGCTTGGCGACCGAAAACTATATGAAAATTGCTGCAATCTTGGATCCCTATATATAGCAAGCAGCAAGCAGCAAGCCGAATGTTCAATTAATATAGTTATGGGAAGCGTCTATTTCTTCGATATGAAGAGAGAATATTCCAGAAATACGTGACGCATTCTCATACGTCAGTTATCTTGTTGTCTGCGAATGTCGTGAGTACACATTTAGTTTCCGCGCAAAGAAGGTCGGCGCATCGCAAATGACACACGTAATTTCTGATGAGGAATGAGGACGCGTAACCGTGATGCCACAAGAATTTGACTCTTGTTGATGGGTTCAGACGAGATGGGCATGTAAGCTTCAATTGGGTCAATGCTTTGACCGTCCATTGACAAATGTAAGCATTTACCTTTGAGTTGGGCTTCTCAAGACATTGTTTCCACAACAGTGATAGATTCTGAAAACATCTCGGCAATATTCTGATTATACCTTTTTGTTTTTTTGTTTTTTAACGTTTTTAACTACCCAACAGGATAGCAAATAATATGACCCAGTAGCCCAAATCAACTCTATCGCCCAGAATTTTCTTTTCTATAAAATTTCCCCTAAACTTTTACTTATATTTTGTTGTCATTAATTTCCAATAGCCTCTCATACTGAGAAGGTTGTCAGTAGAAATACAAATTTCAAGTCTAGCTTGTTGGTAAAAGTTAGAACAAACCTCACAGCAAATTATTGCATTTATCACTCATTATAACATTTTGCATTGAGATCAATAATATCTACCCTTGTAACCAAGCGCTCCCTATATCCTACGAAGGACTAGATTCAATCAATAATCGCAAGTCACCATAATCATATCACATAACAGCCAGGAATTTGAATCTTTGATTTGCAGTAAATTGCAAACATTTGCAGCTTTGAAACCAGAGGGCCCCTCAAATTACACAATACAAAATCTAAGGGTTTTTTTTTTTTTTTTTTTTTCTGGTAATGTAGAATTTGAAAATTGAAAAGGTGACTCTCTCCAAAGCCAATACCAATACAAATACTAGTAGGATGAAGATCATCAAACGTGCCACAAAATCTCCAGATAACTAAATTCCCAGTCCCACGTGGCCAAATCTGAAACCACACCCCAAAATTCCTCTCCATATTATCCACATCCTCTTAGGCTTGGCCACTAGATTTGTCCCCTAAAAAAAAATAAAAATAAAATCAAAATAAATTGCAGTTATCAACCAATCAAACGAGGAAACCACCCAATGCTGGCAGTTGATCATATATTCACTGAAATGGCAATCAACAACAGCCGTGCCCTCGACACTCCTTACTAAATGAAATTCCATTAAGCAGTTACAAAAAAATGGCTTTCCCTCAGCTCATTCACCATCACTCCCCCTCTACTTCATCTTTACCTTCCTTAAACCCTAACACTATCTTAAATCTTAAATCATACAAACTCTTATCTAACTCATCGTCCACTCTTTTTCACCGCCGTAAAAAACCTAATTACATGCGCTGCTCAGCTTCCTCATTCTCCGAGAAGCACCACACCAATTCCCCTAAATCAGACGACGTCGTCGAGCTCCCGCTTTTCCCGCTCCCTCTCGTCCTCTTCCCCGGTGCCATCCTCCCTCTCCAGATCTTCGAGTTCCGGTACCGCATTATGATGCACACCCTCCTCCAAACCGACCTCCGTTTCGGCGTCATCTACTCTGATGCCGTTTCAGGAACCGCCGAAGTCGGCTGCGTCGGCGAAATCGTCAAGCACGAGCGCTTAGTCGACGATCGGTTCTTCCTCATTTGTAAAGGACATGAGAGATTCCGCCTCACGAGTGTTGTCCGAACGAAGCCTTATCTCGTGGCGGAGGTCACGTGGCTGGAGGACAGGCCGTCGGGGGAGGAAGATTTAGACGCCTTGGCGAATGACGTGGAGACTTACATGAAGGACGTGATTCGGTTGTCGAATCGGCTGAATGGAAAGCCCGAGAAAGAGGTTGTGGATCTGCGCAGGAATTTATTTCCGACGCCGTTTTCGTTTTTCGTTGGGAGCACTTTTGAAGGTGCGCCTAGAGAGCAACAAGCGTTGCTTGAGCTAGAAGATTCGGCGGCGAGGCTGAAGAGGGAGAAGGAAACTTTGAGGAACACCCTTAATTACTTGACTGCTGCATCGGCTGTTAAAGATGTGTTCCCTTCGTCCAGTTAGTGACGCATTTTATAGGTATTAATTTTAAAATGGCCTGCTTTTTGTTTTTATCCTTTTTTTGTTCTTTTTCTTGTTCTATTGCATGATATTTATACAAAGACGAGCTGCCAAGTTGTAAATTTTTATTTTTTTTTTATGTGCAATGTCTTTTAGTGATTAGATGTTCATAGACAGGTTGACATTAGCAAGCAATTGATAAGAGATATATGGGTGATTTCTTTGATTAAGTTTGTAGTTTTTAGTTGTTCTTGTTTCTTGAACTTGATTGCAGCTGTTCTACACGTTCGATATTAAGCTTCAGTTAATATCAGTAATTGGTTACATTTTTATGATCAACTTGTATAGCAAGAGCTCAACGGTTCATCTGCATTTATTATATATGCGTGTTATGTGTGTATTAGAGAATTGACCTTGATGATTTGATTATTCTGGCTCCAATTTTCTGAGTTGATCTATGAAAGTCAAGTATTTGTCTCAGCATCTACTGTGTTGATTCGATGATTGTAGAAAATCCTTGTGATCCATTGAGTCCTAATTCTGAGTTTGCGCAAGACAATGTGATTACATGAACTTAACTCATTCATCAGCCAACTCTCTTTTAAAGTTGAATGGATCATGTACCAAAGGTATGTGAAAGATGTGCTTTATCATGGAGGGTGTTCTGACATTTGTTTACTGCCTGCAAATATGTTTGAAGTTTCAGGTGAGAAGATTTTTTTCTTTCCCCCCCCCCCCCATTTGTTCAACAGCTTAGATTGAAGTTAGACTATCTATGTGAATTATCTTTTCCCATGGCAAGAAGTTATACTTGTTGCTCCACAATTGAATGCTTCTTTCTCTTTTTTCTTCTTTTTTTTTCATTAAATGAATTATTGTGGTGCGCACTTGCCGTAAGTGAGGTTGATGAATGCTGCAATTTCTTTAGTGTTTCTTGTTTTTTGGATACAATTGTAGGTTTCTCCTCCCCCTCCCCGCTGCATCCGTCATTTTGATATGGTATACCTTCGTACTCTTGCGCGGTTTAATTATTGTGGGTGGGTCGTGGCCTGTTCCATAGCCTGAAAATAATTAATTGACTGGTGAGTGAGAGCTGATGTATACAATTGATAACGGTCATCAAACATGTTTACCCTGTGGGCTGGCGCCTGTGCACCCCAGATGTTTGACATAATGCGAGAAAGAGGAAGATTAATCCATATTTCAAACAAAATAAAAAGAGAATATGCGCGGCATGTTAGTCCCGGTGTCGAAAGCTGGTCTCTGCCTGCGGATGACAAGAAAAACTACTGTTACTTGTATCAGAAATATACTTGTATCAGAAATAAAGTACCATTTATTTCTCAGACAAAAGTTTTGATCTATTTCATTCAATGACCACTAAAATCAAAATAAAAGTTTCATACTAACAAACCCACCAATTACAGTATTGAATATCTAATAAGGGCAAGCATAGTTTCAATTTAAACTAACCACATGCCACTGGTTACTCTTTGGATAATTGAAGGGGCAACATTAATTCATATTACGAGTTTACAGCACACGGCAGAATGCAAAACCCAACAATCATGCGAAAGACATTTTTCGAGAGGTTTGGCTGTTGAAAAAAAAATATTGAGATGTTGTGCCTTTTAAGTATGTACGCAAAAAATATAAAGGAGTAATTTTTTTTTTTTCCCACTTACAAACACTTCAATTGCACTTCTGGTTACAGGAAATTGCTGATGAAAATCATATTTAGTTATTTGATTTCAGGAAACTTATAATGTTGCGGTCACCATAAGTAAAACATGTGGCATTGCATTCTTTCAGGTTTCAGCTTAAGCTTCGCTGTGTCAATTGTCAAAGCCATATTGGATCTATTAACATTATTATGATTAATTGAGGACCACAAGAACATGAAGTTCAATACCTTTCTGGTAAAATTTCTTTGGATGTGATTACTGATTAGTGATCATTACACGAACGCACGTCAATAGTCATCAATATGGCATGGTGCTCATGTCATGCCCAAAGAGGAGCACTTACTCATTACAATTGATTTAACATGCCCTTTTCTAGCTGTTGGTACTTTTACAGTTTTTAGGTTGTA
The DNA here is from genome assembly GCA_030449075.1 of Murraya paniculata. NCBI lineage: Eukaryota > Viridiplantae > Streptophyta > Magnoliopsida > Sapindales > Rutaceae > Murraya > Murraya paniculata. Next base: position 1,654,640 of record JAEVFN010000024.1, on the reverse strand, counting down.
ATATCGAGTTCAAGACGGCATCATTTTTTCAAAGTTGAATAAGCATTCCCATGCACAAGTTGCCGAAGCGCCTACCGCTCTTGCAGATGTACTTTAAAAGAAACCTCGTTATCTTCGTTAAGTATAGAAAACCTTGGCTCTCTAGTAACACTCATTTATAATATGCAAAAAGGAAAATCGTTGTCACAAATTATAATATGGACGCTTAATACGGTTGGCCGGTTCAACAAGCTTAAGAATTGTGTTTTTTAATTAAATATTTTATGGTTGTTACGTCATTTAGAACAAGTCGAAGAAGAAACTGCAATATTCTAAAGAGAAAGGTAAACAATCAGTTGCACACTTGTTAAATTAACAATAAAAGAACTTGAACATTTTTGTCTCACGACTTGGAAAAAAAAATTAATTCTTTCCTAACAAAAGAAAAATAAGTGTTCCACGCTATGTGACTCAGTGTGCTGAAAATCCAGCGATTAATTCGTGAAATAGTCGATTGTAATCATTCAATGCATTATGTCTCAATGAAAGTCAGTGACTAATTCATGAAATAGTCGATTGTAACGATTCAATGCATTAAGAGTATGCCTTAATGAATCTTCAAGATCTCCCCTTGAAGATAAAGCGAAATTCGAGAATAAATATAGCAGTACTGGGATTTTATCTAGGCTGTCCTTGACAACTCATTCAACAGCAGAGAATACAGCTAAAATACTACAACAACATTCATAATTGTTCCACACGAAGTGACCAACCAATTACAGCCATCAAGAAATAGGTTTTGATTATACAGAACACGAGCTTCAAGCTAACTTTATTTTGGCATCACATATAACAAGTATGGTACTAATAATGACCATTAACACAGATCTAAGTTACTTTATACAAACCAAGCATCAATGAAGGAACTCCAACTGCCAAACTTCCGTGACGAACCTCTCATCTCAATTGCTGCTGCTGCAGTAACATTCCCTATGAATGGCTGCAAGCATAATATGTTATATGTTAGACTACCGTAGCTAAACCCTGGTGGCAGACTAGTTAAAAGAGTTCAGTATGTCTATTTGCAAATGGAGCTAATTCTGTCATCATCAATTTTAGACAAAAGTCGGGCTCTTTAACTGGCAAGATCATACATTGCCTTGCTTTACTATACCTCAAAGAGCCTAATATTTAATGGTGAAAGAGAATTTTAAACTGACCGTAAGGCATTGGTGTCTGACAGAATCACAAATTGGATAGTCTGAGGGGCAGCAATAACGGTGATCCGAACAACACACAGCGGAACTTAACCCACAGCATTTCCATGAAAAGCATATTCCTAAAATGCTGCTCCCACAACAACAGGTTTCTCCCGCTGCACAGTAAGTAAGAAGACTGCATCTAGTGGGACCAGGAGGAGGGGAGGGAGGTGGATTTTGGCCGGTCTTAGTTGGATATGAAGCTAGCATGTTGATACCACAGATGCCTTGTGAATTGCCAGTGTTACGTTGCATGTGCATATAACCATTCATTCCCCAACTTCTTCCCCACGAATTCTTTATAATCCAATAGTCTAATCCATTTTTTGAATCATATCCAACGATTAATACAGCATGATCTAAAGAAGTTGAACATGGTCCAGCGAATATCCCCTGTCACACAAGTACCAAAACACTTTTAATAATAATGATGACGAATTAAAAGGAAATCTTATACGTTTAAGATTGATCGCATGACTAACCGAGGAGTACAACTGAAATGCTCTCTCACTACCACATATGCCTACACTCACAGGCTGAGCTGCTACAGCTTGAAGTAACTGGTTCTCATTATTTTCTGGCACATCTTTGTAACCATCAATTGTTACAATATGCCTATTCAACTGCAACACAAATGAAGTGAGAAAGTGAAGTACCTTATCCTATCAAATAGATTAAAACATGTATAGTTTGTTATAATGAAGTCTACAATTGCTAAAATGCTTGATGCATAGGAGAGTGCAAAAGAATTGATCTCCAGAGAAAAATTTAGATATACGGAAGTGATGGAGAAAGCTTAAGAAACTGAAACTAATCAGCTATTACCTTTTGCTTACTGCATTGCCCAGCCTGACCTCGATATGGATAATCTTTTTCAGTGTCAATTCCATGGTTTTTTACGACAAACTGATATGCATAGTCCATCAGTCCACCCCCACAGCCACTATTATAAGATTTATCACAATCAATCAATTCTTGTTCAGAAAGGCTGACAAGAGAACCAGTAACAATCTTGTTTATACCTTCAATAGCACCTGTGGCTGAAAATGCCCAACAAGCACCTAGCCAATACAGACAACTTGATTTATTTGTAAATTGTTTAAGAAGTATATCTGCAACTTGTGCCCCATAAAAGATAGCAGAGCAAGATCTTCCAATAAATAATTTGAAGGCATCAAAATGATGCAAGGGCACAAACCCTCTCTCTCTCTCTCTCTCTCTCTCTCTCTCTATATATATATATATATATAAAAGAGCAACAAATCCTCAATAAACCGAGCCACGTCCTTGTATCTTCTTCTTCATTGGATACTAATTTGCTAACCACTTTGATAATTGGTAACGAGAAACAGAACATATATAACCAAGTAACGGGAAAACATAAGGAAGTATAAATCCTAAGACTAAGGCCCATGAAGAATAAAAAGGCAAGACAAGTGAAAGTTATCAACCTATATATGCAAGTTTTCATGACACTGTCTTGCTCATAAAGCCAAATTAGCGCATAGGAAATGGGTGAACAATCTTAGAGTTGAAAGATTCAAGCATGTCCAGTTTTCAAGAACCTCAGAGAATACTTATAAAGCACTATTATTGCAGATAAAAAGACAATAAATAAGCCAACCAGACGGGACATGAATAAATGTCTAGGTACCATATTATTCCTCATCTCTCAAGCTTTGTTTCAATCTAAAGTGATCAAAAGTGAAACAAGAATAGGGTCTTATTATGACAGAAGCCAAAAATGGATCAGATCCCGTCTTATGGTTAAAAGTCAAACTAATATATTTCATGTCGAACTAAAACTCAATCAGTCAAATAATTGTAATGAAAACACAAGACAAGGTAATCAATGAAAGTAAGTTCAATAAACATACCACAGCTCCCTTGATCTTTGACCTCAGTCACTGCTCCTTTCTTTCTCCAATCTATCGAAGCAGGGACATCGCCAAGGTTACCGGGCAATTGAACAGAAGCATTTCTCCTACGATCATGATTAATGGAAGCAGCAGATAATCCTAAAAAAGATGCCTTGAACTCGTGGTGAGTGAGATCAGCAAAGGCATTGAGTGAAAGAGTAAAAGAAGAGTTGTCCATGTTGTTGTGTTGAGTAACAAAAGCGTAGTTATCTTCGAAGATTTTGAGCCTTTGTTGCTTTTCTTGCTCTGATGAGTAGGCTTTGCCATGCTGCTTGCACCAAGTTTCAAAGAGCTCATTGATGCCTGAACAACAATTAGGAGGAAGACTAGACAACAGATGAATGGAGAGAAGAAAGAAAACAAGGGAGTTCATTGGTGAACTTGAAACTCGAACTGAAACAGTGACAGACGTCAGTGATTACTGAAGAGAGAAGGGCTTTTTGGGCTTCTTTGGAATGGTTGCCTTCTATAAGTAAATGACTGCGAAGGGCCAAGATGGATGAGAACACGTGGCTTTAATTTTCTGAAATGTCTGAATGGCTTGGCTTCGCCTTCTGTGTTCTGGAAACGTAAAGTTGTGTGATTCCTTTTCAAAACGAGGCCTGACATGTTTGTTTGACAATCGATGAAGGTTTAGCTTATTTACACGAGCCACGTGATATTATTATGGAAAATTTATGTAAATGACTCGAAATTTTTTGTGTTTTTTAAAATTAGCTACCCGAATTTTTTATTATTATTATATTTAAGCAAATATTTAATTTTTAGACCTAGATATCCTCAAACCTATCAACAAATTATCAAACAAACAACACTCTTAACAAAGTATCAAATCTCACTATTCTGAACAAATCACCAAAACTAATCACCCTCTAGAAATCACCAGAATCATGAAACAAATTTAGTTAGATATAATGAAAATAAAATTATTAATTAAAAAATAAGAAGTTAAGGTTAGTATTTATTTTTACACAATGTGGATCTTTTTTATTTTGATTGTTTGAAATTTATGTGGGTATCTAAGTAAAAATGAACTAGAAGGCAAAACTCAGAAAATATGCGAGAAGCACTTGTCTCACCTAATTACAGCCTTATTATTTTAACTATGTAATAATTATAAGTGTCTGTCACACTAAAATATAGTTAGCGTGGTAGCACTATGTATGGTGCGAAACCTTTTAGCACCAATGTATGGTGTTACAAAGTACCTGTCGCATCTAATTACATGATTATTTAAAATATTCACCAATTTGTTAAATTCTTTAAAACTTGACAAAAATAAAAATGCATATTCTAAGAGGCATTTCAACAAACAATTTATGCATCGTTTTTGTTAAATCCCAATTTCATTAAACATTTTTCAATCTTCATAGAAAATCAATCCTAACGTTCATCTATCATCAAACATACACTCAACTAAGTAATCTAATAAGTTCAACATTAGAAAAACGAAAATAAAAAATTACTTTGATGTCAAAAGCGTTGAGGAAAATGAAAACAAGAAAAAGCACAATCAAAGTGCTGAAAATAGAGCTGTGTCCTATAAATAATGAAGCCATCATCAAACTCTTATTGTACCGCCATCGATTGCTGTTGGAAAACCACTTGCTCTGTTGGGACCAAGCCACCAATTTTGGGAGAGGAGAAGCTACTGTTTTGAATGTTTGGAATGACAAAGGATTTTAGTCCAAAAAAATTGTAATTAGCTAAATATAATAGAAAATGTTAAGGTGGTGCATTTTGAAAAACACAAAAACTTTTAGGTTATTTATGTAAATTTGCCTATAATTATGGTCTCGAAGGCTCGACGCCGAGCTTTTCCTTATTATATCTGAAGTGGGACCTAACATTTTGTGAAAAACTTTTGGCTGTACATTATTGTAAATTTGTAATTATTATGGGGCCTTTGGTCAAATATCCTAACATTAATTAAACACAACAATCGATCACAATAGAACTTTGATAGATTAGTCGTATTAGGACCATGCAGAATTTATTGATTTAGTAAATATTAATATACCAATAAATTATTAATTTATGAAGAAGTATTTTATTTTTGAAAAAAAAAAAACAAGTTTATAGTACTTATTTACCTTGATTTAGTATTTATTATGCTTAACTTGAAAAGTAGTTAATTGTCTTTGATAGTAGTTAGATTTATTTTAGAGTTTTTTATTTTTATTTTAATTCAAGATGACATATAGAATCCATCTCATAATAGTTACAAAACAACAATTTAAATTAAAATTTTGCATTACAAAAGAGTTAAAGGTAAGATTCAATTTTAAATCAATTTCAAGAAATAACAAACAAGGCTAAAAAAATATTTTACAAATTCCACATGACATATCACATAAATTTGGTTTCAAATTAAGTAATTAATAATTTTTATACAGTAAGTGGGTCGTATAAGAAAATGTAATCTTATAAATTTATCGATTAACATGTTACCCCAAGTCAAAATCGACCAGAATTATTATTACATTAAATTTATTAATTTATCAAAATTGTACTGTATTTAAAGTTGATACATTCATTGAACGGTTGTTTCTGTTTGGTTGCGTTACAAAATCATGGAATTGTTTGCGTTACAAAATCATGGAATTGGAACTAGCCCATGTTTAGACGATAGTAGAGTAGGAGAAAAATTAAAACTAATTAAACAATTAGTTATAATTAAAACTAATTAAACAATTATTTATAAAAAACATTTTCGATATTGTATTTTAGTTAATAATAACATTAAAAAATCCTTTGCAGTATAAAAAAATGTATATTATTAGATGTGAAAATTATATAAATTTATATTACTTAAATTTAATTTGTTTTTTAAAATTTTAATTAATATTTTCAACAAATTTAGTTAAATTAACCATTACTTTTTTTTAATAAATTAAAATTTATAATCATATTCAACGCTATGCTACGCCAAACAAAGCACAAGTCATTAAATAAATATAATTTTATGATATAACACTACTCAATCTAATAAAATTTAATCCTATGATGTCTTATCATGAGCATTTTGTAATGGACAATACGACAATGAGGGAGCCAATTTCACGATGGATAATAGTGAAAAGTACGAGTGAGGGCTGAGGAGAGAATTCCAAGAAAAGAAAATGTAAAATACAAATTGAAGATTTTTCCGTCAAAGATAAGAGAAAGAAGAAAAAGAGAGATAGAAAAAAGGAAGAAGAATATTTAGAATTAAAGGGAGATCAATTAAGAATTAAGATAATTTTATAAATAGTAGTAATAATGAAAACTATTTATTAGTAAATGAAGACTAACATTAAAAAATTAAAAAAAGGGGCAAAATAAGATTAACATCGTTACTAATACTAGTACTGATATATGAGAAGATTGAGGGAAGACGAAGATATGAAGGCACGTGTGGAAGCGCAACGCAGACAGAGAAGAGAAGAGAAGCGGTTTGGGATCAGATAGATAATCTCCTAGTCGTTCCTTTCTTTCTGATACGAAACATCTTATTTGTACTCAAAAATCAACGATACAACCCCCGATCATCTACTTGATACAATTTGCAGAGACAGTAACGACGGCCAATCAGAACCCGCCATCTCCAAAAATCTTTCTTCGTTTGAAAAGTTAATTAATTAATTAATCAACTAACTAAATTGCTTTCAATAATGGACGTTGATCCTCGTCAGTACGAACATATTGTAAGTCGTTATTTTTACTTTTTTTTTCAGGAATAATGGTATAAAATAATGAAGATTTATGAGTTTATGATGGTCTAATTATTACTTTGTACTAATTTTAGTAATGTTTGTTCAAATCGCATGTGTTGTTCAATTTGCTGACCTCTTATTCTGGTTAGTGATTGAAAGTTAGAATCCCTACTTTTGTGTTTATTGCTTTGCTTCAATTTCAAATACTGTTTACATTTTTATTTTGTTCTATGAATGTAGCGCTTGGGTCATGTTATTAGTTGATGAATATGGTTTATGCGGATTGTTATCTTATTTTGGTAAGTATTCGAAGCTTTTGAGAGTAATTTGACAATATTTTTGAAACTGAGTTAAGAGAAGTATTTTATGTAATTCTGATAGTAGTTTATGTGGCTTACGGTAGATGAGCTTTGATGGCAGATGCTTAGATTGAACATGGGACTTAAGAAATACCAACTGTGTAATTGAATCAATGTATAACAAGTCTTCTCACAAAAAAAAAAAAAAAATCAAATTATTTCAATTGATCAGTATTTGGTTGTGATTTACTGCTGCATTTGTGCCAGCGTAAGGCTTGGCCAATTATTGGAAAATGCCTTCTTTGTTTGGCAAGGGGAATGTGCACAGGGAAACTTAGTGGAAATGTTCTTGATACAGTCACTGACTTTGGCTCATGTCTATGTGCTGTTACCATGAAAAATCCCACAAAGACAACTAAAATGCATGTTAATGTATCCTTATAACCAGTTAATGTGGCATACTTTATCTCTTTATATTTTTGGGGTTTCTCTGTGCTTGTCTCCTGCAGGCCATTAATGACAATGACATCCACAACATTGTCCTATCATATCTCGTGCATAATTGTTATAAAGAAACAGTGGATTCGTTCATTTCCTGTGCTGGGATGAAGCAACCTGCTGATCGTCTTGAGGACATGGAGATGAGAAAAAGTAGGTGAAGCTTTTTCTCTTGCATTCAGTGCATTATACGTTTATGGATTTGTCTGGCTCTGTCAGTTGCGACGCAATATTTCTTGCTGGACTATGTGGCTGTTATTCCTCATATGCTGTTACTGTATTGACAAATCAATTTACTTCTCCATATTTATCATGTGTGCAGATATAGTGAGGTCTAGTTCATTTCCTTAACAGATCCGTTCAACAGCTTATTAATTGTTAGTGCAAATTGCATTTGATTTGCTCAGGAATTCTTCATTTTGCACTGGAGGGGAATGCACTCAAGGCCATTGAACTGACAGAAGAGCTCGCTCAGGATTTACTGGAGAAAAATAAGGACTTGCTTTTCGATCTTCTGAGTCTTCATTTTGTTGAGCTTGTCTGCTCAAGAAAATGGTGAGTAAAAGTTAAAGGATATCTCCTGAAATATACAAATTCAGACCGTTTGTTAATTTCATTTCTTTTCTTAATGTCTATGGCAGCACAGAAGCTTTGGAATTTGCTCAGACCAAGCTGACTCCTTTTGGGAAGGTTCAAAAATATATTGAAAAGCTTGAAGTATGTTTCTTTCTGATGCAAAATTTAAGTATAATTACTGTATTATTTATTTTGTAGTTTTTCCATATTCTTCTAAGAGAATGAACACGGTTTTTTTTACTGTAGGATTTTATGGCTCTGCTTGCTTATGAGGAACCAGAGAAATCCCCGATGTTTCATCTTCTCAGCTTGGAGTACCGGCAGCATGTTGCAGATAATTTGAACAGAGCTATTCTTGGTTCGTTATTCTAGCCCATTTTTGAATTTGATAGTTATTCTTAAATTAGATTTGTAATATTCTTTATTTAAATCTGCTTGTTTCTTGTGGTTCCTATACAATGTCAGCACATGCAGAGCATCCAAGGTATGCTGCAATGGAAAGGCTGATACAACAGACAACAGCAGTTAGACAATGTCTAAGTCAAGAGCTTGGCAAGGTATTGAAATGTTTCTAACTGCATCAATTAGCTCATGTTTTGATGATATCTTGACTGTTTTGAATACTTCTGGATGACTTTGCTCTTAAACAATATTGGACCTTTCATATTGTTTTGCCTTTGTATTCCTTGTGGTTGAGACCACAGATGAGTATGTTGGGATCAGTGTAATGGAAGAATGACAAATAATGCTTTTCATTGATGTGTGCCGGGTGGATATATCATTCTCTTGATTTGTGCTTCTGTAGGATGCGCATCCTCCATTCTCTCTGAAGGATTTTATGAAAAGCTAAATTGTTAGGCATTTGTAACTTTGCTGGCTGAATGATCAAGGTCACTTAAGGTCTTGCTGCTGCATATGATACTGTTGTACGGTCTAGTCAAGGATAGGCAGAATCATTAATGCCTGCATAAGTGTCTGAAAGCTGCAGTGCCAACTATATCTCATGTATTGGGCTGTTCCTGCACCTGGAGAGTAATGCATCTTATCATCATAGGCCAAAGGAAAGTGCTCTCAGGTTATACTCAGATTGGCTCCGTTTTAGTGGTTTAATTGATCCAAAGTTGTGGCTTGTATATTTTTGCATGATTATCTCAAAATGGGTAGTGATTCAAATTATTTTGTAATGTGATCTCAGGTTTTGATTTCACCCAACCTAGGAATTATGTTTATCCAATGGTTTAGGGAGAGTTTTATCCTTATTGTGCTTGTGGTACTCCTTTGACTTGTGGTGTTCTTTGTTGATGAAGCAAGGTTGAAATCGGGAGAGTATGGATCTGACTTCAGTCTTTCTCATATGAAAAAAAAAAGAAACTTGTAACATTTTCTCGGTGGACAAGTAGTTATGAGGATTGGTAGTACAACTGTACAAGTGCACATTTCTACGGCAATTGATGTTTAGTTTACTATTATCTCTTTTGTTTCTCAGTACAATTATTTGGACTTTAACAGCGGCAAACATGTTACACTATAACTGCGGTCCAGTCCACGTAAGCTTATGATATCCAGTGAAAACACATGCTATGCCCGGCCCAGTATCCGACGTCAGACCAAATGGACACTTGTCAACCGTTACGTGCAAAATCCTGAATGAAAAATTCGAAGGGGTATAGTAAGAGTGGTGGTAATTGGCCCTTCATTTATTTCTTCGGTCTCAATTTTTCAAGGAACTCTATATGAAAATTTAAAATAATTTTCATCACTTCGTACACTCCACATCATGCTCAATATTCCTAGAACTGGCAAAACGGTCACTAGATTAGTTTTTTATTGTGTTAATTTTGTGTCATGTTAAATTTAAATTGATCTAAATATGACATATTTAATAATTATGTTAAAATATTAAATGCTAACCCAACACAGAAAATAAACAGATTATCTAATAACATATTTAATATTTATATATTTAATAAAGTTTATATATATATATAAGTTATCAATATTATAAAATATACATATTTCCCAAAATATTATATATTTACACGATTGAAATTTTAATTATATATATGTAAATAGTATTATATATCAATATTTTCTTAAAATAATTTATTTATTATTATTAATTATTAATATCAAATAAATATAACATTTTATATAATTTTAACTTAGATTACATAGATTATTATTTTTAACTAAATATAATAATAATAATATATTTAAATAAATTTAATAATATTATTATTTTTAATAAATATAATATTATTAAATAATATTTTTATATTATTTAAATAAATATGATATTATTATTTTTAAATAAATATAACATTATTTTATTTTAATAAATATAATTATATTATATTTAATTAAGAAAAAAGTAAAAAAGAAAAAAAAAGTAAGACTAAAAATTCCACACTCTCTCCAAAAATAAATGAGACCTAAAGAATGAAACTTCCACTTCATCTTTAAATGAGCAAATAGATACTAAGTGGGAGCAACTCATATTTTCCACTCTCACTCTCCGACGAGTAAAGACAGCAATAACGGAGTCGTTCATAATCTGGATAGAAATCGTTAATGAGAACGCTTACCCTGGAGTGAGTGAAAGTGACTATTCCAATCCACAGCACGACATTCGAATCTCTGCACTTGATAAAACCGAAATTTCACTTGTGAAGTGAAGCCCGCAATTGACCCAACAGGACATGCACTCGGTACTGGCTCTGAAGTGTATGAAGATAATGCTGTCTCTAGCATCTCCTCCATCATCGTCATTTCTAACGCTGCACTCTTACAACAAAAAACTACTCAACAATCAACTTATCTTCAAAAGGTAATCTCTTCAATTTCTCATTTCGCTTGTTTTTTCACATTCACATTTCTCTTTGCATACGATTGAAGTCGAAAATTGAGGCATAATCTCGAAAATAACCACTTATAGGCTTCTGTATGTTTTAAATTATCAATTCATTCGAATTTTTGTTTCGCCTTGTTTTAGCTTTTGCCTTAGACAGCTACGTCTTCTTGCTGCAGTTATGTTCTCAAACATGAGAACTTGAGATATAATTCAATCAGCTGCAGACATACTAGGACCAGAGAGTCTGCTTCCACAAGCCCAGCTACATTGGTTAGGGAACCACACAAATATTTTGATTACGTGCTCATCACAGTTCGTTCAGGAGATGGTGGGCACGGTGCGGTCCTTCGCATGCCCACCCAAAGTGTTGTTGCTAAGTCACATGGCAAACGTGCCAAGGAGAACCCCTGGAAAAAGAGCTCGTATAGGAGGGATTTTGATGGATCACTTGTCCTTCCTGTGGGTGGCCGTGGAGGCGATGTTGTCATTTATGCGGATGAGGGAAAAGATACGTTATTGGAATTCCATAATAAAAGTCGTTATAATGCAAAACGTGGCGGAAATGTTGATTCCATGGGTGTTTTGTCCTCACAGCTGCGTGATGGACTTGCTGCCCCAACTTTGCGAATACCTGTGCCTTTAGGTTTGTATGTTTCACAGTTGCTATCATATAAGGTACCTTACTTGGAAATTGTACTGCCAGTTCTAGATAATATCCATGTATGGATCTGGCAAGTAAGCATGTTTTGAATCCTTTGTATATACTTTCACGATGCATATCCATGTGATAGGTACAGTTGTAAAACACAAGCGAGGGAAGTTGTTCTCTGATCTGGCAAATCCGGGTGATGAAGTGCTTGTTGCAAGGGGTGGACGAGGAGGGGTAAGGCTTTGTTCATTAACAATTAATGAAAGTTAAGTCACATCTTTTGTGACTTTTATTACCTTGGTTATGGTAGATCACATGTCATGTCTTGTTCTGTTTAAATAATAGCTGCCAGATTAGTAAGCACACTGTTTAATACTTGACATTTTGTTAAATACTTCATTTTTATTTTCTTTTTTATTTATTTATTTATTTATTTATTTTTGTGGCAGATTAGCTTGTTAGAAGTACCAGAGAATAGAAGGAAAAGGATGATGGCTCTAACCACAAACGTCGTGAGGGATGACACTGATAAGGTGGAGATAGTACACTTGATTTTCTTCCTTTAGTTATTAGTATTTCAGTGGAATCAAACTCTGTTTAGAAATGGGACACAAATTTATCTTGTTGGTTGCAAGTGCAAGTGCAATTCTCTTTAACTAAAGTGATCCTTTTTGTTAGTATCTTTTTTGCATTGTTTATGTGAATTGAGTATTTAGTAGGATTCAATGACGTAGGCCTCTTCTTCTTTTTGATAGAAAATAACATGCTGATCTCTTTAATATTGTTAGTTTGATCATACAACTTTTAATATATCTTTTCAACAAAGTGATTATCAGATAATGTATTCATCCTGTACTTGTTTGGGTAGAAATCTATATATTACCATAGTAAAAATATGGACGTGTGGCTGTTGAGATTTGTACCCTTTCTTGTGCTAAAAACTATTAAGCATCTTTTGCATATTGCAGATTTTAGTTCTTGGTCAGAATGGAGAGGAAGTCAGTTTGGAGTTGATTCTTCGAGTTGTTGCTGATGTTGGTCTAGTTGTAAGTATTGATTTCACTTACAATTAAGTCTTTATTGATTTGCTGGACACAGCCAAGATTAAAAAATTTCGGGAGATTAGTTTGGCCTATGTCAATCTGATCCTTATGGAGACTGATTTGGCTTATGCTTTCCACCCTAACTTGATTTATTTGAGCCTGATCTATTTGCCTACTGTAGCTCTCAAATGTTGAACCTGTCAATTACTATTTAGCTGAAGGATATCCACGATATTGTTTTCAGCCTATCAATTGAGGTCCACTCAAATAGTATGTTTGGATCTGTTTGGTTAGGAGTTTAGTTTAGATGGGAAAAAAAATTGCCGTTGACATAGTTGGCTATGGACTTATGGCAAGTTGATCAAATGGGGGCATTTCATTTGAGGGGCTTCCTCAAAGCACCTGGTTCTGTAACTAGCTTTCTCTAAGTTTGTTAAATACTTCTTAGAAAGAAAGAGGAAGAACTAACTCTACACTTTTGTGTAGTGGAACCTACTACCAAGTGGTAATTGAGTTTTGTAATGTGTGGATTTCAGATTACTAGATATTTACTTGCTCTTGTAGGGACTTCCAAATGCTGGAAAATCAACACTTCTTGCTGCCATTACATGTGCAAAACCTGATATTGCTGACTATCCTTTCACAACATTGATGCCAAACCTTGGGCGCCTTCATGGTGACCCTACTCTTGGTGCAGAGAAGTATTCTTCTGAAGCAACACTAGCAGATTTGCCTGGTCTCATAGAAGGTGCTCATTTGGGGAAGGTATTATGTGATTTCTCTCCCATTCAACTTGTCATTCTGATGTTTCATAGTTGTAAACCTGTTTGTTCTATTCCTCCAGGGTCTTGGTCGGAACTTTTTGCGGCACCTAAGGAGGACGCGTCTTTTGGTCCATGTTGTCGATGCAGCTGCTGAGAACCCTTTGAATGACTACAGAACTGTCAAAGAGGTAATGTTCTCTGAATCATACCCTCTTGCTTAATTATATTAATTTTCTCATAAACTGTCCCTGTTGGTTCTGTTTCCATGTCGAACATACAGGTTTGTGGGGGGTTTTTAACCACAACTATTAATATTTTTAGCAAGTTGATCTGAATTATTTTCGTGTAAATCTTAATTCTGTTTATCTCAACATTACCGCATTTCTATAACAGCAGTTGTGATTTTGTAGGAATTGCGGATGTATAATCCTGATTACCTTGAACGTCCTTTTATTGTGGTGCTCAACAAGATTGACCTTCCTGAGGTTTGTGGCACTGGTTTTTTTTTTTTTGTTTTTTATTTCTGAATTGTTTCTCTGTATTGGTATTTAGATCTCTGTCAGAATGTGTTAGACCGTTCATATAAAATGTCTGATCTCATAAAATATTTCCTATGTTTATGTTAAGACATATGATGATTCCTCTTCCAGGCGAGGGACAGGCTTCAATCCTTGACTGAGGAAATATTGAAAACTGGAAGTGATAAGGTAACTTCTGAAACAGAGTTGAGTTTGGAGGACACAGTTAAATCATTGTCAACTGAAGGTGGCAAAGAAGATCTACTATCTTCTGGGACTTCTGTAAAAGATAAAAGGGATAAAGAAATTGAGGACTATCCACGCCCTCTTGCTGTTGTCGGTGTTAGTGTCTTGTAAGTTCAGCACTATTATTTTAATATTTCTTTGTAGAAATATAGGATATCTATGTCTTGCAAATTACATACTCAATATTGGCACTTTGCAAGGTTTTTAGCTTCTGTTATGCTCAACTGCTACTTTCGCTTTCCTTTCTTTCTTTCTGAGGGCCATTTACTTCTATTTTTGCTAAAACCTATTAGTTTCATTTTACAGCTTGTGTTTCTTGAATGAGAATGTTTTTCCTGAGATTAGAAACAAACTTGATGAAAATTATATCATGTTTTTTTTTTGCAGGAAACGCATCATGATTGATGAGATGCTGAAGGAGATTAGGGCAGCCTTAAGAAAATGTTGAGATTCCAATTTAGCACCAGGGCTAAATACGAGTGTATGGTTACGTCAAGAGTTGTAAAATGTTTTTAATCGTGGTGCGGTCTGGCCTGTGTGGTCACTAGTTTCCGTGTAAAGGATCTATAGCATGGTCCTTTGGAACCATGTTAGCCCTTGTACTACTCCAAAGCTTTAGAATGCTAGTGGAACATTTCTTCCGGAGTTTTGACCTGCAACCAGCATATGTACATAAAATTATGGTGTTGAGAATCCTTTTTTTCTTGTAATCTTTGTATGTTCAATACTTTTGAGGTATACTGAACCCAAAATATTTCTTTTGCTTCATATGTAACTTTGTAAATATTTACCAGTTTCTGGTTGATAATTTATGTTTTTAAATTGATTACTTGTACTGTTACAAGAACTTTGGTGGGGATCCATGGCTGTCGACGACTGCGTGTGTGACTGCCTACAGGTGTTGTGTGAGGGGTCTCATGCTTCAAGTATACCGACAAAGGTAAGGACTTGAGGTTATTTTGATTTTTGAAAGTTCGTATTCGGAGTCCTTTTGAATTTTACTACTAAATACAAATTACAAAAGAAAAGTAGTCGGGAATTGCCACTTCTTCGTCCCTTTTTATGTGGGTCAAATTGCTAAAGGCATTCGAAAATTTTCTACTGAAATTCACGGGTGTAAATTGTCTGAAATCGGCTTTCAGTATACAACAATGGGTTTGTACGATTAGCATTGGTTGAACATTGGAATTCTATCCGCGTAGAAGTTTGTGCAAGTAAATTTCGGAGCCGAGCTTTGGGATTCACAATGATTTAACCTGGCTGATGTCAAAATTTACCATTTTGGACTTTTTCTTTTAGTTCCATTCAGTGTGTGTTGCATGCATTGCATTGCCATTCCACTTTGCTCTCCTACTCGAATCAGCATCCTGACTCCTGAGAGATGTGATCAATTATGTTATGTGAGCAGCCGAGTTGGAATATGAGTCTATAAATTGGGGAGATTCAGTGTTCTGCAAAAGTCATGAAGACTGTTAAGAGTGGGGTCCAAAGCCATATAAAAGATTCATGAATCCCAGACCAGTTTTTCTGCAAAAACCCACGTATCAAAGTAACCTTGCTAGTTGTGATGTGCTCGTTTTGGAAACGCCCGCATGCATGTATGTATATGTTCTTATCCGCAACCGATTGCACCCAAAACACACACACCGCCTCCAATAGTAAATGCCCATGGTCGTTATCCCATTACTCTTTAATGAGCAAACAATTTTAATTTCCATATTTCGATTTTGTCTTTGCCACCTGAGCTTGTGTAAAAAGACAATAGTCTAAGCCAAGTGTGTCTTTGAGAAATAACAGTGAGCTTTGCTGTGAACACGATTAAACTAGTTCTTCTTGCCAAGTATCAACACATACCCCTTCTGAAAGACACGTTTCAAAGTGTTTCTTATTACGCCATTTTTAATCCCTTATCCCTCCGCGTTCTCACATATAAACAGCCACCAGCCCCCGTACAATGTACTTACTTAAACCACAAATACAAAGACAATCTTGTTTTCAGAGTCCTGTCTTGGAGAATGTCAAAAGCACTTATGGGTGGTATTGGAGAGAAAAAGCAGCTTAAGAAGCCTGCACGGGCTAGCTCAAGGAAAGGTTGCATGAGAGGCAAAGGAGGCCCTGAGAATGCTCTTTGTACTTACAAAGGCGTTCGACAGAGAACCTGGGGCAAATGGGTGGCGGAAATCCGTGAACCAAATCGCGGTGCACGTCTCTGGCTTGGGACATTTGATACTTCCCATGAAGCTGCCATGGCTTACGATGCCGCTGCTCGTAAACTTTACGGCCCAGACGCCAAACTCAATTTGCCAGAGCTTCCATCAGCTCAATCTCATCACTTGCCCGCTTCTCCAGCCAATTGTATCCAGCAAGTTGCTCAAAAAGGAAATCAACCGCAAATGATCCACAATTCAGGCATCACTTGTTCATCAAACTGCCCGCTTCCCAGGAGTGGTACTCATGATGCAAGACAGGTTTACGATTTCAATTACAATAACTCAGCCTTGTCTTTCCCTGATAATGGGAGCGTTGGGTCTCATGGGAAGTTGGCTGAAAATGAAGTCAAATTCAGTCAGAATGAACAGGAGACGGATCGATTTTGGGAGAATTTGAACGTGAATTTGCCTGTATTTGATGAATCAATATGGGCAGAAGCAGCAATGTCCGTTGATTATCCAGTGATGAACGAACAAGGGCTTCTTAATGGCAACTTTGTTGAGACAGGTGGCTGTGGGTGGGATATGTTGCCGACTCCGTGGTGCGTTTGAATATTTGACTTGGTGATTGTTCATTCCTAGTTAGATATGCTAGCCTCTTCTAGTCATTTACGTGTAGATATGGTGTGTAATGAGCTATATATAATTGCAATCTGTAATATACTCCATAGTTAGTCTCCCAAAAATAAAAGGAGAAATAGGATGTGTCCTTTTATATAATATAAATCTGCAGTGTAACGCCCGCGACGCCAGGGGTTTACTGGGCTTGTCGCGGCTAGTTTATGGGCTTTGTAAATACTACATAGCAGTCACGTGCTAGCACTAGCTAGCAGCAAGCTTAATTATATCTGCAAAATACTGCAGTCTGATGTTTATACTCTATACAACATGTGTAAAACATGGAATGTAAATGTTTGTCCCTCTCTCTCTCTCTCTCTCTCTATATATATATTGATAATAAGCAAGTTGTATTCATTTTCGGTGTGCTGTGACTGAACTCCCTTCCTTCCGTCTAAAATTGAGTTTCCATGATGACCCATGACGACCCCAGATGTATAATTAGTTGAACTTCAGATTATGTAAATATAATTACTTTCTTTGGATTGGAAATTGTTTCGGTTTCAGAATCAAACATTATTTTCAGACGGGATTCACAAGCACCGCAAGTAATATCTGTTGGGGCCCACCGTTTCGGGACCAAGAGCTTTTTGTTTATTTATTTATTATTATTTTTTTTTTTTGAGAAGACCAAGACCTTATTCTGGATAGGGGATGATATTAAAGAAAGATTCCACGTGACCCAATAAGATCACTACCAGTCCAAATCCTCTCGCTGCCTGAAAGTTGAACTGATTTGCACGTCTTACCGGACAAACTACAATCATGAGTAGGGACTTGGATGCACCAAGTGCCCCGTTGAATAAGTTAGTACCTTAATTGAGTGTCCCGAGACAGAGCGAGTCAAGGTTTTATCGTAACTGATGCAGGAAATGCAGATGTTCATTCACATTGGGTATTGTTGTCATCATACAGTTTAACAAACAATATTATTTGCAGACTATAGATAGCAACAAGTAGTAATTCCAGTTTCAGCTGGTGTATGAAGATTAAATTCAACGAATATCCACAGCCAGTTGTAGCCATGATTGGATACCTTCGTGGCATGCCATTGATTTATATCTTGAGGATAATAAAACAAAACAGTGGAAAACACGACATTTGTAAATCAGCATTTTGTACAGGAGCGTTGAGGCACCCAACTGTGTTTCCTATAGAAGAACTAGTTTGTATAAACTGAAGAAGTTGCTACTTAGTTAAAGACGCCTTTAAAAGGAGAAATGTCAACTTACAGATCGCTCATAGGCACGAACATGACCAGCAAAGACTACAGCAACTTTGTACTCCACAAACCATGGCTCATACAGTACTCTCATAGTTTCTCCTTCCATACAATAGTGTACATAACTATTGTACGGTAGGTAGACAATGCATGAGAACAATAAGCCATGGTGTCTCGCTTCCGTTCACTTTTGGGAACTCCTTTTCCAGCCATTTGTATTGAGGCGTGTATTTCCCTACAAATAAGAATTTTAAGTAGATTTTCAGAGATCTCTAGGTTATTAAATCTACTACATTTAAACAATCGCAAAAGAGAATTCTCAATGACATTAAAAATCACTAAATCACCAAGCAAATTGAATTTACTAAACTAATTCACCATGCAATTTTCCTAAGATTGATGATGCTAAACATATGAGAGCCTAATGCCTATGATTATTTTTGTTTGACATAAAACCACACAGGACCATAGGAAACTACGAGCAAGAACTAAATTTACTTACCAAAAGCAGAGTAAGAGGACATGACAATGATTTATGCTGAAGCTCTTCTAATAGACTACCAAAAAGGAGCAGTACTATACGATGCTATGTACGGTAAGTGAAAACGTTTTGCGAAGGGGCTTGAAGGGTATAGCTTCACCCTAAAACTAATTCAATACCATTCATTTTATACAGAAGTTGCAAACCTGGCAGGAGACTTCTCAAAAAAATGTAAGATCTCAACATAGGCAAGAATAAGTGAAAACCATGAAGTCAAAACATCTAAATTGTAAGCTACAAATTTGCCCAAGTTCAAAATAAAATCAACGGTGCATGGAGATAAGATGCATACAAGTTGAGGAGCAAAATCAATTTCATGATTTCCTGCTGTCCATATCCAAGGCTGATATGCAGCATTTCTCCCGATGAACCTTCCCCAAGTATCCCACCTGTTATTATCGTGAAATGGATAATCATCTGCATAAGAGAGGTCTCCAACAAACAATACTGTCTGTCCTTTTACTGGGTTTAACTCATAATGAGCTAGAGTCCTATTTGAGTCGTAAGTTTGCCCGCGATCCCCTGCTCAACATGCAAGATAAAGGGAGATCAAGATACAATTTTGCAGAAAGCAATATATATACAATTTGTTTATATGTTTTCAAGCAAAAGAGTGCTAGAAATGTGTACATTGGAGAATTACCAGCTAGTAGTAACTCAAATTAAACCGACATGAAGAAGATGCATCGAAGAAATAATTTTCTCAAGCAAACACCTGAAACAAACTCTAAGCAAAAGAAATACCTTTGAGGCCGAAAGTATACGGGACATCAGGGCCAACTTCTAGAGGAGTTATAAACGAAAACTGTCAAGTTGTGTTTCCAATTCGAACCTCATAGTAGTACTTTGTGTCAAACTACAACAGTTAAAAAATTGAGCAACTTAAGCATTGAATTGAATGATGACAATCAGCCCATAAAATTTTTAACTTTAGCCCATAAAATTTTTAACTGTAACCATTAAACTATCATTGAAAACAAAAAAGTTAACAATGAATGAGAGAAATGACCTACAATGATTACACTACGCACCTCTAGATCCTCCATGGTACAGTGATGAATGTAATTGGAAGTGTAATCGAAGTAGTTGTAGGTAAGAACAATGCCAGGTGCCTGTTGTTTGAGTGTGGAATTTTCAGCCCAGTAAAGCACTGTATTTGAACCGGGTTCGTCTGGAGTAACCCAAGAGACAATAACGCCCTTCCCCTCATGATCTCCTTGTGCTATGTGAATCTTCAGTCACGCACTATAATTATTAAAAGATATATCAGTAAGCAAGCATGAATGATGAACCCTCCTAACTCAATAGACAAACAAGCAATTCGACTAAGCAATCAGAGAGAAATCAAGAATCATTTCTACAATAATTAAAAGATCAAGAGAAAAAAAAAATAATCTCCATGACGCAGAATATGAGAAAGAATCAAAGCTGTTGAGGAGCATTATAACCAGGAGGCACTCGAAACACATCGCTGTCTAGTGGCATATCAGGAGACAACCTGCTGCTTCTTACAAAACTACTTGTTCTTACAGCTGTAACACTGGACGATATCATTATCAATCCCACAACAGCAACAGCAAGAACACGAAAGTCCCACCGAGCTCCCATACTCCCCATTACCAAAGCCAAACCACTTAATTACTCTGAGAATCAAAATAGAATGGCACTAGGAATATTCATTGTTGGATAAGAATCTGACAGACGTCCGCTCCACTTCCACGAGCCACGTTTCAAATAATAAAGTTATTGTTTTAACTTACCTGAACTTGATTGTTGTGGACCATGTGTAACAAGCAACACGGCGGGGCTACAAGCTCTTGTCATTGAGAAAAAAAGAGCCGAACCTTCGTTCAGTGGCTGCTTCTAGTAGTTTAGTTTCGACACGTGCTGCTAACCGTCAGTCAAATGCCCATAAGTACGTGCCATTTGTCCATGCAATTTAAACAACTATTCTAACTTCTAAGAGGTATGGAATATTCAATATTCGATGCCTACTTCACTCACTGGCAGATACATGCGCGCGAGAAATGAGTTTCAAATATGGGTGCGGATCAGCAGCATTACAAATACTATTAGTTTTACATGCATTAATATTTGTTGGATTTGAGAAGAATGAGATTTATTAACATTAATTATTTAAGAATTTTTAATATTTTCTTTCATCGTGTGATCCCTTTTCCAAATCTTTCTCCTCAATATTTTTCTCCTCCCTTTGCTGTGCTCTCTCTTGCTCTTGTCTTCTCCTTTTGTCGTGCTCTCTCACTATTGGTGAGAAAGATTTGGTAGTGGGATCCAAATGAAGAAAAAAAAAAATTAAAATTTTTTAAATATTTAATTTTAATAAATCTCATCTATTGATTCATCTCAGATCTAATAGATATTAATGAGTGTAAAACTATAATTTAATAGATATTAATGAGTGTAAAACTAGAAGTATTTTATTTATTTGTTAGATTTTCAGTGTAAAACTGAAAGATTTGAGAATGCTGAAGCTTGCATTTCAGAAGACAATTAAGAAAAATATCCATTGATTGGCTGCTGTTATGGAAAGTAATTGGACCGATTTCGGTCATCAAATGGGCTAAACAACGTAAATCAGATCCAATTAGGTTTGGGCTGACGGCATTGGCGAACCTTCGCAGACCAACTAAATCACCAGTGGAGTTTTTAACACCCGCTAAAGTTCTTATAAGACCCCCGTGTATTTTATTTCCTAAAATACCCCACCTTAATTGATAAAGTATAAATCTATAAATTAAAATTAACATCTTGCTATAAAACTTCACCCTAAAAAGAACATTTCTTAGAAATTTTTGTTTATGAAATTCACACAAATCATAAAAACTTAAATTATTTTATTTTTATTCCATAATTTTTATCTGCATAACTTCAAACTTTTTACATTCATCCCATTTCATAAATTATAGGAATATTTTAGATTTATTTAAAAAAATAAATTTATTCAAATGTTAGATTGAATTTCCTTTTGCAAATAAAATAAAATTAATTAATATCACATTTATATACATCATCAAGAGAGCGCTTAATTAATATTACTTTTATATACACGAGAAGATATCTATAAGAGAGCTACTGCATGTCTGCATCCATATATATACTTGACCAATTGGGTGAATAACTTCCTTCATTCAGCCGCCGGCCCCCATGGACTGTACATTTGGAGAAAGCCGCAGGCAAATTAAAGGGATTTAATATTGTTTTTAAATAAGTTATTAAATATTGCAATGTAACTGTGCGTGCTAGCTTTATGTTTTAAATATAATACAATATATTTATCGCGAGTCAATCGGAATTATTTTTTTTAATAGAAAAACAAATCCATTGAAAAATTTAGATTAAAAAATATATTCGTCAAAGATCGGTTGACTAATAAATTATTTGCGTGCAAATATGGCAAGATCATGACCTCAATCAAAATAAATATGGCAAGCGAATCCTAAAATTATGTCATTATGTATTATCTTCTTTTCAGTTTTTTTTTTTCAATTTCTTCGAAAACTTGAAAAATTATATGCAGAGAGCTGCTGACCCATTTGATAAGTTGTTCTGCCATGGACACACAAGAAGGCATGCAAATGAATGAGGTAAATATTGCTTTACCTGATTTTTCTATGCAATTGAACATTGCCCTCATTAAATTGCGAAACAATTGTATCGATATTAAGTTTGAATTTGATACGTTTCTTGCAAGCAGGAAGCAAATATATCGACTTGGGTCAGCAATGGGTCCATTGACTATCGAGGGAGAACTGCGGATAAGCGAACAACTGGAGGATGGAAGGCCTCTCCATTCATCATAGGTTTTTAATAAAATCTAAAGCTAGCTATATTCAATTTACACACACACACACACACACAAGATATGCAATTACTGATTTCGAGAACGATCTTAATAATATTGCTTGCAGCGAATGAGGTGGCCGAAAGGTTAGCCTTTTTTGCCATTGCGGTGAACATGACGGCTTACTTGGTTCGTGAAATGCATCAGTCGCTTCCAACTGCTGCCACTCATGCGACTGATTGGATTGGAGCTGCTTATGTGCTAACAATTCTTGGAGCATTTCTCGCTGATGCTTATTTGGGTCGATTCAAAACACTCATCGTCTTCTCTTGCATCTATTCTGTGGTGAGCACATTTGCAGAATTACAATATTAAATATATGAAGAGTTATCTTTTAAAATACCCAAACACTCGTCATCTTCTCTTGCATCTATTCTGTGGTGAGCGCATATGCAGAATGACAATATTAAATATATGAAGAGTCTATCTTTTAAAATACCCAAATATTAAAAACAAGGTTTTATTTGATGACATAATTTGATTAATATGAATTTAGCTTTTAACTAAATACTCTTATAAATCCTGATAATCATAATGTTCTCTCATATACATACATTTGTTAGAATAAACAGGCAATTATATATGACAGATTCTTATTTATTTATTGGTAAAATATTAAAGAATTTGATGAAATAACAAAAATGACAGTAGAAATTTTATTGAAATTATACTTTATATATATATATATATATATATATATATATATATACCGTTGAAATATATTTTGAGAAAGTAAAATTTTATTATTATTATTATTATTATTATTATTATTATTATTATTATTATTATTATTATTATTATTATTATTATTTCGGTTTAATTTGTCTCGTGCTATATATTGATGATTAATGCTATAATAAATGTCGTCAGGGAATGGTCTTGTTGACTGTATCAGGTTCCGTAGACAGCCTACGACCACCTGTATGCAGGGAAAGACCATGCGTCGAAGCAAATGGAGGCCAAAACGCGTTCCTACTGTGTGCATTGGGCCTTATTGCCCTGGGAACTGGAGGTATCAAACCATGCGTCTCATCTTTCGGGGCAGACCAATATGACGAAGCTGATGAAAAAGAAGCCATACAGAAATACGTATTCTTTAATTGGTTTTTCTTTGCAATAAACATGGGGGCTATCTTTGGTATCACTGTTTTGGTTTACATTCAAGAGCAGAAAGGTTGGGGTGTGGGTTTCGGAATCTCCACTGCCTTCACAATCTGCTCCGTTGTAGTAGTAGCCGCTGGATTTCCTTATTACCGCTATCAGAAGCCCGTGGGAAGTCCCTTAACAAGATTTGTTCAGGTTATTGTTGCTTCTGTGAGGAACCATTTAGAAGGAGTGGAAGTGGAACATGAGGATGACCTCTATGAGGTTACAACTGAGGAGTCTGATATATTAGGTGCCCGTAAACTTTCTCATTCATCACAGTTCAGGTTCGTATAATTATTAGTTGCTAATGAATTAGATTTATAACAGCTCAGATCAGATGATCAGGAGCTAGATAATCTTATTATATATATAAGGGGCAAGGTGCATTTGTATGTTTGTTTTTGCAGGTTTTTGGACAAAGCAGCGGTTATAACAGACCCGGAAACTGTGAGAAAGGACAGATGGAGGCTTTGTACAGTGACTCAAGTAGAAGAATTGAAGTCATTCATTAGAATCCTCCCAATATGGGCATCAACGCTAGCTCTCTCCATCTCATTCGCTCAATTATCAACATACTTCCTCAGCCAAGCAGCCGTCATGGACCGAAACCTCGGTTCAAACTTCACTATCCCTACTGGCTGCATCCCAATCTTCAGTGCCATCAACGCCCTCATTCTGGTGCCAATTTATGAAAAAGTGATTGTCCCAGTCCTTCGGAAACTAACCGGACAGACTCGTGGCCTCACTTCTTTACAACGCATGGGAGTAGGTCTATTTGTGTCCATATTTGCCCTTGCCTCAGCTGCCGTGGTAGAAAAAATGCGACGTCAAGACCATCCTAAGCCATTTAGTATGAGTGTGTTTTGGTTGTTTCCACAATTCTTTCTAATGGGTAGTGCTGAAGTCTTTACATACGTGGGGCAGTTGGAATTTTTTTACAATGAAGCAACCGATGGAACAAGAAGCATTAGTAGTGCAATTTTTCTAAGTGAGATTGGACTTGGAAGCTGGCTAAGCAGTGCGCTTGTGAAGATTATTGAACGTGCCACTGGTGGCCAAGAGGAAGGGTGGCTGAGGAATGATCTAAACATGAGCAAGCTTGATTATTTTTATTGGATATTGATGGGGATCAATGGTTTGAATTTCTTTGTGTACTTATGGGTTGCTTGGCGATATAAGGGAAGGGTGATTGGAAATTAAATTGAAGATTATATTTTGGTCTAGAGATTCACAATTTTAGGTGGCCATTGTTCGATACGTGACAAAAATTTTCATGGAATGTGGATAGCTTAGAAAATTTTAAGGATTCGAAATCGATTCGACTGATTCAATATCACTGTTTTGCCAATGAATTAGCTTATATTTCGTTGGACAATAAATCAACAAAATAACAAAATAAGGATTATGTCTTTTAAATTTTGAGATATTTTGGTTTGGGTTCACTTGGAACTGATAAATCTCCACTAAGTCAACCACAATTGATTGATAGAAGATGAGTCTATAACGACTTGAACCCTTGTACTCATGGTTGTGAAGGTTGTGGTTTACCACTAGGCCAAAGGCCCACGTGGCTCAACCACAATTGACGATGTGATAACATAAAAGTTTGATAGACATGAGAAATTTGATTTTTGAATAACAAAAATTTTATTAAAAAAGTTTGAATGAACAAAATTGCGGTTTTGAGTCCCTTTTATACTAAACACTATATACCATAAATCTATTAAAATAGGCAAATTTAAAGTATTCTTTTATAATAAAATTCTCCTAATCTAAATAAGTAAATCAAAACAAGCGGCACATAAATTTGATATCTAAAAAAAGAATAAAGATCTTAGAAGTAACCGAAAAAATAAAAAAATAACTTAAAATTAAAAAATAACTAATAAAAAATAAAATTTCTGACTAAATTACAATTCTATTGAGTTTGATTCATTGTGTTATAAATTTTGAAGTGGTATATTATACGCTCAGAATATACCCTGGTCCTGCTCTTCCTATTTCAACAACCAAGTAAGAAATTGTACTTAGACGGATCTTAATCTAAAAGAGGTCACTTAATTAAGTGGGTACCCCGTAAAAACACGAGGACATCGTTGCTACGTTTACACGAAGGATGAGGTGATACCACCATCCATGATACCTAAGCTAATCAAGCAAACACTCTTAGTCAGATGTCAATGACAGTTATCATCATACCATAAGCTAACGAGAGATTTCTTGATATCCATTAAAAATACAAGTCTATCTTAAGTGATGTGGCGAGGGCAAGTTTCGTGCTTTTGCGATGTGTTTGAATTGAAGGCTTAAGTGTGGGAACGGATCTTTGGCCTCCTTGGGATTTGAACCCCCCTTTTTTCAATTCTCTCACTACAAATATTTTCTCTCTTTAAATATTATCTCTTGCACTCTTCTTACCTACCATTATTGATGCAATCTTATACATGAAATTTATATTGGGTCGTGTTGCTGACTTGAGTGTTGAAGGATTATCGCTGGTCACCGCGTCGGCTCCAACTGACTTTGTTCAACGGTTCCAGGAACTATCTCGTTAGAGAGTATCTCATCAAGGAGCTGTTCGTCAGACTCCTTCAAGCGAGGGTGAAGGTCACTTGAAGATGAGCTGACCATTTGCTCTCCCACGAGCACATTATCAAAGACCCTTTCGTCAAGCACCATCTCAACAAAGACTCAACTCATCTAGGACCATCTCGACGAATATCCTCTCGTCGATGACCATTTCGACAAGGACCCTTCTGTCAAGGAGCTGTTCGTCGAACCTCTTCAAGCAAGGATGAAGTTCGCTCGGAGATGCTCTGGTCGTTTGCTTCCATCAACTCCATCCAAATTCACCGGGATATTTTAATCATTACAATATCTAGGTCCTTGGGCATATATAGCTAGCCATCGAGCGCAAAACCTGCCCTCACATAACAAATTCTCGAGTGTTCATCCGAATCATTTTTCGCTTAAACATATTCAAACATTTCAAAAGATGAATTCCTCTCTTACAATCTAATATTGAAGCAATAATTAAATTCTTTCCTAATATAAGCTTTTACCTTAACGAATTAATGCGGGCATGTGATTGGGAGTTAATTTAAAATAAAAATAATAAAAGATAAATTCGAATTCCATAAATGAATAAATGCCAACAACTCTGGTTGCGTTGTTGCCTTGTTGGACACTCTTTCTTACTTATCTTTAAGGTCAATGATCTAAGTTTTTATGCGTGTTCTTGTATAACTAATAAAAATCTCTCATTATAGTCGCAATATTAGAAATAGACATATCAATTCGCAAGAAGGATAAAGATGAACAGATAAGAAACAAAAAGAGAAAAGCAAAATGATTTGGATCCCGTTCACATTACTGAAAAGAAAAAAGCATCTCATAGTAAAAGAAATTTTCTTCTTCAGAAAGAGAACTTGACCTTAATTATTGAATTATCTTTAATAATGCGACCTTGGGATCCGCTAATACAACTTTAAAATTTTACCTAAAATTTTGTCCCCCACTTCTATTGTCTTTACACATAGCATATTGTAATAGCAAATTTGAATAGGGATCCGTAAAAATTTCCGAGTTAAAAAGTTTCATTATAATGGGCACCGAATGTTCATTCTTCTGAAAAGATTATGCCTTTCATTTCATTTCTCTCATCTCTTCTGCAAATTTTGCCTGTATTTAATGATTCCCCGACGGTGCCGTACAAAAACATGCTATTATTATTATTACATATCATGATCACATTCAAACAAAATATGTATATTCTGAAACTGGCCGGTGTGATTTTTGCCCACAAAATTAAATCTAAACGAGAATGGTTATGATTCCAAATAAAAAAAACAGCATGCTTGGCCATCTCTAGCATTATAATTAAAATACTGAAGAGTTGTGCAGTGCATATATGGGTCCATTGATTCACTTAAAATCATGCATAATGACACTGAGCATTAGCTTCATAATTATCATGTGCATATCTTTCTTCTCAAAAGATTCAAACCATAAATTAACATATCAAGCATATGGGACGACGATGAATATCAGACTCATCCCTCTTGAAAAACTCTCTTTTTTCTTTTTCTGCTACTTAGAGAAACTGATCAAGTACTAGCCCATAAAGGGGAAAAAACCCAAGAGGAAAAAAAAAAGAAAAAGTGAAAGCAACTTCATACACACACAAACTTTAGTAGTTCATAGGGTAGTGCATTTTTTTTTTTTTTTGGTGCTGCCTTTCTGTTCTGGGATCATTTTGTTTACCAGCTGCTGCCAAATTTAGATGAAAGTTAGGGTCTTTTCTGATCAAACATTTTCAGTAGATGGAGGGAGGAGTGGCTGAGTGAGAGAGGTCTTGATGTGGCTTGTTGATCTGCTGTTGTTACCGTGGTCTTGAGTGGACTGAATCATAACCTTTTCCTTTGATGCAAACTTCTTTTCTTCACTTTTGCCCCACAGCACTAGGTACAATCCCGCTACGATCAGCACTGCCCCGATGATCCTGTACATAAACAGACACAATAAATAATTGAACTCGAGGGTAGCGTATATACTCAACTTAACAAACTATACATAGTCGGGTAATAAATATGTAAACTGTGGCCCACTGCATATGGCGGTCAAACAAACAAACATTTGAATCCAAAAGCTAAGCATGCACGCAGTGATCCAACGGTTCGGAATCAAAATGGACCCTGCAGGTGAAGTTGCAGGTACGTACCCGCCCAAGTAGAACTCTTCGCCTAAAGCTAAGGAGGCCATAATGGCGACAACGAGAGTCTGAACAGGTTGATACACAGCAACGAAGACAGGACCACCTCTATCGATGCACCATATCTGTACAGCGAATGCTATCCCTGATGCCACCACTCCCTGCAGTTTAATAGTTAAAATTTAGATCTCATTTCGTTTCCTAGGCCACCTCTCTTCTACATTATTGCATATATAATACAACCACTTTTGTTTTGCATTATGATGATGTAATGTAACAAACTAAAAGAGAAAGACATACAAATTTAATTTGTTGCACAGAAATTAAAAATTTTAAAAAGTAAAAAAAAAATGTTAACAAATTAAAATTGATAATTAAGATATGTATTATAGATACTAACTGCATAGAGGATGGAGAAGACTTCTCCACTATTGTGGAAAATCCAAGCATCAAGGTTTCTCTCAAGGATAGCAGCGATGATGATGAACTGAATGAGTCCAAAGAAACATGTGTAAGCGGTGACTGAAAGGCGAGCTGGGTACTTCTTGAGTACCGGTGCTTGCAACACAAGCCAGCCGGACCAGGAAAGGCAGTGGCCAATGAGATAGACACAACCCAGGGTCCAGTCCTTGCCCTTTGCATCTCCCAATGAACCAAACATGGTTGACGTTGGTGTATTGGGTTGGATTTGGTTCGGCGGGGGAGGTGGGCTGTATATTGTTGGACCCTTGTATAAGGTTATAACCGAGGCCCCGGCCACACAGAATAGAGTTCCTAATACTTTTGCAATCCCGTCTTTTCGGTCTAGTCTCACTTTCTCGATCCTGAAAACGACAAATAAAAAAAAAAAATCCAAAATGTAATTAAACTTCTTCTTGCTATTAATTTAAGCGCGCGTAGACATGCCTGAACATGGCCGCCATGAGAAAGGTGATGGCGGGGACGGAATTCTGGATGGCTGAGGCGAACGTCGGTGACGTGTTGTCCAAGCCCAGCAAGTAGAATCCTTGGTTTGCTGTTATTCTGTCACGGGGAAATTAATTTAGAAAAATGATTTTAATTTCTTGTTATTTAAACAAAGGAAATGATTGTCGTTATATATTGTTTACGTAGAGTAGTCATAAATCCAAGTTTGATCAGTACCCAACAAGCGCCAGTAGCATAAACTGAAGGACAAAATTGAGAGTCAGCGCAGGCCTCTCCTTCCTGAAAAAATTAAAACGAGAATTTTAAAACTTGTTACTACTAGACTATTTGCAATTTGTTGATCATTTTAAAATCAGGTAAGCTTAGACTCAGTGCGCGTGTACAGCATAAATGAAGATGAAGGGAAGTAATAAGAGTTAACAGTGTGGTGTATGTACTTTTCAAGGAAATATGCAAAAGGAAGAAGCAGAAGAAAAGCTATGATGTTCCTATAAACCGGGAACACAAGCTTGCTAATGCCCATGTTGAGGGCAGCTCTAGAGATCACGTGGAAACCAGCATAGCCAAACTGCAAGGCCACCATGGCCAGGTGGAGCTGAAGCTTTTCGGGCACAGAACACATTCTTCTTGTAGAAACTGAACCAGCTGTATCAGCCATTGATTGACGATAAACAAAACCTTTAGATAAAATTAAACAAGGGATCGAGAAGGGGGAATTGTTGTGAGGGTTTAGGGGAGAGCATAGGTGGTATAAATATAGTTAAGGAAATGTAATTGTGGAGGGTATGGCCCACAGGGGCCCAATGTCAACTGTTGCTTGGGCCTTGAAATGTTTTCGGCTGTCTCCCACATTCTTCTCTCCAGTTTAATTTCCATTTCCACCCTCCTCCTCATCACTCATCAGCTGACAAGACAACCCTAGTCCCACTGCTGCTCTACACTTGACGAATACTTGACGAATACATGAGCATGAACAGAGAAAGTTAAAAGAGAAAAAATAAAGGTAAAATAAAGAGAGAGATTTGAGATTACTATTGTCTAACAAGTTCTGTTTTGGCACCATGCCGCTAATGATGATAATTGAAGGCAAAGAGAGTGAGTGAGTGAGCCGCCATCGATAGATAGCGCGCACGAGGGGAGGGAGGTGGGAACCCCATGCGTTCTCATCCCCCTCAATTTTCTAAACCCCACCACCACCACCACACACATTACTGCACTTTACATAGACGTCTTTGTGTTTTTAATTTCTATCTACACCCCATTCTTATTTTATTTTAGTGCATATATATATATATATATGTAGCGTGCTTCATTGTATATATATATATAGATAGTACTAGCTTCTTGCCTTTTTATTTCAGTGTGGACTGTGGAATTGCCGATACAATTAATTGCTTGAATACAATTATTTAATTTGATCTCGATCGCCGTCCAGGTACCACAAATTTCTTATAACAATCTCAACCATTCATTATTTATACAATCAATCACTTGTTGGGGATATCCCTTGAATTATGTGTATAATCCATCCACTCAAATGTCATTGATTTGCCATCTAATCTTACCACGATCATTGCTTTGGCTAGCCTAACCACCTAAAGAAACAATAAATTAAACAGTTATATAACTTCGTTCATGGGGTGGATTTCACAAAAGGAAGATCTAATAAATTAAAAGCAAGAAATTGTTTGTAAGCTAAACCTAAACAAAACAAAAATTGTTAAAGCTAATTTGATGAGAGCTAGCAAAAGTACTTTTTGATTGGCTAGTGTCCTCAGTTGCCCGGAAAAGAAGGTGAAAGAATATACGCCACTTTAGTAGAAGAGGACCAATGGACCGTGGCCATCGTAATCGTATATCCCAATCTTTTTTTTTATTAAATAAAAAAAAAGTAGCAGCCAACACAAGGAATCCATCTTTTTTTTACGCCTTTTATTTAGTTATTTTCCTCCTTAATTAGTAGTATAAATCAATAAAAAAAAAGATGTTTAATTAATTAATTAATGTACTACATCGCTTCTCTTAATGAATTGAATTAAAGGAAGGATCTTTATCTTTCAAGATTATAAGATGTCGATCCTCACCTTAAAGAAACCTAATGAATTGTTTCCACTAATGTATCCCACCACTTGCAAAATTTTCCCAATCGTGGGTTGTGTTTTTGATATCAAGTTCCCTTGCTTTAACAGACATGCTGCCCCCCCTGAATTGAGACCACCATCATTCTGAAATTCAAAAAAAGAGGCCTGGCCGAGAAGAATATGTATCAGCCTTTTGATCTTCAAAAGTGTGTTTTTTCTTTTTCTTTTTTAATGATTTTACCTGACAGCAATATTGCTTTAATATATAGACTATTATTATGATTACATATAATAATAACAATAAAGCCGACGAGCCTTGGACGAGATGAAGAACTTGGTCTGACCCGGCCTGCACGAACCGGTCGGACACCACCCTGACCAATCCAGTTGTGATCTTAATTGCATTTTGGGTCGCATAATAAGTACATGGCTGACAGCTAGAATAGATTTTGTTTGCACGAGGGAATCTTCATAGCCAGTCTTTTGGTCGAGGTCTGATGAGTCCACTCGTTTACTCAGTTTCAAAACCCCATGTCTTTTTTATTTTTTCGCAACACTTAAATAAGTGGGTTTATATGCTTTATGGTAGTGATGACTATGGAATTGCTATTTTAATATGAGAAGTTAATTAAAGCTAGCTAGAAACATGGGGGTGATCTGATCTTTTCTTTTCTTTTCTTTTCTTTTAGGCTGACTTATAGACGGTTACATGGAAAAGGCACAAAATATTTTCAAAACAACCATACTCTCAAAATTAGTGGTTAAAGAGCAAAGAGAAAAGTGGGCTTCTATTTCATCTGTCCACGATTCTACCTTTAAAATGAAACCACGGAAAAGAGATACCTCCTTACTTGACTCAAAAGCTGCTGTACATATCCAATTCAAAATTATATCCTCAATACTTTATGAATTTGCCAATTTGGAGATGGCACCAACATTACATGTGCAAACAAAGGACGCGTGTCACGCTGACTGCTAGGGTGTGGTCCAAATTAGTACTAGGTACCGGCCGGCGGCTCAAATCCGATGTTGCACCCAACGTGATTCCGGTCTCAGTTCACATGAAATTTCATCATTCTTTATTATATCTATATATAGTTGCTGAAACAGAAAAGGTCCGAAGGAATTGCACCTGCAGTTGACTGGTGGATGAAGTTGACTTTAATTTAAATTACAAGTTGAATTATAATAATGGAACTGGGTTTAGTTAATTAATTAAGGCGTATGTTTAACCCGTGAAAATTCGTATCACGCCTGAATAATTACGATTCGGAGCAAGCATGCAGCACCTTA
This sequence comes from Murraya paniculata, assembly GCA_030449075.1. Lineage (NCBI taxonomy): Eukaryota > Viridiplantae > Streptophyta > Magnoliopsida > Sapindales > Rutaceae > Murraya > Murraya paniculata. The sequence continues at coordinate 1,621,733 of JAEVFN010000024.1, read as the reverse complement.
TTAATCCATGTCGTTAGCAATAATCATGTTTATTTAGCCGTGACGTTAAGTGATTAAGCGTTGTCACCCGGATTGCCAAATCCCTAACATGACGTATAAACATCCTTGATTAACGTTATTAGGTTGTCCGCTTCCGCTGGCAATGCTTTTTATAAGACTTTTGCTACCAAATTCAACTTTTTAAAAAAGATTTCACCAAATTCATTAATTGATTTGGCTGGCCATGAGGATTAATCATATTAGTTAAAAAGTCGGAAAATGTTAATAGAATTAATGCGGCATGAGGCTAGTTAATTTGCATGGGCGTATATACAGAAAGAGCATATTGCGATTATATAATGGGTGCTTATGTCCAGTCACCTTCAGTGTGGGGATTCAATTTTCTTTGAAATGAATCTCGCTGTCACAATTCTGCTGTTACATTCGTGTATAAAGATCTAAGATTCAATATTAATCAAAGCCAACGAGGCTAAGCCCAGTTTGCTGTCAGCTTTAAATGTGGTGGCATTGCCTCGTCCCAAGAACCTGAATTACTTGCTTTGAGTAACAAGTGGATCATTGCTTTTGATTGCAAAATTAGATAGTCGGCCACTCTCTTGATCATGAAACCAAATATTTAAAACATGTTTCGTAATTCATGAATTGACCCTAAATATTCGGTCTCAGTTTAGTCTTTGATATATTCAAATTTTGAAGAAATAAAATGAAAGGATAAACACATAATTTATAGATTAGTTACTATCTTGTAAAATCTCATTCGCTGTAAAAGATTTAAACTATGTTTGGTATTGAGGTGTTGTGACTTAAAAGCAATAGTTGTTATGGGAAAAAAATTATAGTTACGAAATAAAAATAGATAACGTATGGTAAATATGACTTTAAATAATAATTTTAACAAGAATAGCATCGATATTATAAATTCTTTCATCACACAAGTGTATGATTGAATTAATTTAACTTTCAAATCATAGAAGAAATGTTTACCAAACACTTATGTGATGTAGATAGATGTCCAACCACAATAACTAATATATCCACAAAATATGTCAACAATTTTACTAAATTATAGATGGATAAATGCTCATTTAGTTCTTATATCTTAGCTTAAGTACTCATTTAATCGTACCTTAAAACACACTTATAGTTAAATATGTTACATTCTTGTCCTTATTATTTTTTTTTGCTTTTACCTTGCAATGACATTCTTAACATCAATTAATTTATCTATGAAAATTTAGTTAGCAAACTAACCAATAAATATTAATACGGAAGAACTAATATTATTTTGAACTCGTGCAACAATCTTGCTAACAATTTATTTATAAATTAATTTATTATCAACCACATACCCCCTCAATAATCAAGATCAGTCTAGTACTCATATATCGCCAAAAAAATTTTCGTTGAATTGGACAAATTTTTGTTAGAATTCATAAATTTACTATCGTATGACGTGGAACGGAGAAGTTGTAAAAGATAATGAAAAATTTATGGCAATGTAACATGGCTGATGCATGGTAGACATGGCATCATTTGGTTATATACATCAAGGGCCTAGTTGAAATGTTGCTGCAACATGCAATTTTCTTTGTTCATCAGAGATCAACATGCAAGCAGAATCATACTCGAATGAGGCAATTTCTTTTGGTGGGCAGAAAATATTCTGTCGTAAAGTGACCCAAAAACACAACGTATCACTAGGGATACTTATGCTTTCAGCTACATACGTTTGGCCGTTTTCAACAAATCCCATTTCTCAATCAAGATAATATTGTTGTCAACCGTTTTCGAATAGAAAACAATAGCAACAGATAATATTTTTATATGGAGTGGAATCACTAGCATTGTGAATGGAGCTTGAGAGTTAGAACCAAATTAACCAGCTCCCTTTGGAAAGATCCTTCTAGCTTTATGTGAGTTGGCTCCTTTTAGGTTTTCACTTGCGAGCAGATGATAAAAGCACCACACTGGTGATTCTTTATTGCATGCTTTTGTTTGGCTCTTTTGGCACATAAAGTGATTCCACCCACCTCACACAAGAAATACAAGGGCAAAGAGATATGGATATTTGGTGAAATAGCTTCTTCTAAATGCTTTTGATTATTAAAAGACCCTACATGATTAGATGGGCTCATATAATTTTACAAATTGCGTGTGATATTGCTATTACTAAAGGTTTTACCTGTTCATACAATGCATTGATGGATGCCTATTGGTTTCTCTGATCCTTTTTGACTGAAACATTACTTGTTGATTACGGCTTTAGTATACTCTGGAGTCATCAAATTTGACTACTTGCTAATTTTGCATGGCTTTACCATTTTGTAAGATAACTAATTGGGATTTCCAAACGATCTTACTAATTAACATATATATATATATGTGTGTGTGATAATACAAGTTCAATACCACATGACATAGTGGAGTCACATTTTTATTTTGATTAATTATTAATGTCCACATCAGTCTCCGACAACATCCATTATTGAGAACTAGATATTTGTAAGATCCTTTCTATGGAAATCTACTTGCATAAAACATTACAATGAGAGGAAAAAAGTAATCCCTGGGTGCGTTGATTAACACGCCCATTCAATTGCTAATTTGTTATATACATAGAGTCCTTTTTATCAAATAAACTGAGATATTTATGCGCAATGAAATTTTTATAAATCGATAAATGTAAATATATCGACTTATGTAATGTAAATATAAGTTATCCATTCTTGTTTATTAATTGATTCATACTTTGGATCTGTTCAAATTATATTAAGTTGGTAATTTAGTGACAAACCCTCTAAATTCTTGTTGACTGACCTATGCAAAAAGTTTTATTCTATTTGTATTGATAAAAAAGCCAGTCCCTTTTATAATTTGAATTCGAGAATTAATTGTAAGATGTTAAAAGAAAAAGTTATGTCAATTATCATTTGCATGCATTAGATTAGCAGAAGCTGATCAACAAGAGAAATTAATTGAAGAATAAATAATTCCCTATCTTCAATTTTTTTAAAAAAAAATTAACGTAAATGGAATGCTATGATCATCTTGAAAATGTTGTTTTTGGGTCCAATTGTTCATAGTTGGCGGAAAAATAAAAAAGTTGTTCAATATCTCCATCAAAACCATTTAGACTATTTCCCTCAATTTTGACTATTTAATTATCTCTCCTTATTAATTGCATGCATACTTTTAGCATCCGCGTATGTGGGAATGACAAAGTCTCAACTACCGTTGCTTTAAATTGCACCATTGTTGGAAAAAGGGACCCTCGAGCTCAACAAGGGCATCTCTCTAAGCCCACCAGCAGCAATACCATATAAAAAGTTGAAGTCCAGATGATCCCATTGTTCATGATCATGAAATATTTATCAATATTCAGTACCTCCCCTCATTCATTTTCATTGAGAAGATAGCAATGGAATCTTTTGACAAAATTAAAGATGATGCGGTGATGGAATTAAATCGTCCAAAGGTGACAAAATTAAGAAGATTTCTAGTTGGTCATTTTCAAGAACCGCACATATTGACCGTTGGTCCCTAATGAATCAAGTGGGTGACACTGACACATCATACATGCATGTATAGGTGGCCATTCGCTCTCAACAAGTGCTATAGCTAATAACTAGCTAGTTCATTTCCTGGAATCCACTCAGCTGATACCTAACATGTTACTTGTTACAGGTTTTGGTAAAACGTCTTTTATAATTGGGTCAATTGGAGTTTCAAGTTGCTAGGGAACGATTAGTCTTATCATGGCCAAAACCCATGCAAATTAAAGCTGCTTATGCTGAAGAGTGTACATGTGTTGGTGCTCGTTAGAGTTAAGATATAAATTACTTGTCAAGCAATCAAAGCCGTTGCTTCAAAAAATAAAGATGTAATAAAGTGCAGGTAAGAATACGTATGCACACTGTACACGTCAAGCTATTGTCTATAGCTAAAAGCCTAAAAGCTCCTTTCACTCTTGATGCAAAAGTGACACCCTAGCTAGCAGGCTCGTCCAATTTTGATTTATCGCTTGAAATTAATTCACTGAAGGAGTATATACCCACTACTACTTTTATTTAGCTCAAGAGAATCAAAAAACCAATAATATTCGCCCTTGTTAGTTGCCACTAAACCAAAAAAAAAAAAGGGATTCTCGTGCATGATGATAGAACCCCATTATTAGTTGTTTTTGAAGCTCATAGATCATGTTATTAAATTTGGTATCAACAGCTTGATTCTCTAATCCATGACAAGCATATTCAGTGGAGATACGCACTTGAAAATTGTGACATGCCTCGAGGATTAACATGTTGAATAATTTGAAAGATTCTAACGAATTGGTTGACATGAAGGCCGCATTTTGGCATTGCAAATGCGGGTGATGATGATATTCGAGAAAGAGTATATACAGGCACTCAGAATCAATATATATATATATATATACACATATGTTGGTATATATAGTGGCCGACTGCCTCAAATTCAAATCAACTAGGTCACAATCCATACACGTGGCTCCGTTTTTTTCCCCCATTTTTCTCTTCCGTTAAGGGTTCTAAAAACCAAGGAACCTTGAATTCCATCATCTCATCTTGTTCACGTACAAGTTGTTCAAGATCATCTTGATCGTGATCCCCATAAATTTTTTTTGTCCCCTCTATTTTCCATGAAGTTGGCATTTCTAATGATGGCAATTGTTCGCTTTGCCTTCTCTCAATCGGACAACGAGCAATCATAGCAAAGGAAAATGAAGACTTTTGTAAGGATTAGTATTTAGTCCATAATGCTAATCCAATAAGGATGGACATCAAATAATAACCACTAATTTCAAATACGTTTTTCGTTATGCTTTTCTTACGTAACATTTGATAAAACTAACGCAAATTAAGTAATGAAAACCTTGAGGTGACGCAAATTATCAACGAGACTTATGCAAGTATCACCCTCTCCGGTTCTTATTCCTTTCCCAACCTGACAAACTTTTATTTTCATTAGTAAAACTAAAACATTATCTTCGTGTCCCTAAAACACTTTATCCAAACTTGTTTTTATCAATAATATTATTTTTGAAAAATGAAAAATAGCATTTGAGAAAGGATACGAATCATCCTCTAATTTAAGCGTCCGCAGTAATACTTCACTTAAGCAGTGTAGCTCTGCTAACTTTTGAAAGATAAACTTTATGAGGAGTTCATTCGACAAAAAGACTCAGTTTTGCAAATGCAAAGCCTTACTCTTCATCTTTCTATCGAAAAATGTAATCCTAAGAAGCTCTTACCTATAGAATCTCTCTCTCTCTCTCTCTCTTTTTTTTCTGGGTTCTTGTGTGTGTTTTTTTTTTTTTTAAAGTCCTTCCATTTTTAATGAAGGTAGATATAGTAGACACTAGACTAGGTTTAAAAAATGAATTGAGACCAATAATGGTAGAAAGATTTCATTTAACTTTTCGATTTTTGTGTTATTTTATCCTTTCAATATTGTTGACTTAATATGTAGTCCTAGTTAGCTGGTTGCTAAACTTACGATATTGCGACCCATATAGATTGTTTATTACAAAAATGCTCATACTTTAGGACAAAAAATATCAGAAAATTACGAGAAATGAGGCATCCTCAATCACTACATAATAAAAGTTTGTTGTAGGTACATTTTGGCGAGACGGGTGTTGCTACAAATTACGTACAATTCTCTTATGTATATTTTGATAAAAGCACTAATGGGATAATATTTATTACTTACTCATACATAGAATTTTTTTTTGAATAATTTAGAAATGTTATAATTGTTGGAGATGGAAAGCCTAACAACCCAAAAAAAAAAAAAAAGTGTATTAGCAAAGATTCGATATGTGAGGAGCCGCCGCATCAAGTGACGATACTAGCAGTTCGAGAACTACTCGTTTACCAGCACCAATGTCCGCAGGGGATATTTGTGCAGTTGTGTCTAATTCAAACTATTTTTTTTTTATTTAAAAAAAATCTTCAGAGCTTTGATTTTCTTCTTTTTTATTTATTGTGTTCTTTTCTATTAAAAAATAAAAATCTGCACAACAAAAATACTATTGTAGGGGAGTTTCAAAGATTAAAAAATAAAAAATAAAAATAAATAGCGGCGCCGACTGCCGATTTCAAACACACTTAGAGATTGGAATCTAATTTCTCGCTTGAAATAGTTCCATGTGCCACCACAAATATATATCACACCAAGAAGTCTATGCCATGAGAAAACAAAATTTAGCCAACTAAATTTCAAATATTCAGCACAAATCTGAATTTAGCAAAATAATCCTACTCCAATTTGCTTTCAAGCTACAATAAAATTGCAAATATACATTGCATAAGCTTGTATATGAGACTTCTTATGAAGCAACATTATAAATTACTTATTCCTGTAATACTTGTTTTTACCCAACAGTCCAGTTAAATAAAATGTAATGCTTGTTTTTACCCAACAGTCCAGTTAAATAAAATAACAAATCGGACATTGACCAGAAAAAAGGGACCAAAAAAAGTTTAGAATTACATCTCGTGTATCTCAGTGCCTCTGTTTTGTTTAACTATGGTCCTTTGCTAATGTTACATGTAACACGTTTACTCCCCTTTAAACGGTTCATTAGTTTCATCCAATAGAAATTAAACGGCTCATTAGTTTCATCCAATAGAAATTTGAATCAAATGGAAGTTGACTTAATCAGCACCTCCATCCTCCACAGATTTCTTATATTCCGGCTTTAGCTCGTAAGTTCCTTGGTTGGTTCCTCTCTTGTTGTAGACACACAGCTCGTTCAGTATCTCTTTCAAAAATTGCTGCAGCAAAATAATCATTGATATAGATATTATGTAGAGAAGCATTGTAAATTGATATGAGGTAGTGGGATAAGAAAGATGAGGGACCGTACCGCGGGTTGATCAGTCTCTTGGACTAGCTGCTTTAAGGCCCAATTTGGTTGCCTTTCAAACAGCTTGAACATTATATCCTCCAATTCTCCGCGATCCCTTCTGGTTCTTTTCACTTCTGTCTGTTTAACTGGTTGTGCTTTCTTCTTATCCTGCATACAGATAATTGCCAAAACAATATGAAATTTTCTTCCAAAAACAGGGCCAATACCAATCTTAGATGTGCACCCAAGCACAGGAACAACATAAAAGACTATTTTATTTTTTCTGGAAGAATTCATTGCATGGTTCTATCAAACAATACATCACATTATAAGCATTATGAATATCATAGACAACAATATCCCAGAACTTGAACCTGACTAGAATTTTCATTATATCAACATGCAAGCGGTAATCATATCAAGACTACCCAAATTTGAGCAATTGCACATGCATAACTCCCAGAATAGAAACATGAGCATAACTCCCAGAACAGAACATGAGTCTCAGTTTCAGAATGCATAAGGTTTATCAAAAAAGTTGGCATGAAAGGAAAATCAGCATCACACTGCTAGAATTTTGAGACTAGCATGTATGATAAGCAAAACAAAAACCAATACCTTAGAGTTAGATGAAATTAAGCCAACCATTCCAGGCATGGGCCTCATATGCACTCCGTGGTCATTATCAATAACCTGTCAAAAAACAATAAAGCAAGAACAGAAATTGTTCCATTACGATACTGAAGGGAAGAGGGGGAAAAAAACCTGCCGTCAAAGTGAATGGCACATGAATGAACTACCTGTATTTGTCTATTCCTGATCATAGATTTATTTGTCCTTTCACGGCACAATCTGCCATATTCCTCCATGTTTTTCTCATGAGGCTTCATGTCAAACTTATGTTCCACCTTCCCTTCCGTTGCAACTTTACCTATACATCAATGCAAGATCTGATTTGTATCTTAAAAGTTACCAAATACAATTCACATTCAGAAGTCATGCCCATAGAACTTATCTTTTACCCTTATTACTTTGCGACCTGAAAGGGAATTTCCCAAATTTCACAACTTCTTGTCCTTTTCAAAATATTTCTAGTTGCTAAAGATAAAACTCATGCAGTAAGGGTGTATGCCATGTTTTAAAAATCAAACATAGGCCAATTTTAACATGCCAGCTCAAACAATCTTACAAAATAAAATATTAAACTGAACCATACAATCCACCCGTTGAACACTCTTAGCACAAATTCGTCAACATAAGGGGAAAGTTCTTTATTGGGCTAGTTTCTCAGGAACCTCAAACGTGCAATGAAATCGGAAATTTTTAAAATATACAAGTCAAAACCAAAAGAATTAAGTGAATCATTCATTGGAATTGGCCATACAGTATTCATTGAAAACTTCATTGTTATCCCAAATCCAACTTATTTCTTGGGCCAAATCTCTGGTCAGCACAAGTGTACACCATATCAAAATAACCAATCAAATAACTAATCAAACCAATGAAGTAAACAATCATGAAAGTCTTATATTTTCTTTGAACAGTAAAATTGAAGCCAGCAGTTACTTCAAGTCATGACTATGAAGAGTTAAAAAGCCAACAATCAATTCTTCACATTCCAAGACACCATGTAAAAGCAAAACAGTTAACAAAATAGCCATTAAGTCAACAGAATCGATCGCTATAGATCACTAAACTGGACAAGAGAGGTGATCTTGCCTTGATTTGACTCAGAGAAAACACACATTGGAACAAAGTCTTTGAACATATTCAATGAATAGCTTTTCGGCCTGTTCAGACTATCGGTGTTAGCCGCCGTCTCCATGGTAAACTGAAACGCATAAAAGCAAAAGATGATGTATAAAGAGAATCATGCTAATTATAAAGTGCAACTAAAGGAAAACAACCATTAACATAAAAATAAATTGCAAATTAATCTGATAAATTGAAGGAACGCAGAGTAGAATCAGTAAATCAAATTCGTAAGTGCAAAGCTTTCGCACACTATCATACTTTATACGAATCAATGAGCTAGGGTTTTGGAAAGTTCACTGGATTACTAAACTAATTAGAAAAAAATCAAGTAATAATACATGTGTATAAAATTTGTATGAAATTAAAAGGGACCTGCATGCTGTCGGATTGAAGAGGATCAAGAGAGAGAATGACTTTGGCTACAGGCTGAGAATCTTGAGAAGAAGCTTGATTTTGCCATGATTTAGCCACCACTAATGGACACTTCATTAACCAAACCGATCTATCGGCTTTTGCAGTATCCAAATTACTCTTGCCGTTTCCCTGGTTACCTTGATCGTCCTCCATCTCTTTAGTCTTTCCTTTTTCTTTCTCTCTCCGGCTCTGCCTCTGCCTCTGAGAGGCTTTCTAGCTCCTTGCTTCTATCTGTCGGTGTTAATAATATTGGTGGAATATGTGCTCGTGTTTTCCTTACAACGGTGGTGTCTGAAGACTCGGATTGAAATACCCAGGAAGGGCTTGACCAAAACCGGTCGAACCGGAGTTCAATTCGTACATATAATAATATAGGACTCACTTATTTGAAATAAAAAAAAAATAAAAAGACGGCGAGGAGTAGACAGAACTCACGCTAGCTTGTGTACGTGTCGAACTATGATTGTTAAGAATCCTCTAACAGCCAATCAGAATCACAAGCGTCTATAGGCCTGGGCACGCGTAATCATAAAATTCGGGGGATACCACAAAAGATGGGAACTTACGAGAAGCGGATTATCCCTTGAAAGTTGAAACTTGAAACTTGAAACGCGAACGTTAAGTCGTGTTTCCTTTAGGCCACAGGCCCACAGAATTGATCATCAGCGTGGGCTTCGGCCTTCGGGCGTAGCTGGGTCCTAGACTTGTACGAAGCCTACAAACAAACTCTCTCCCGATATTTTGAATTCATCTTCAGAAATTCCTAGGCATGGCAATGGTCCTTTCAAATCCGCAAACTTACCCGAATTCACCCCTCAAAATCTGTCCAAGTAGGTAATTTTGTGGGTTGCGAGAGAATTTGGTATCACAAATAAAAAATTGCACTGGGATTACGGATAAATTTAGTATATATTAAATATTCAGTGGATACCTACATGAATACCAACCAACTCGTTCATTTTTTCAATTATTTTTTTAAAAGTTTAATAATTTTGATATTTCTTATAGTTATTATGTACAAATTAATGTCATTATATAATTATGGATTGTTACATACTTATGGATTATTATATACTTATTAAAATATAAATTATACTTATGGATTATTAGTTATTACATACTTCTTATAATTATTGTATAGTTTGGATTGTTATATAATTATTGTAATTTTGTTCTTCTGATTAGTGTTTATAAAATTTTAGTGTTAGAAAATATTAATCTTAAATCACTATTGTATGAATCGTGTTGGATGGGTGCTAATGGTAGTGAATGAATTGAAGATTTTTAACTCTTAGAGTTTGTATTGAATGAGATATGAGATGATAATTGTGTTTGTTACTTTTGGACACCAGCTAGTTTTTGTTTTTGTTTTTAATTGAAAGCATTGTGATTTGATGGACTTATGCATTCCATACTTAAATTTGAGAATTAATGTTGGATCAAGAATTGGTGTTGGACTTGTACTTTTGTTTTTTGGGACTAATGTCAAAATTATAATTTTTTATTTACATTGATTAAATTTAAAATTGAGTATTTTATGTGAGATTGTAGGCTATTGTTATAAATTTATATATTTAATTTTTTAGGTTTTATTAAAAATATTTTTTAACATTTATGATTTTAAACGTGAAAATCCGTAAAAAATCGATTGAGTACCATTGTGGGTTTAATAATTTTTAAAATCCATAGTAGATTGCAGGTGTATTTAATAATTTAAATTTTGTGTGGGACCACAACGAACTATGCCTATTGCTATCCCTAAAAATACCAAGGCAAGACAAGCAAGGGACAGTTTAAACTAATCTAGAATTCTATTTCTTTTCTTTGGTTTGAATTTTTCGACTCATACCGAATTTTTCAAAAATTATCATTTCTTAAATATTCTTTTTTTTAATATTATTTGCGTAGTTGCAGTACATACTTGTATCTCTTCTATTAAAAATAAATAATAAATTTAATTTATATCTATATATCATAATCCATAATCAATGGCAGATTACTTTTTGAAGGTAATTTTTAATAAAATCTCCTTCAACAAAATATATTTTATCATATGACATATGAAAATGTATATTTTTTTATAATTTTTTAATTTATCTCATATTTTAATAAAATAAGGAATAAATTAAATAATAAAAAGATAAATTAATAATATTATATTTTGTAATATATTAAAAAAATATTTTTTTTAAGTTTTAATTTTTAGTGCAATTCGAAAGAGTGAAAAAAACGTGTGCCCTTGGGCCGAGTTGATGAAAAATCTTCTTTCGGTGGCGTAATGCGGGTAAATTAATCAAAATTCAAAAACACAGCTGTGTGGTAATATTGAAACAAGAGAAAGGGCGAGTGACGTCCAAAAGTAAAAGAAAACGACTTACAAAATTAAAAATGTCAAAAGCTCCGGAATTCAAAGCAATCAAAGGCTGCCAGCAACAATTATGATGGACCTGCCAATGCCATTTTTCTTCCTATTTATAGATATTTTTCCCCTAGCAAATACGACAAGACTATTATCTTTATACATGACAAATTTTCATATTGCACAAAAGTATAAATTATATAATATAATAAAAAAAATTGTTGCCAATAAATTAATAACGCCCAAAATAAAAACAAACAAACAGACAGCGGATGCAAGATAAGGTGAATACGATGGATGCAGTCATCCGTGACGCCCGTTTCTTTTGTTATGCAGACTAATGACTAATGCATCATGCAATGAGAAGGGATTAGGTGTCGAAATCTCATAAGCGGACCAACCACATGCGCTTCTATCCTTTTGGAAGCCTTGATGGTCTGCTCCATTCTTCTTCACAGTCCACCGAAACAAATCAAAAATGGACCGCTTTACTCTTTCCTCCCTCCTCCTCCTCCTCCTCCTATCTTCTGTGCTTGCGTCCGCCGTAGCAGTTAACGGCGACGATCCTTTGATCAGACAAGTCGTGTCATCGGACGGCGGACAAGCCGAAGATCATCTCCTGAACGCGGAGCACCACTTCTCCCTCTTCAAGTCCAAATTCTCCAAAACTTATGCCACTCAGGAGGAGCACGATTACCGATTCCGCGTGTTCAAGGCTAACCTGCGCCGAGCAAAGCGACGCCAGCTCCTGGACCCCACTGCTGTCCACGGTGTCACAAAGTTCTCCGACCTAACGCCGTCTGAATTCCGCCGTCAGTTCCTCGGCTTGAATAGACGGCTTCGGCTACCAGCTGACGCTCAAAAGGCTCCTACTCTCCCCACCAACGATCTTCCTACTGACTTTGACTGGCGTGATCACGGCGCCGTTACTGGCGTCAAAGACCAGGTACGGTAAAGAAAGTGCTTTTGTTTTTTTTTTTCAAAAATAAATTTTTAAAAATTGACTTTTGTTGATATTTTTTATTAATGTATGTAAGGGTTCGTGTGGATCGTGCTGGTCCTTCAGTGCAACCGGGGCTTTGGAGGGAGCGCACTTCTTAGCGACGGGCGAGCTAGTCAGCCTGAGTGAGCAACAGCTTGTGGATTGTGATCACGAGGTTTGTTGAATTGTTTGTTATCTTTTTAACGTTAGTTAAATGATGAAATTTACTGATTTTGACTGATTTTGTTTGATAGCTAGGATGAGTTGTAATTTCTAATCACAAACATTTGGTTATGAAGGTAAATCTCTTATGTTAGATTAGGTTCTCACTCTCAGAATTTAAGGCAAAGAATTTATATGTCAGTTTCTCTCTCTCTCTTTTTTTTTTTTTTTTTAAAATTTCTATAATGAAGAGCCCTCTCTCTTTTTTTTTTTTTTTTAATTTGAAGTTTTGTGGTGATAATATAATATATTGTAATTATCCATAATATTTTGGGCATGTGCTTTTTGTATTCTCAATATTGACTGTTTGCATTCTTTTTGGATATTTGAGTTGCTTGGACAGGTCCCTCTCATGTCTCAACTCACATGTCAGATGATCAAAGTGTATGATTTGACAGATATGATTATGTTTATTAATGCAAGTTTGTTTCATTTTTCAGTGTGATCCAGAGGAATATGGTTCATGCGACTCTGGGTGCAATGGTGGGCTAATGAACTCTGCCTTTGAATACACACTCAAGGCTGGTGGGCTTGAGCAAGAGAAGGACTACCCTTACACTGGGACTGACCGTGGTTCCTGCAAATTTGACAAAAGCAAAATTGCTGCATCTGTATCTAATTTCAGTGTTATTTCCTCTGATGAAGATCAAATGGCTGCAAATTTGGTGAAACATGGCCCTCTTGCAGGTAACATAGGTTCCTTCAGCAAGAGAATCACCTCATATTTCGTTTTCCGTTTCTTGGCTTCTCTCCTCGATGTGAGCTCTGCCAAATAACAGTTGGAAAAGTTAACTAATTAATTTCTTTTGAGATCTTGGTAATTTTTTTTAAATGGAATGGATAGAGTGATGACAGAACTTGTGCTGATCTTGCTGTTTGCTTTTGCAGTGGGTATCAATGCCATTTGGATGCAAACATACATTGGAGGAGTTTCGTGCCCATACATTTGCGGGAAGTATTTGGATCATGGAGTGCTTATTGTGGGGTATGGATCTTCAGGTTTCGCCCCGATCCGATTCAAGGAGAAGCCTTACTGGATCATAAAGAACTCCTGGGGAGAGAACTGGGGAGAGGATGGATATTATAAGATCTGCATGGGTCGCAATGTCTGTGGGGTCGACTCCATGGTCTCATCTGTAGCTGCTGTCCATACAACCTCAACCTAGACATTATGGAGGTTGTGCTAGGTAAGTGGAGCTTCTGTAAGTAGATATTATAGGATATCCTTTTAAATATCTTCTGAAATTATAATAATGCTTACATGCGTGGGCTGAGGCAGGAACTTTAAGCATATGTCATGTCAGAATGTAATGTTTGTCTATTTTAGTTAACTATGCTACAGAATTGTCTGCCTTATCGAAGGTGGTAATAATATTTTCTTTCTATATTGGGCAGGCTTGTAGAAACATTATAATGCTATATATTTATATTTTCATTTTATGTAAGGCAAATGTTAAGTTGCAGTGGACTATAACTTACTCTTTCTCACATAACTGCTATAACTGCTCTACTGTAGAAATTATAACCGGCTGTAACTTCGCAGGCTCCTTTATGTAATGTCAAAATAATAAAACTTCATGCATGCTTAGACGCTTGTATTTTCCTATGATACCTGAATTTGGCTCTGCTCATATCAAGAACTTTCACACAACTGATAAGTTGTGTGACTGCCTGACCCGTTACACTGAGCTTGAAAAATTGTGGTCACCAGTGGTTGATCGTTTGCCCTCTCCATTTAACTTGTTGCAACCTCAAAATCTTGCCAGTTTAAACTTTTGGTTGTGGGACTGGAAGCCCCTATGCGTACATATAATTACTGTACATTATACTGGAAAATTGACTCTGGATCAGCAATAAGATTCGCATCGACAAAAACGCAAAATTCGTGTGAGGATACTGAGAATGTGTAATTCATTGGTCTGGTTATTTCAGTCGCCATACAGCTGCATTTCGTGAATCCTCAGGTGCTTGCTTAATTATATACTCTTCATTCTTTGTTCCAACTGGGGGAAAAATGGCTACTTTCTATACAACAACAAATTCAGTACACGAAATTTCTGTTTCACCGTTCCCCGTCTTCTAGCCGACACCTACCTTTCGGTTAACCATTCATCATCTTCACCGAGCAAGGCAAATGAAAATGGAGAGAATTTATAATCATCTCCCTTGTAGAACTTATTCTGGAATTCCACCCAGTGAAGCCGCAAAGCATGTAGGAATGCACTTAAGAGTTTCCATTACTAGGAGCACACCAGCAGTTGCAAATACAAATACAATTATCCCAATTATAAGAATAATGACATTGTTGAAGCTGCAGCCATTCACAATAAATTAATTATTCTTTTTTCTTTTTCTTTTTCTTTTTTTTCCCTTTTACCTGGTTCAGATTTCAAGCCATTGGAAGCAAAGGAAACACAGAAAGAATAACAGAATTTAAAAACATACTTACCCCCAAGCAGGAAGTAAGATCTTGTCATAAAATACACTAGACAACTCTGAATGCGCAAGACTGAGCAAAGCAAAAACCAGACAATCAGAAAGTAGTATGCATTTAAGAAAGATCTTCAATCAAGAATAAGTGTAAGATGAAGCAAAGAAATCAAGAGATGGACCATAATGCCAGCCATTTGTCAGATCCATTTATCAACATCAAAGCAAATTGCATTATGTATTGCAAATTTTATTTCAGTTTATTCTAATACTCTCAGCAGTCTGGCCTAGAAAATTCTAGGAGGGAGATTCCCCTCAATCCTGTATGTGTAGAGGACAGTTGGACAAAATATTTTTCCAGTGAAAAGGAAGCGAGGTGATGCATATATGAAGCAATATGTTTCCTTACATTTTTTTGTTAATACAACATTGTCCCTTTTTTTTTCCCAGATAAAAAACAACTGCCATATTTAGAGCCCCCAGTCGAGCCAGAGCCCACTAATCCAGACCAGCTCTGGTTAAAAGGCTTATATCGACACAAACATGTAACACTTTATTTCCAAGAGAACTACTTTACTCTTATTGGATTCCGGGTATTAAAATTATTGCAGTTTGTTACTTCCAGATGAGAACATTTATTCATGCATGGGTTAGAGGTAGAAGGTAAAGAAATTACTTATCCATTTGAATATTCTCTTATACAAGTTATGTATTGTTAAGTTGTGTCCACACATTAGCTAGTTAAAGGAGCTACATATAAATAGGATAATTCTCTCTACCCAATAGGCTACTATTTTGAATTGAATACTTTGACATCCTAAGTCCAACCACCCAAAAAGTGGCATTAGAGCTAAACCTTAATAATCAGAATGTGGTGGTAGAATAACTTAAGTGTGTAAGGACCGAAGTTTGACAGTAGTTTCGTTCAAGGGGAAATTGTTGGTTATGTCCCACATTGGCTAGTTAAAGGGAGTTATTTGCGTTTATATCTAGGATAGGTCTCTCCAAGAAATGGACTAATCCTTTTGGGTTGGGTATCTTGACATCCTAAGTCCAGATCCCCAACATCTACTGCCATCAAATTCAAGCGCATCACAAAATCTAATCTTCCTACTAAATTAACAGTATCCTGCACATGATTCTTTCGGTTTCCGTGATGATACTATTTCGACATATCAACTCACCTTTCAAATTCTGATTAGCAACTATGTTCTAATGCTATTTCTATTGCAGCAGGGAAGCCAAAATGAAATGATTTGACTATTTCTATTGCAGCAGGGAAGCCAAAATGAAATGATTTGAAGTTGTTGACAGCCAACCTAAGAGCCCATAACCTTAGATATGAAGCTATATTAGACACTGCTCTGAGGAGAAATTCATAGTATGTATAAGTTGGTGCACAAAGAACTCACTGAACTCAAATTTCTCTTGGGTGGGGGAATCTTGATGCTCCATGTCGAGAGGGTCCTCAGAACTATGAGGTAGTGTGTAGGACTGACCTCAGAACCTCTGAAGAAATGGTAGGGGATCAAAGAGATGAACAGAAAAAATGACAAAAGAACTTCAAAAACACAATTAATGTCTGAAATGATATAATTGGTAACCAACAAAATGATTTCAAGCATACTTCCTGATGTTGTTTCTTCAAAAGAAAGGGCTTTGGAAACAGCAGCCATGGTACAGCTACAAGCACTGGTGGCGGCAGCAATATCTGATTATGGAACATAAGAACCACCGTCACTCTCAGGTAATTCAGAGTCAAACAAGTACCACATAATCAATATTGAAAAATTCATACCTGTAGGAATTTCTGGCCAAGAAAAAGCTGATTTTCACCCAGATCATCGGTTGGACTCAGGAACATGTATCACACGGTACAGATCAGCTTGAGACCCAGTGCACCATTTCACAATTATGAGGAGAGAAAAGTAGCCAAACAAGGCATTTAAAAATATCATCTGGGGAACAAATTGGCGCTTACAATAGTCCGCAATTAGAATGGCAACTTAGTCATCATCATGAAATCAACTCATGACAGTCATATAACCTTGAAAATAAGAATGATCAACAAAAGAGATCAAGATTTCAATGATTGTCCAAAAAAAAAAGCATTCCAGACACACATGACAGATAAATGCCCCAAGAATTATTCTTCTTTAAAAGAGAATGAAAACAAAGCACAGTCACATTGCTGAGTAATCAATGATGAGTGACCTAACATGAAGGCAAGCACACATGCAAGAATCAACAGTCTGAACATCCTGCACATGCAAGAATATGATTTAGCAAAGTAGTTTACCGGATATTTATCTTATTCCCAAAGAATTTTGCATTAAAATAGCTTATTATGATCCCAAGATTCATCCATGCTACCCTAATAAGATTGACATCTTCATCTTCAACAAGTTAAGAAATGGTAGCTCACTTCAGATACATGCCACTTGGGATCAAACCTACTGTAGTAGAATCGCTGCAACACAAAGATGGGTGTAAATTACATAAACAGACCATGTATGCCCATATATTCTAGAGTCTATCAGACTGATTACTTACCTGCAGGAAGGATCATGACATGCATAAGCAGAGGGCCCAGATAACTCAAATGGGACTGAGAAAAACTCATTGTATATCAACCCTGTGTAGATCAAGAACAGCGCCATCGTCATAACAACATAACGGCCACCAAAAGACATTTCTATGATGTCTCCAAGCTTCTGTTGTTAGAAAAATAGAAGAAAAAAAATTCAAAAAAGCTGGAATTTAGAGCAACTACAGCTTATTGTAAATAACCAAGAAGCAGTGCAACAATTACCTAAGAGGAAATATAGTGTCGCAAGCAACAAGCATATACCATGCCCCCAATCACCAAACGTTACAGCAAAAAGGAAAGGAAATGTAACAATCATGTATACACCAGGATTTGCTTCCTGATACTTCGCAACCCTGAAAATCTAACATTAGTGCAGATCCTAAGCAAAAGATTGTTTTTTGGTCATGCATAATATCTTCATTCATGCATGTTTAAAATACTGTTCTTAGACCCAATGCACATCGATTGCAATTTCCCTGCAAAGAAGCCAGGCTGGTTCTATCTTCATAAATATTAAAAGTCAAAATAACCATAATAGAATAGAAATCTGCCAATGTCATTTACCAACTACATCATTGAATATTCCAGCTGATAAATGACACGGATTATCAAATCATTGTCAGAACAGTGGAAGAAATTTTCCAAATGAAGTAGAATATTTAGAATTCCAGAGTTAGCATATTAACATTTGCATATCTTACTACCTATGCTTCTTGCAGTGATAATGAACTTTGGTACCATTTACATCACAAGGGAGTGAACAGCCCCAGAACTGTTTCTTGAAAAGAAGAAGTAAATTTGTTTGTCTGGAAATAGGTCGGTGGTGATTCTTTTGTTTGCAAAACCTGGAATATGGCCCCAATTTGCGAATTGCTGTCGATGGTTGCTTGCTGCAGAGTATTTTGAATGCAGAGTATTTTGAATCTGCAAAAATTCAAGCCCAAAGTTAGTTAAATATTGTATCCAACAATGAACTGAACTAGGATCTGATTTAAGCAAAGATGGAAGAAAGAAAACATCACAGGACTAGTACAGGAAACTAACAGAGATGAACAAAAAACCACCTTTTACTCTCTCTCTTTCCTCCTAATTCATCTACCAAAAAGATTAAAAAGAAAAAACCTGATTTGTTGCAGAAACAGGAAACCACCAGCCTTCAGCAACAAGGCACTTCTTTGTCACATCTATGCTGAGCATATTTAGAGTGTGATAAATCACTTTTTCCTTCTTTAGCTACATAAAACAAAAGTAACAAACTTTGATGACAGATCACATTCAACAACAGATCCTAATGCATAGATATGCATATCTGCTTACAACAATGAAATGAAGGAAGCTATAGATTTTCATATTTTGATGGAAATGACCAAAGGATATTAAATTAAAAAACTGGTACAAACCAGGGGGTTCCATTGCTCAAGTTGGTCAGCAATTGTCTGTACGAGATTGCTCCGATGAACCAGTCCAACACCTATGGTAGTCCTCAGCTCTGCAATTCTTCCAGACACCTAGGAATTAGAGTAGTCAAAAAGATTCAGATTGCAGTTTAAGTAATTAACTACTTATAGCAGGACATGGAACAGTTAGAACACCTAGAACAAGGATTTCCACCGAGTTTTATCCAGATGCCAGATATAAGCAGTACTAAATATTTCATATTCGTAAGACCAAAATAAAAGATATGTCATTGTGAGAATTACAATGCCTGCAATTTTACAACCAACACCCATTTAGAATAATGCATACCTCTGCAATCATCTGAAATTGTTTTCCCAAGTCGTCTGTAAATGGATAGTGTTTGCTCCAAAAGCGTCACATATTTTCACAATTTTGTTCTTTGCTCTTCCCCCAGAGTAAAAGACTACAAACACATTTTTCTCAACCTGTAATTGATGCCTGTAAGTTTTTCTGATAAATGGGCAAAATTATCAGTTGGCATACAAAAACACATGAAGAAACAATCTGAAAGAATAGGTATAAAATAAAATATGTAGCATAATTCCATTTTTATATAAAGTAAATTGTGTACATATGAAAATAAGAGAACGATCACGTCTCCTATTGGCTATGAAGGAGCCCAAGTTAAGAAATGAACACATGCAAGTAAAGATAAAAAGTTCACAATCTCTCTCTCTCTCTCTCTCTCTCTCTCTCTCTCTATATATATATATATAGCATGACAGCATAAACTGATTCATGCAATCCACATCATATGGTAGAAGATTAAGGCTTCATTGAGTTAATTCAAAATTTAAGAACTAACCTTCTCTCCAGACACAGGATCAGCGACAGGATCTTCAACCACAAATTGCTTCAGAAACACATTACCCCTGGTTGCACGAAACAGAATCCTTTCAAAAGCCATTGACTTTTCTCTTGTAATAAGGCCACTGACAAATCCCAGCTTAACTTGCTTGGATGGATCAGTTACCATTTCCTAAACAATATCAACTTTATAACCAACACTAGAAAAACAAGAAATAGAAGATATGAATTGATAGTAGGAAAATGGAATCTAGAAGCTAGAGAACTTTACGTGCTCCAATAACAATGGACTGTCAATGGATCCTTCACCAAGGTGATGTGATTCAAGTTCTTTCTGCTGAGCTGCAGCTCTACTTAGGGCAGACGAAAAGAACTCACTAGCCTGAAATCAGACAACAGTAATAGAATAACTTCGCTGCTAAGACCATTTTCTGCCACAAAAAAAGGACACTATGCTAATTAGGGTAATGCATGTAACATCATGGAGAATATTGATCTCCATTTTCTCTGCCTAAGTGAATTACAATGAGATTATGATGATATGCAATAAGAATTTTCTTCCATATTGACAAAACATATGATAGTGAGAGAGACTGCAATTGGTCATAATCTAAGATATGAAAATTACTTATCATAAATGGGAAAACTCACAGTAATGACAAAGTGGAATTGCAATCTTATAAGTTCTGCACCACACCAATAATTAAAAAATTAAAAAGCTCTAAAGGCAGAGAGGCATCAGAAGCTAAGAAAACAATGCCTTCTACAGAATAAGCTTATATTCTAATAGTTCATTGTAAGCACGTTGCAACTTCTCATCATTTCCATTCACCTCTATCAGTTCAGCTTCAAGTTCTCCAAGTTTTACCTTGCCATATCCATGAGAAATTTGTTTAATATGAAACAGCAAAAGCTTTACAAATCAATAGACTAGAATCTAAGGAACTAGCATACGTCCAAGCTGTCGAAATCAATATCCACAGTTGCTGTAGACCTTGTTGAACGAAACAAACCTGCCTTTGACAATTGTTCCCTGATGAAGTGTAGCTTACGAGCCATACCTCCACATCTTTTCATCTGAATAATAAAATGATGAGCACAGACACAAAATACAAAAACAAATGCATGTATGTGTGTGCATGCGGACATATGTAAATGTGGGTAAGATGTATTTATAAGTTCATAAGAATTTTCTGTAAATTACTAACAAAATATAAATAAAGAACAACAATAAAGTGTACGTGTAGTTATATAAAGACTTTCCAAAGAGATAATGACAACGTACCGTAACAAATCCAACTTAGGATCACAAACATTTCAAGTAACAAAATGGAAACACATCATAAGACTCGAGCAAAATATCCTATGCAATATGATCGCAAAAAATTGAATAGGCAACCATTTTTTAGTCACTTAATAGAAAAATCAAATACTGCTTCAACAAAATACTACTCCAACAAACACCCACATTTTATGAGAATACAATTCTGTTGTGAGAATGAAAGCACTGACTAGAAATTTATATCAAAATGCAATTAAAAGCTACATAAAATATTCAAAACAACAAAAATCTAGAAAATAATCAACATAATTCTAAATTCGAGACCTGCTTCCGTTCAGTCGGTCAAGATTTCTAAAACAGCTAATAAATAATAGTTATTCGTTTAATACATTTCATTCATAATATCTACCGATCTAAGATTTGAATTAACAAAATGAAAATTTCACATAGTGTTCAAACTTTTATATATCGCATCATTTAGACCATCCTAATATTGATTTAAGAAATTTACTCACATCCTTAAATTGGAAAAAGGCCAAAGCCACCGAGATACGAGATCGTGCAATGTGCCGATTCGATAGGAATGATCAATTGTACCAATTGCATCGGCTCCGACAGCAGAAAATCCATCGTCGGGCAGCAACCGCCGACTACCATTTTTTTCTTTTTCGATTACAGAATTCTGTCAATATCATGTGCGGGTATACGAATCAATTTTTACATCCGATCGCGGTCGGCGGGAATTCACCGGGCAATCGAGTTTACAGACGCGTAAAAAATGAATTTAATTCAATATTCTTTTTGCGGGATTCGTCATCTGGCGGGCATTCTTACTGTCTGCTTCTTTGTCGTTTCTCTCGCGCACGTGATTGGTCGGACAAATTTAAATTTTGATCCTTCCTACGACGTCGTCTATAGCAGCACTGGGCAACCGGCATCACATGAAACGTATTGTTTTAGCTTCCCTAAAACGTTCGGAATGGGCCGAAATTCCCACTGTCCCACCCAATTTTTTGGAGACTTAGGCCAGGTTTTCGTATCCAATAATCCATCTCCCTTTTTGTTCTTGTCCTTTTTATTTAAAAAAAAAAAAAAAAAACCCTCTTAAAAGTTAAATGGGAAACCCCACCTTATTACTCAACATTTTGCACTTGATAAAAAAATACACCAAAATTTGTAAAAACTTTTCTCTCGAAGAACATAAATTGTATCACTTTTTCACTTTTTCGTTAACATTGTTTGAGGATTTAACAGAATATTATAAAAAATCTATTTTAACCATAGATATTGAAAACTATTTATTAGTTGTTGTTTTAAATACTTTTGGAATATATTATTTTGGATTGATAGGAATAAATTGTACACTCTAAGTTTCTCATACCTGATTTTATGCTGTTATCTTCTATTTATAGGAATAAACTATAATGTTCAAAGTTTTCCATAATTGGTTTTATGATTATCTTGAATGTATTTTATATATCTATGATTGTTTCTATTTATTTTTGTAGAAGATCTGTTATTGTTAACGAATATGTGTTATTCAGAATGGATTATATGAGCAGCAGTTCTTAATTTATGTTGTAAATCACTAAGAAATTAGTTAGGGTACTAATTTTAGTGATTTTATATCTTTCAATTAACATATTTGATGAGTTTGTATAGGTAATTTTGTAGCCGTTATTGGTCCCAACAACTAGAAAATGAAAATTTTTTATTGTCATTTAAATATGATTAAATAGTATTTTTATGTGCATGGTAAAATAGTCATCTTTTTAATATTTTGTTATATCCTCTGACATCTGCGATGTCAGTGGAAAAGTGAAAATGGTGATCCACTTTGTAAACTTTAGATGGAAAGCTGTAAAAAAACAAATTTTTGATATATCTTTAATGAAGGACGAAACATTACGGGATTGGTGGATATTTGCCCAAAGTTAAAATCCCATCACTTATGGGTAAGACTACAAGGAGATTTTTGAAGCTTCGAACCCATTAATTTCTTTTCTACACCCTTTTGTGAAAATGTATCAATAAAATAACAATAATTTTCAATTTAAGTAAAAAGAAAAAATATGGGTTTAAAAAATCCCACCCTAATAATTTTTTTATGAGCGATGATATTTGACCTCCTTAATTTTTCTCTCACCAGTCTCTATTTTTTTAATTAATCCTATGTAGTTTCAAAATCACCCTTATGGAAAAATTTAAAAAAAAAATATTAATATATAACTAAAACAAAAACAATTCCAGAAACTTAGCCACCTTCCCACAACTGTCAGCTGACCAAAACCCTCCTTATTTGGATGATTAAGAGGGTATACTTAGAATGAAGATGGCAAATGAATTTATGATTTTATTGATGGTGGTAATAATGATTCCCACGACTTTTGAAAGCTTGCGGGATGAAAGAGCTTATTATAATTGTAAGTAACGAATCGAGTCAATTGGGAAGATTTGCGCAAACCGAACCAAAAGAAGGCAACATCCAAGTGCCAATATATTGGACATTTTGTTTGCTCTTCAGGTCGTGTATTATGTTTCCATAATCAAATAATTGACGGGTTTTGATCAGTTGCTGCTGAAAATTTTTATCAATCGGCGATGAAGGATTAGTGGTGGTGGAAGGTGGATAAGGATTTTGAATTTCGTTTTGAATTATATTTTTATTTTTAATGAGAGTAACTTCGAAAATAATTGAAAAATAAGGCTTGATGAGGGTTAAACATCACCACTATTTTATTATAAAAATAATATATATTCTGATAACACCCATTTAATTTACTGAAAAATAAAATTTTTTAACCAAACATTCGGCATCATTCCTTTTTCGTTCAGTCATAAAAACTTTAAATTTTTTAAATTTTCTATAAAATCTCTCGTCATTTTATTAGCTTCAATATTGCGGTTTCAACGGGACAAGTCTTTTTGATGTTTTCAGAAAAAGAGAGGAGACGGAATGCATGGTAACGACTTCGAACAACTCGATACACTCAAGGCTTTTTATGGAAGAAGCTGCCATTTTTCAAATACGAACATTGGAAAGCTATTATCCAGCGCGCATGCAATTGCAGCATGCAGCAAATTAAAGAAGGGGGGGATCAAACTGAAATTGGACCACATTGTACTGTAGCTAGCTGCCAAGCTCCTCGGAAACAAAAGCCAATAATAAGAAGAAGACATTCAGTTTATTTTGCACGCGGCTAAATACAACGTAGATTGCCTATTTATTGTATGTAAGAAACCCTAGCCAGCAGCCACCACTACTCAATACTCAAGATAATTGGGGACCAATCAAACCATACCATGGCATGCATGCTGTCGTGTCGCAAAAGGAGACTCGATCGGTTTAGCAACGGGACAATAGGGGGGGAAAAATTCGAGCTAGCTCACTCAATTTGGTTAAACATATTGACTTCACCGAGTTTGTAGGGATCAGTCTGTCGAGAGCAAAATGCCACGTTAGCTTAGATTTATCTAGTCAGCTTGACGATGGCGTTGCAACAAAGGATATGGATATTGATTATTATTCCTCACTCACAGGCGCACAGTATTCTGTGCTTTGGGGATATATATGTATGTATAAAATATTAATTTATGCCTCGTCTGAATCATTTGAGGATTAGGTGTTCGTAATCTTTATGTGCATAAATGGAACTTAGTAATGATTGGAGTCAAAGTCATGTTGACTAAGACTGGGAGAAGCAAAGCAACCAGTCATTCCAGTCCTTGACTTGACTATTGACTCCCAATAATTCTGGGATGGAATCACAGAAGCCATATATCCATAGCGTGAAATTAATGTTTGTTTCTCTTGTATATTTGTTTCCTTTTACCCTACCCTTTTCTTGTTCCTTTGCCCCGCCGGAACCGTTAAAGCACCGCCAAATTAATTACTCATTGTAACTGGGGTGAAGGGAAGAAATTCTGTTTCCAATCACCCCTTTATCAAGGACACAGAATTTTATTCTCGTGCAACTTCAAAGAATCGAATTGATGAGACAATTGAAAATGGCATTTCCTTGTTTCGGAATCCTTTATCTACTTCAACCTATATAACCTATATGCCATTAGACACGGCCATACATAACATACGAATCACATTTGAAAATGGTGGACAATTAACTAGAGCTCTTGATATTATTAGAAATGCCCAAAAAAATATCAAATTAGTAAAGCACAAACATAGCCAAACTCATAAGAATGGGGGAAATAAACCATGGGAAAAATCACATTTCTGGCTTGTCCAAAATTAGGTTGTCTATGGAGGCATTATTGTAATAATAGTTTGCGAGCAAAACACTAGGCTTTGCGCAGAAAACCGTTTCTACAGAAGCCATTAATTATAACTCTTTCTAGGTACATATCAAGTGTTTTTTCAAAAGGCACTTTAAGTGCTATGTGGAAATAGTGATCATCACCATGAATGCCATTAATAATGATCTAAAATCTACTTTGCCGATATATAAAGATAAATCAATCATGCAGACCAGTGGAAGAATATAATTGACTGATTTGAGGAAATATATTGGCGACATGATAATACGGTGGCTAAGAACTATATATACGTATATAATCTCAAAGAATGAGGACCCTCTTCCAATCTAAACTTTTCTAATCCTGTTAAAAAAAATATGACATTGTCATTTTTTCTTATAAATTATTTTAAAAGTTGTGAATTCACTTCATGGATGCCACATGATCCGTAACATTACTCTAATAATATGTCTACTATAATTTCAAATCCATTTTGCACCTGATCCCTTAACCATATTCTTAGGTTAGAAAAATAATAGATTATATAACTCATAATAAATACAATCCAAATCTACCCTTGTGCTTCACAACATGAGATTCAATCAAATGGATCACCGACTATAAATGTATAGTATACGTAGGCAATATGCAACTGGCGTTTCTATTCATCCCTTTAAGCATTCCCACAGCTAAAATAACTCACGTCAGACGGGCTAATATTATGAATATTTTCTTTGCGGATTTATACTAATAGCACTTAAATTATACTAAAAAAATTGCATTTACTTCTAGTGGCATATAGCAGTCCATGGAACTAACTCGCACTAAAAAAGTTAGTTAAAAAATTGAGGGTTATCTCAGTTATTTATATTAATAATCCAATAACTAATCTTAGACACTATGAGACATATTTCCTATCACTTAAGAGTTTGTAACTCTATTTCTTGATAATGAAGAAAAAATTTTGCTTTTTTTGAAAAAAAAATAAAAACCGTTCATTAACAATGAACAATGCATTTGATGATGTACTG
Source organism: Murraya paniculata (assembly GCA_030449075.1). Taxonomy (NCBI): domain Eukaryota; kingdom Viridiplantae; phylum Streptophyta; class Magnoliopsida; order Sapindales; family Rutaceae; genus Murraya; species Murraya paniculata. Next base: position 1,595,278 of record JAEVFN010000024.1, on the reverse strand, counting down.
ATAAAGATGACCGAAGAGTTATATATAAACGAAAATTTTCAATTCCAGGAGATGACTTGGGCAAATATCAATCCATAAACTGTGTCCCAGAAAGACTGAAAATATCTCTCACTCTAATGAAGATGAAGAATCCAACTCCTCAGTTAACAAAAGAGAAAACTAAAACGCCAAAATATAAAATTCTTTGAGTGGCTTCTTATTATTACAAGAAGAACCTACAACTGTTTTGTTATATTGTGACTCAACCTATTGTCAGAGAGATAAATAAAGTACAGCAGAAAAAATCACAACTATAGTGTATTGGATCTGTTAAAAAGTGTAGAGTCCTAATCCACTGAAGATAAGAGCACATGTTATGGGTCAGATTATTACAGAAGTAGGGAAAGTTTCACAAGCTTTTCTGCTTGTTTCCAATGTACTAAATCTAGGAGTCTATGGAAGCATCTTTAATCCCTATTAAACTATATGTACCATACCCTATATCATTAGTTCTAGTCTACATATAACATAAATCACATGCATGTAGTTGCAGGGAAGAGCATTAAACCTTATCAGCTAATGAACTGTGACGAGCACTTTCCATTCTATTAAGAGGGTCACATCCATGCACGTCTGTTCAAGTAGCCAGCCAAATTTTATCGTCTTGCAGGCAAGTAGTTGATATAAATGCCTGTTGATGTAATCTATTTAAGTATTGTGTACAAACGTATGTAGACAGACACGCAGAGAGAGAAAAGATAAGAAAGTGCAGAAAGAGAGCAGCTTGTAAGTTGTAACTTGTTCATATTTGTGGTTTCACTTTTGGAGCTGTAATGAGGGAATTGCCATTTGCCAACAATGCAAGAAAGGCTACTTGCAAGCAAAATGCAAAGCCTGCCCATGGGCTGCTTCTTTTATTTTATTCTTCTTCAGAGATTTTTTTTTTGAAAAATAAAAAACTTAAAAATTCTTTGGTTAACCAAACACGAAACCCATCTCGTCCCATTTTCATCCGGCAAGAAAACGGATAAGCAGGAAAAAGTGTGTTTCGAGTTCAACACCAACCAGAAAGCAAACACAAAATCAACTCAAAAAAGAAAAAATTATAAAGAAATAAGCCAGATAACAAAAACAAATATATTGAAGAATTTGTGAAAAAAAGAAAAAAAAAAACACGCATCCACATGCTGCAACAATTACATACACTAAGAACGAAAACAATATATCATGAATCATCGATAATATCAAATTTTAACTAAGCAAATCTCAATTGAATCTCGAAAAACAAAACCAACATCCCCATATACATATGCATCATCATCAATATCCGCTTTGTACTTCATTGGATGTTAAAATCTACTAGAAAAACTACCCACATAGCAACAAAACCAACAATTAATTCCATAGTAGCTGCATGACAATTGACAAATGAAGTTTTGTAAAAGGGAATAAGGCAAGCTAGCTCTGAAGCTGCAGGCTTTTATATCATCAAGATTCAAGACCTTGGAGGTGGAAAGAATTGCGTACCAGCAATAAAAGCATTAAGAGGGGCTGGGTATAGTGAAGGGTCAATCAAATTGGCAGATGGGTTACTTGTACCAGCTGCTACAGTGCCTGTGGTGGCGGTCGTTGTTGCCGTCGCTGCTGTGATAAGATTTAGTTGTTGCGAATGCGAGCTCTCAGCTGCAGTGGTGTAAGGATTTTCAGGGCCTTGATCGTAGAGAATTCCTTTGAAAACATGGCCTCCGATATGAACAGCCGTTTGATACGCAAACTCTTCATCAGGATCGTCAATGGCGCTTACTCGTACACAACGAAAGACGGCTGGTGAACTCACTTCAGATGGGAACTGACTCAGTTCCAACCCTAATCACCACACCAAAACAAAAAGAAAGAATAAAATCATAGCTAATAAGCCAAACAATTTAGGAAAGAAAGATTTGTTACGCACTGCTAATTTTTATCAACTTTTTTCGTCAGTTTTACTAGGAAACAGTAGGAGGAAGAGAAATAATGGAGGTGGGTGGGGAAGGTAACTATGGAAGTAGACTTGTGCACACGCAAATGATACGATTTGTTGTACTGAAAAAGCTTTTCTTTTAGAATTCTACAAGATCTCAAAAAAATTGAACCCGAGATTTCTTTCACTCTTTTCAGTTTAGTTTGTTTGTATTGTATTGTAATATTGTATGGTAAAACAACATATGGGGAAAAAGAGAAGTAGAGGTAGTGGTGAGTATGACACACGCACCTTGATTCTCTCTCTGCCTTTTCGGATTCTCTCCTCGAAACTGTTGTTGCTGCTGCTGGTGGCGGTGTTGTTGTGAATCTTGTTGATTCAGCTGTTGTTGTTCTTGCTGTTGTTGATGTCTTTGCAAAGCTGCTAGCTGTTGCTGGCGCTCTCGCCTTTTAGCAGCAGGGACCCAAGTACTCTTGACGTGAGTTTGGCACTGAAACCCTCGGCTCTTACAACAAGTTCTGCATCTCATGTGAGGACAATCTTTCTTAGCTTGGTTACCACAATCTTGACAGTTCATTCCTCCTCCTCCTCCTCCACCAACTCCTTGCCTCATCCCGAAACCACCCGATCTTGATGACTCATCAGAAGCTGCAGCAGCGTTGATGAAGTTTGATGATGATCTTCGACTAGGACCCACACCAAACGACAGATAATTGCTCATATTTTCTTGTTGCTGGTGGTAATATTGTGGCCATAATTCAAACCCTTTGTTGCTGTTGTAGATCTCCTCGTTTGCTGATGATCTGTACAAATAAAGATTCTCTTCTTTCTCTTCTTCTTCGTCGTGTTTGCTTCTTGCTTCTTCTCTTCCTCCTAAGTAGAACCACCCTGCCATTTCTTGCACCTCAATTTAGACCAAAAATCCATAGCAACATAAACTTAGTACTTATATCAATTGCGATATGATCACTTCAGTACAACTACTACTGCGGATAGCTAGCTAACTGTGAATTATTTTCTGGGTTTGAAGTATGGGATTATTTAGCTAGGTTTTTTAAATTTTCTTTTTCTTTTTTTTTTTGTTTTTCCCCTTGGTGATCTTGGTCTGATTCTGCAGCTTTTGAGGAAAAATAAATCGAGTAGTGAGACCGCGAGAGTATTTATTTTTAGGGCAAAATAGTAAAAGGAAGATGGTTGGTTGTTTTGATTGACTTAGCTCTTTCAATTTTCTTTCGTTGTTCGAAGCAATAATGACACAGAATTAGAGCTCTGCAAAGCCGCCATGGCAACTGCACCGCTCGCTCTGCTACACAATCCTCATTTAAGACAAAAGCCAACCCCCCTTTTTCTCTCTCCCTTGCTACTGTTTTAAGTTTTGTTGTGTTTGTAATAAAAGGCAAAGGAAAATTAAAATCTGTACATTATTCATCGATAGGAAAATTTCTTTGGGCACTTCTCTACAGTTGTCTTGCAGTTTCAACGAATCTAATCAGTAATCAAACAAAACACTATGATCTTAGCCTCTGTGCATATCATCCAACGGATCAGATTCTTCCACGTAGCGCAGCTTCAGCTTTTACTCATTCGTCCTTTGCACCGGAAAACCCGCTGGCACTTTTTCTGACCCCCTCCTGTAATTAAGATTATTGATTTGATTTTTTTCTCCTCCCATTTTTAATTTACGAAGCAATCTACTGAAAGAAAAATTAAAAAGACAGATTATAACCTCACGTCTGTCTCCCATCTCTCAATATCACAGACGCTCTAGCCACGTGACACGTACGATATATTTTTTTAACAATTTTTTTATAATAGAAATGCCTGTCGTGAAGCAAACCAGCAAGGCCACCTTTTCTAGTTATCGTGTATTTTTCACTGACACATAATCATCCTATAAGTTTCTAAAGAATTTTTTTCTTTTTTTCTTTTTTAATTGTAAATCGAGTTTTTGAAATTCTCAAGTGTTTTCTTCTAATCTGTCTTTAGCCTGTAACGCGATAAAAAGAATATTTAATTTTGCTCGTCAATGCCTCGTATCGGTTCCCATAATTCTCCGTAATCATTTTATCATTGACTCTTGAGTCCCCTCTCATATTGCATGATCGAGATTCATTTGTCCTTAAATAATTATTTATGAAATATGACCCTCTATTCATTTCCTCTTATTTATAAGAAATATTAATTAAGAAAACATATAAAATATTATTAATCATTTTTTGAAGAGTTAAAATGAACATTCGAAATTTTATTCTAAATTTCAACTCAAATTTAAAGTAAATTAAAATATATTATTTCATCATTCGCTTTATAAATGTCACATCATTTTTTATGAAATTTTAAAATAAAATAATAAATAGTTAACGTTACTCTTTTTAAAAATATTTGTATGAAAGCTAATTAAAATTCTCTATAATTTTATTTGAAATCCTTTGCATGGTCTTGATCATGTATTTTACTAGTTAAATCAATTAGTAAATATAAGATAGAATTTAATTATTTTTTGAGCTAATAGATTGGTTAGAGATCTCTATCGGATATCTCTTGACCAAACACATAAATCCATAACTATAACTTGAATGCTTGTCACTATTTGGAATATTTAAAACTCTGATGGTCCTTAGGTGTAAATGTCTGAATTTGAATTAAAGTTGTATAATTATTTCAAAGTAGTACAAAATTGTATTTATAATTTAATCTATATTTTATAAATTTTAGACATTGAGCCTGAACATGCATGACTCCTTAAAGGATTATGATATTCTCCGATCTGAATATTTTCTGAGTAACTTTTATTAGTAGTTAATAAATTAAAAAGAAAAAATAGTTAAATCCCCACCATACACTATTACTAAAATATATGTGACAGAATATCTGTAAAAAATCATGAATGCTCATATTAGGAGAGGATCCTGACCCCTCCTTAAAACTAATCTTGAGAAATATGAATAGGGAATTATGTGTATATTTATCTTAATAAAACTAAAAACACAATCAAAATCTTCATCGGAGAATTTAAAAAAAAAAAAAATTGGGAACACTTTTCGTTTCCTTTTCGTAGAGTATCTAAGTGGTGTCGTAACAATATTATAACAAAGTAATGATAAATTTTTTTATTCTAACATATACATCGTAATAAATAAATTAAAAAAAAAAAAAAAAAACAAATTTGGTCAACACCTTTGATGTTACTTCATCAATTACTCAACTAATTAAGGAAGCAATGAAAGGCACTGCAAAGCCCCTCGAGCAGTGTTCGTATCACCGACTTTCGAGCATTGCATAATGAAAAGCTTTAAAAAGTTGCTAAAAACAACTAATGTGAGATTATTGAGTTGATTGAACTTAAACCGTGACCTCACAGACGCTCTTTGGTCTTCACATTTATTATAATTTTTCCATTGTGATTTGACTAACAGATTTTTCCATGCCTCACACGCTTTGATTTAAGACTAACTATGACCAATTATAAATTTCATAATCCTGATTTGATGTTACCATGGCCCTTCTATTTTTAGTGGCCACACATTCTCTTGTACGATTACTATTCTTAATTCAATTTTTTCGTTTCAATCACCATTTGATTGATGACTAAAACCGAGCATCCATGGAAATTCAAAATCGTTGAATATTTTGCCGCTGTTGTTCCTCTTTTCATTTTTTTTTTTACAACTGTTGCCCGTTTACTTTTAATAATCAGGCCTTTTCTTCGTGCCATTATTATATGTTTATTCATAATTGTAACACAACTTTGAATAAACGTTTGAATTTATCTCTCTAGTAGTAATAATAATAATTGATTGGTACTATAATTTAAACAGATCAATATTCTTTTTTTATGTAAATTAAATTATTTCAGTCATAATTAATATGTATTGGATGATGCATTTAGGAAGTAATAAATTTCTGAATTTCAATGATTATGAAAGCTTTGCAATAGGCTCGACTCCATAAAATTATCCCTTAGTAGTAGGAAAATGACTTTCTCAGCCGTAGCTTAGCCTCATAGTCATAGCAAAGCAAAAGAAGAAAACAAAGGAACCTCTTTTATCGAACAATCACGTGAAACCGATTAAATTAGTGGGTCGTAATAATTGGAGTTAAACAATTCAATTGGATTAAATTATACGAGTACGGACTCCGGCGGCCTCAATCCCGCCGTACCAAAGCCGGCTAATTGAAAGTTATATTATAGAATAATGATGATAATAATACAAAGAAACTATATGTTAAGTACCCAATTTTAATGACATAATTGTGTCTTTAACGTTAAGTGCTAGTTGTGATTAGGCAATTAGGGGCCCGAGGCAGCAAAGCCTTCTTTTTAATTTTCGTTGTTGACTCTGGCTTCTTTGTCTCCAATCGATTGGCTTAATTTGTTTATTGCTAGCGGACATGGAGCTCCCAAATTTGATGAATTGGGCTTCACATGATTTGTTCTATATTAGTAAGCCTAAGTTACCCTTTTTGTGGATATTAATAAAGGCATCAATCTTCTTCCGAGGTACGATAATGAGTCGTATGAGCAATTTATATAAAAGTTAAATGAGAAACAATGAAATGTGACGATTACCGTTACAAGTGATGTAATTTTATGATGTTTTATAAACAATTATATTAAAATGATAAATTAATTAAATAATATTTTATATGTATGTGTGTGAGTAACTTTAAATTTTTAGACATCACAAAATAAATGAAACGAGTAAGAGTAGTACTACATATTTTAAATTATTTATTTAAAATAATATCTCGAATAATATAATATTAATCAATTAATTAATAAAAATAATATAATTAATTTACTTAAATTTTATTAAAGATTATTAATTAATGACATATTATTTCAGATAGAATTTAGAATAAAAATAAAAAATTTGATTTTAGAAACGGGGTTTTTTTTTAATTCAAGGGGCCGGGGAAAAAAGTAAGATTGAGCGGCTCTAACAGTAGCAGCTAGAAGAGGTAGCTATTCCTCAAATTTAGTGAAAGTAGTAAGCAGAATTTTAATGAGGTGCGTCATTAGGCAAAGTGAAAATTAATTGCTGGGGATTAAAATTTTGGTACGTAAAGAAAGAGAAAGAGGAAGAATTGGGTGGTGCATGATGATTTGTGAGAGTCCCAATAATTGTGCGTCACTGTCTTTTCTTTCACTCTCGAGCCCTGTGCTTCGCTTTCTCCTGGTTGACTCGCCCTGTATCGCTCATTCAATTTCTCACTGTCCCCGCCGATTATTATTACTGCTAATACTACTCAATTTTCATTCAACATGTTTCTCGCTGCAACTCACCACTCGAACGAGTCAAATTCACATGGATTGGTGCCCCTTCAATAAAAAATATTTGGTACTAATACTACTGCTAGCTAAATGATATTATTTGATTTGACAATAATAATAATATGTGCAAGTTGTTTTCACAAGACTGCCACCAATATCTTTGAATATTACTCTCTTGAAAAGAAGATTAAAAAGGAAGAAAACTCATTATTGTATACTCCATCAAGACCAAAACCTCCTCGTGTTCTTTTCCAATGAGCGTCAAGTGCATGCCCTAAAAGAAGAAAATGGGAAGCAATTTGATCGTCAAAGTCCATTGCAATTGTAACTTTTCTTATCTTCTTATCATATTCATTCGTCAAATTGCCAGTTGCCACTTTGGCATATGATTATTATATTAGTCCCTAACCCTAAGTCATCATGCAGATATGATAATCACAGTGCTATCGGTTTGAAATCACATCTGGTCTGAGAATGTAAACATACAAAAGTACGTAATTCTTTCTTCTTGCAAGGGAGGGTGGGACTTTGTTCAGGCATAGGGTCGCATCACTAGACCAATTTCTTTTCTTTTCCCCTTTTTTTTTTTTTTGCGAAAAATAAGGGTTTTCAAATTACATTTTAGCACCTAAAATTTATATTATTTTATGACAACTTGTTTAAACTTGTATGTTTCTCTATTAAGGCACCGTAGAACCAAATCCGACAAAAAAGCAGCAGGCATACACCTAGAAATAAATAAATAGAGCGATTACTTTAAAAGCGAACAGCCCTTTTAAGAGAAGCCTTTATTGTATCCGATTCAGATGTAAGAATTAATAATAATACCCGTAATCCTGCCTAAAACCAAACCAAGCCACTCGAATACGAATACGAGGATGATACGACACACGTGTCGCGTACAGATACGAATCCGGTGTTTGGTAGCAAAGATAGTGAGGGGGTGTGGCGATGGCGATGGCGATGTCATGGTAGATTATATCATGTATTGGGGTGGGGTCCAGTTTCGAAGGTAGAGTGGGGCCACGGTCACACTGGGGCCTTGCATGTGCTGGACATGATGAGAATTTAGTTTTATTATTGATAGACTGAAATGATAGAGCGTAGGTTTCCCTTTACGAATATTATTGGTGCATTGGCCGTTACATGACATAATTGTCTCAAGAAAGGCAACAGTGCGCAGGTTACAGCGCTCCCCGTCACGTGCCTACCACTACTTTTAGCGTTTAGACGCACCTAAGCTAAGAATATTGAACCAAAGCGGCAAGTTATTTCATTAATTTTCACTTTGTAAAATTGATTCGTTCAATTTTGAAATCCTGACCCAATTTCAAGGGATGCTCGAGTAAAGGGGGACCTAAGGCTAAGAGCCCAAAGGTGACAATGGCCGCAGTCAAATGTCTCGGGACCAAATCTGATCGTGTATGTTATCGATTAGACGAGCAGTGTCTCGAATTTGCACAGTGAACCGCCGCAGACCGGCCCATCGGGTTCACCGGATCGATGAATGAGCGTGCCCAGAGCTGGATCACCTTGATCTTGAAGATGTGCCGAGAAAGATCTATCATCCATGGCGTTTTACTGTACAACCCTCACGCATTTTTCACTTCCTTGGTTGTATCTTGCATGATAATGGAACAAATTATCAGCGTTGTGAAAAGATTGCGACCATTGATTATTTGATTTCGACCAGTTGGGCCAACTTGAGTCGACAATTTTCATCTCTACTAAGTGGGCCCTTTGAATCCATCCGAATGAATTTACCAGCCCAATGAAACTAACCAAGCATTAGTTACGACACGCTATACGCACGCATCAATAAAAAGAATACTGGATGTATCCCTTTGTTGGGGGGTGGGGGTGGGGGGGGGGAACATTCATATTTTTCATGCATTTCAATTTTTTTTTTTGGTTATTTAATAAGTCTTTCTTTCTTGTCTCACTCTCACTTACCTTGCCTGCACTTAAAATCTACATAATTATAACCATGAAAACGTGCATAAACTTATATTAAATTATTAATCATGGGACCCCAAGGAATATACCCACCCAAAATAGAGCTTGCACACACACACACACATACATTTCTTATTCAGGGTTTGGTTCAAGTACTGTTAGATTTGTTTGTTAATTCGTACTTTCTTATTTCTTCATTAGTAATATTAGGTACACGCATAAATTTTTGTACAAGTTAATTCTGTATAAATCAATCTGACATAAAACGATTAATTGAATGAAAATATAAGGGGTTATTGTTCAACTATTTATATTATATCACATCAAAATTTTTTTGTAAAAATAATTTTTGTGGCTATTTCATTCCCTTTTCTCAATGACACTTGTCTCTCGCATTAATTTATAGAGATATGACTTTATTTAATCAAATAAAATTGTTGAGTTTCGATATAACATTTATTATTAATCATTTCATCTTAATCCAGTGACCACCTCCACTTTATTTCTACGACAGTGATATATTTGGGAACAGTTGAGCTGGAAAGCTTTGGATATCATCTTTTATTAGCAAAATATTACCTAATGTATTACTATCATGGGCAAGATCTACGTCATTGTCTTAAAAAGTAATGCTATACCGCCCAACTAATATCCCAATCAATTATATCGTCTCATTTAAATCACATTCGCTAATTGGATTGTCCAATACTAAGTAATTTTATTAGTGATAAAATTCATATTCCAATAAGTAAATGTCAGTTAGCAATTGGAAATGAAATCATGAAAGTTTTGAGATAATAATTTGGAAGTACAGTATTATTGTATAATAAATTCAAACTTGAAATTTTTTCACATGTCCAAAAATGAAATATATATAAGCAATCACAAAAGAAACGAATAGATATTGTAATAGTTGATATGTCAAACCCTTTAAATTATGTCACATTTATATCTTTATTTTTATTCAAATTAGATATGTAAGGAGATTAGTGGTTTACAAAACCGAAAAAAAGAAAATACTCAATTTGAAAACAAGCTAACACAAGCAACCAATGATGTGGGAAACAACTAAGAGCTTGGTTGTTTTTATGATTACAAATGTGCCAAAAGAGAAATGGTAATAATTAATAAATGTAGCACAATGACGGGCGAAACTGCGGGGCATCGTTGAGTTCTAGAATCAAAGGAACGCTACTACCGTTACTACAAGGAATTTTAAGCTAAATTGATACAAAGAAGATTGTCAAAATCAAAATGGTTAGGTAATTCATTTTGATGACTTTTTATTTTGAATACGGATGGATGGGCTAGGGCTTTAATTAGTTGTACATTGGACAAGACATATGTATATAAATTGAATGTCAAAATCAAAGGGTCTGTGCTGCGACAAAAATGCAAACTTACATAAATTTGGCAAAATCTTTGAAAGTCTGTGACTAAATCGTTAACATATGTAAAAGTCAAGGGTTACAAATTCCGACAAAATCGAGACAAGTTTTCATTTGAATTGGCCTAAACATGAGGAAATTAAAATCCGAATAATATTCTGTAAGTAAATTAAATGTAATACAGTTGTCAAATCTCCAAGTTATAAAAATCTCCGAAACAGTAACCAATCCAGCAGCAAATAGCATCCAATTGTAGACGAAGCTACAAAACCCCAAAGCAACAAAACAGGTGTCAGGGGCCCCTTAGCTTGAACGTCCGTAGTTGAATAGTTGTTAGTTGTTACCCCTTTCTTAATTTCCTGTAGCAGCTGTTCAAAAAATCATGCAACTGCAAAAGTAATAATTTTGCACATTCTCTAAATTTCTGGGACGACACTGTAACCAGAGACCGGACCACCGTGCTCATCATGTAAGCCAAGAAATGGATCTGACCTCTTTCGGAGGAAAACATCGGACCTTTTCTTCATTGCTAGCTCTTGAATCTTGATAGTTTAGTATTACGGTGCATTTACTAAATGAGAATGGAAATGTGTTAGAATTAGAATGGACTAAAATTATAACTATAATAAGTTGTTTATTTAAATTATAAGAATTAAAATCGAAATGAGTTGTATTGTCATTATTGTATTTGCTTTGTTTTTTTATTAATAAAAATGTCCTTAGTTAATTATTGTTGTTATTGTTATTATTTATTATAATAATTATGATTATTATTATTTTTCTATTGTTATTAATAATTATTGTCAATAATAATATTAATAATAGTAGTAGTACTGCTATTATTATTACTACTACTACAATAACAACAACAACTACTACTACTATTACTATTATTATTTTTATTATTACTATTACTATTATTATTATTATTATTACTATTACTATTACTATTAGTATTACTATTAGTATTACTATTATATTACTACTAAAATTACTATTACTATTATTATTACTATTACTATTACTATTATTACTATTACTATTGCTATTACTATTAGTATTACTATTATTATTATTATTATTATTACTACTACTACTACAACAACGACGACGACGACGACGACGACAAGGAGAACAAAAAAAAAAAAATCATTGGCAAGCGATGGCGGCAGCTTCTTCATCAGCAAGCAATAGTGAATAACAGAGAGTGACATGATGATCAACCGGTTCTCAAACAACCGGTGACGATTAGTGGAGCAGGGCTGACAATCTGCATTGCACGTGATGGTGATGCGCGACAACCAGCTCTGCCACATTCGACAACTAGCATGCGACGGCCATGGGTTCTTGCTTCTTGTCGGTTGCAAATTGATATCGCAAAAATTCGAGCATTTATTTTTTTTTGCGAACTGAGGGCAAAATAGACATTTTTGGTTTGTTGGGGAGTAAAATGGTCAGTCCTAGGAGTTAGAGATTGATTCCCATCCATTTCCAATTGAGGTGGATCCACGATTCTAATTCTTATTTTTGACTATATTTAGTTTGTTGGGGACTATGTTTTGTGAATCATTAACGATGTCTATGATTTCGATTCTCTAATCCGGAAAGTAAATACACTATTCATGTATTATGCGGTACCATCTTGATTAAAGAAACATGAAAGGAAAAGTGAGTATGCATGGATGTGGAATTGCACCTATTTGCGCTGAAAATTTTCATTTTTATAAAGAGTCACTTTCGGAACTGTCGAAATGTATTTACAAACTTAAATGATTGAAATTCGTTCATACTTTGTAGTGTTTGCATTTTTGTATTTGTATTTTATTTTTAGATATTGCCTAAATTTACGCTTAAGTTTTTATCCTAAGTCTGATGTAGCCCTGTATTTACGCCCTAGTGGCATTGTACTATTGATCATTATCAGTCCTTTGAATGAAAGGTATACATTTCTACCAGGAAAAAGAAAAAAAAAATCCATTTGACAGAATTTCAGAAGTTGTAATCTTAACTTGCGTATTATAATAAGAGAAATAATCTGAAATCCTAATTGGACTAGAATAACAAATATGGCTCAAATAAGTATAATAAAACAAGATAAATTTTAATAAAATACTAAATACTAAATTAACTCAAATGTTATAATTCCTAATACATATTTTACCTTATATGGTTCCTACATCAAATCTACATGACACTCATAATTTTGACATTCTATTTAAATTATATACATATTTACAAACATCATCGTCATATATTGATAATAATTTTCAATAAGTTCTACATTCTCTCTGTTTTTAGCTAATGGCTTCTATTATGGTGAAAGAGACATAATTTATCAAATATACCATTGCCTATCAGCCTATATGAATTTATTGGAATTTTTAAGTATATTTCATTATATTATGAATAAAAAATACATAGTTTATTCTTTCGATATTTGTGTTAAAATCATGAATCATAAAAACACAACATTTAACGAGAAAGGTTGGCAGCATCTTTGGTTGGCTTCTGACTCCATGCTTGCTGTGCAAGTGTTTCGAAATCAATTGGTGGTTGGATTGTTGTTGCTTGGTTGATAGAATCCATTTTCCTGTTTCTCGTACATATGGTGAGGCCAATAGTGTTGCATATTGTATTTTCAGCTTAGATGCGAGTCCTTTTCAGTCTACTTGGTTGGATCACCACACTTTGGAGCCGAGTCTCTCTTTGTCTAATAATGCTAATGGATTTCTTAATTATTGTTTTCATTTGTTGTCTTTTTATTTACATATATTTATCTTTGTTTTTTTTTTTTGGGCTTTACTATGACAGTTTGATGGATTAAGGAGTAAGGTTTATTATATCCCTAATTATTTGGTGCTTTTGATTTTGCTTAATAAAATTCTTGCTTAGTTGAGGTTATTAAAAAAAACACAATATTTAAAATATTGTAGATAAATGATTACATCATAATAAATTTTATATACATTTTAAAAATATCAGAAGGTATCGGGAAAAAAAAAAACAATATAAGGATAGGAATACTTTTGATATTAAATGAGGATTGTGTAAAAATTAATATAATAAAAAAAATTGATGGGGGTGTACTATATGAACGGTGGGGCATAACAAAGATTTTGGTTTAACAAGGGTTATAATAAAGAAATGAAAACTGGAAGAGGTCAAAATCAAATCATGTACACTTGAACCGACCGAATAAGTGAATATATCACTGCCTTAACATAAGATCAAAATTCTGTCCTATCGGCAGAATTTTCATTTGAGTAAATACAACTATGTGGTTGACAATTAATAAATAAAATAAAAATTAAAAAAATGAATCAAGACCATGGGCAAAGAAAAGGAAAAGGAAAGAAAAAAAAAATGAAAAGGACATGTATCATAAGATTGTTCAAAATTCTTACAAGCTGATGAAATCACGAAATATTAAAGCTAATAATCCAAGCTCCAGCTAGAGATAACACGTACGTTAATAAATAAATATAATACTCCATGCTCAGAAAATATCCATGCACATGCAGTATTATATTAAAACGTCTCCGTTGTCTCCATTCTCACCTATCTTGCTCTATAAATTTACATAATTATAACCAAGAAAACCCAAACACATCAAAGCAATTTCGCATATATAGTATACTACACTAGGATCAAAGAATCCCACCAATGATCATGGCAAAGTTAACCCAGGGATCACAATCCCAAATCGAACTCAGAATCGACGCAACACCCACCATCAGCAAAATTGCCACAAAAAATAATCAACACAGCCTCTCGATCATCGCTGTGAGGCGAATCAAGCAATCTCTAAAATCTATCTTACCCAGATTCCATGCTGGTTATTTTAGAATAAGCTTATCGCTGGGTGGCCAAGCTTTATTATGGAAGACATTAATTGGACCAATTGACTGTCGATGATACGGACAGTTTACGTCACGTTCTTCGCATGTTCCACCCAACGGCTTTTCTCGTGCTTTGGTTTTTCGCCCTTGTTGCTCTCACTTTACTTTCTTTTCTTTACATCTTAAGATGCTTATTTTTCACTAAGATGGTAAAAGTTGAGTTCTTGAACCATGTAGGAGTTAATTATCTATTTGCTCCCTGGATTTCATGGCTGCTCTTGCTTCAATCAGCACCATGCGTCGCTCCGAAAACAGTATCATACCTAGTCCTGTGGTGGGTTTTCGCGGTTCCAGTGGTGGCACTTGATGTGAAGATTTATGGTCAGTGGTTCACGAAAGGAAAGAAATTTTTATCGACGGTGGCAAATCCAACGAGTCAGCTATCGGTTATTGGGAACTTGGTCGGTGCACAAGCAGCGGCTAGCATGGGGTGGAAAGAGAGCGCTGTTTGCTTGTTTTCGCTAGGGATGGTGCATTATTTGGTGCTTTTTGTGACTCTTTATCAGCGTTTATCGGGCGGCGATCGGCTGCCGGCTATGCTAAGGCCAGTTTTCTTCTTGTTCTTTGCAGCACCGAGTGTGGCCAGCTTAGCTTGGGCTTCAATAAGCGGTGCTTTTGATACAGCCTCAAAGATGCTTTTCTTCCTTTCTCTTTTCCTCTTCACTTCACTGGTAATTTTATTATTAATTGAGATTATGTATTAATTAACTGAGGAATTACTCTTATTATTTAGATCTATCGGCACATAATTCAATTTATTAAAATTAAACTGGAATATAAAAATTTAATTAGAACAATTTTATTCGATGTGGTATCAGTTTCATAGTTTCATCCACTATATATATAAGATGGCCATGAAACGTGAAGGAACCCTTTTAAAATTGCGGGTAGTGACGAAATATACATGTAGTTATATATATGTATTACTAATAAATGAAATCAATAACACTAATTGCTTCTAATTAGTACAGGTTTGTAGACCAACACTATTCAAGAGATCAATGAGAAGATTCAACGTGGCGTGGTGGGCTTATTCGTTTCCTCTTACAATGCTCGCTCTTGCCTCAACTGAATATGCGCAGGAAGTGAAAGGTGGCATTGCAAGCGTCTTAATGCTTCTTCTCTCGGCTCTTTCTGCCTTGGTCGCTATTTGTTTGACAGTCTTCAGTTTGCTCAACACTAAAATGCTTTTACCCGACAACGATCCAATTGCAAGTCTACATATTGACTCCCCTATTTCTTAATAGAGTGATCATTAGGGGTTTCTAATTAAATTAAGAGAATATATTAATTATAAATGTTGAGTGATTCCACCAATCAATGCACTTGTTGGATTAATTGTACGAGAGAGAAATTTTTAATTAATTTTATTGTACTCGTGCATTATCTGTAAGTCTACATCAATTTGTATGTTTCTTTTTTCAAAATCTGGCAAGTGGGGATCGAGTGTTAATCTACTGGCGCAGACTTAGGCAGGACTTTGTGATCTGGTTCAATTTTGATGGGCATTTTGAAGGTTCAAGGCAAAGAAGATCGCAATTTGAGTAATGCAGAAGAAATTGACCAAAGATCAATATATAATATATTCAGAAAATTAGGAAACTGTTGCATCAAATGATGAAATTAATGACCAAAATCATGCACGCATGTGTGTGTACATGGCATTGCCGCCGTTTCACCAAAAAATCTGAAAAGAAAAAGGGAAGGTTCTAAAAAGGGCTAGCTAGATCAATATTACCAATAGTACAGTGCAAACACAGCCCCTCGCGGAACTATGCTAAATATTAATGGTTTGGCTCCTTTAAATCAACAACTTTTAGTGTGTTATTGGTGCGCTACTGTCTACATTACAACAACATCTCGATCTCCGGGACTGGCTTTGCTGAATGCAACATTAATATGCATCCATGGCTTCAACTGACGAAACAACAAGATCTTGAAAATATTTTGTATGAAATTAACTGGAGAGAATTTAAAATTGTGCTATAATTAAATAAATAATATCAGAGAGTAAGAGTTGGAATATGAATTGAATTCTTAGTAGGACAATATATCGTTTTTACAATGTTATAATATTACTATCTTTTTTTTATTTAAACGGGTTTCTGTGGGCGCATAATACATTATATATTTTCATATTCGGTGCTTTTGGTTGTTTGTATTTTTATATATTCTTGATTCTCATTGGCGACATCTCACTCGTATTTTAGTACCTTAATATGATAATTTAATTCCATCCTCACCTATATGAGCTTTTAAATGCAAATTTCTTGTTTTCATTCAAAGAATTTTACTAGCTGATCTAATTGGCATCCGTCTCATTCATTCACAAATATAAAATTTTATCCAAACAATTTTTTTTTTGGTGATGTAATATTTACTATTTATTATTTGATTTAAATTCAGTCACTTGACCTACACCAATTAAAAAGACAATGATAAATTCTGGAACATAAACTTTAGCTGGGTAGTTTCGAATGCTATATTTTTTTAACTAAATATTACTTATATAAGCAAAAATGTATATAAAGAGATGTTTCAATCAGGAATCTTGATTATGTTTCAATCAGGAATCCTGACTATGTTTAAAGTCAGGAATAAATTAAAAAAAACTTCAATACATTATAATTTATCGTGTAGTGTATTTAAATTTGTAATTACTTGTCTTTTAGTTTTTCTCTAACCTTATTAAAGTTAGAAATCCCTAATTATAGTATAGTAGTGCAAGATTTTCAAATTAGATACATTGCAAATTTTAACAGCTAGATCAAAATTAATTTATTTTTAAATTCCTAAAAAATAAACATAAACAAATTACCAACAAGAATGACTGAAGGAGCGATAAAACACAATAATGTTGACATGAAGAAAATAGGTAAATAGATCAAAACATTGGATTACGCAAAAAATTAGACAAGCTGTTAATTAGCTTTTGAAAATTATAACGTAAGCTAGTCCATCATGTGGGAAACAACTAAGAGCTAGGTACGTACTTGATGATTATAAAATTAAGAAAAAGAAAATGGTAGTAACTAATAAATGTCCGAATTCAGAAAGAACAAATGCAGCACTGTCGAATGAAGAGATAGCTATCAGTATATCGCAACAACGTGAAGATGATGGGCAAAACGCAGAGAATCGTTGAGTATTGAAGGAGAACCCTACTACTACAAGGAAACTTCATTAAGCAGATATAAACAAACTTGTCAACAAATTAAATCAATTGGATTAGGTATTGAATACGGATGAGCTAGCACGTTTATAATTAGATATATATATTTCTATGCCAGGACAAGACATATCACGTGTTGGCATCAAATGTTGTCTGCTATGATAAAAATCAAGCTTAAGATTTGGTAAAATCTTGGAAAGTCAGAGAAGTGAATCTTTAGCGTACACAACAAGTCAAGGCCTACAAATTCCGACAAGATAGCGTACTTTTCATTGTCTAAACGAGACACTTACGCATTCACGGTCTCTTGCCTAGCTAGTTGCAGCCAATATCCAACGCCTACCTTTCAAAGTTCATTAGAAGAATCCTATAATTTGGTTAGGTCTTTTAAAGTTTTCCATTTGGTTACTCTCTGTTATTTATTTCATTCATTCATTTATTTTTGGTGAGAATGTTAGCCTACCAAGTTTGTAATTTCAATTAACGTACCAAAACATGGCATTCATATGCAGAGACCGAATCAATATTCAATATTTTAGTTAATTTGCCAAATTCGTATTAGAAAAACGAAAGAACTCGGAGGCTTAACAAAGTTAACTATCACAAAATTTGCTACAATACAATAAAACAAAACCATAGGGTATCTCACATCATAATTAAATAATGTCTTCTTTTGCAAATCATACAAACAAGCAGTTTCATGCTAGCTTGCCGTGAATGATTGATATATGAAGAATCAATTCGCATACCTATATGGCTGGTTTTAAGAAATCGAAGGAAATTGCTCTTTTATTAGAAATGCAGGTTTTACTTCAAGACCTAACAATATATGTTAACTCTTCTTCAAATTTTGTACCAGCCTTCAACTCCCAAGGAACTCATAACAATTAATTAGCTCCCATCTACCACGCTGTGTCTTCAGCTATTGGCTTAATTTATGGCTCCACCGAAAAAACCTTTGAATATCTAAGAGCACATCAAAGCAAAGGCAGAAAGCAATGCTTCTAGCCTTCTCTTGCAAATTGTCATTATAGTTCTTCTCATTTTAGGTTAGCTGCTATGAAGAGACAAGACAAAACATAGCTTAGAGGGTATCGCAACTCAGTTTAATAAAAGCTCATTCAACTAGGACCCAATTAATCATTCTAAAAAAATGTACTTCTTTTTCCTGATCCTTTTAGTTCCCATTGATGATGTTTCCTTTTCCTTCAAATAAACAAAGAAAGTTAATTCTTCTATTAAACGCTGTCGTTTCCAGAGGGACTGGTCAATAACGGGAAACGGTCGTTCCTTAACGGAGAAGCACACTACACAAATTGTTCCCCAACTCCAAGGTGTATCGATATTAGCAACATATTACCACATTTTATCATTCCGTGATTTTGCCTTTCACCATTGTTGCAACGCCCTTTCCATTTTAAGTATCAAAATATCAAATGCACCCTTTCTTTTATCTTCTTTCTAGCTTCTACTTAAGATAAAAGCAAAGCAACGAATAAAGAAGCCACAACACTTACTGGAAGTAAAAGGGAGTAACCATTGCTGTTTGATGAATATGGCTAGGGGAAAGATCCAGATCAAGAGGATTGAGAACGCAACAAACAGGCAAGTCACTTACTCGAAGAGGCGAAATGGGCTTTTCAAGAAAGCTCAGGAACTCACCGTTCTCTGTGATGCTAAGGTTTCCATTATCATGTGTTCCAGCACTGGAAAGGTCCATGAATACGTTAGCTCCTCCACTACGTATGTTTCTCTTAAAACCCCATTTTCCCCTCTCTCCTGTTTTTTTTTTTGTTGTTTTGGTGTTTGGGTAATATGATTTTTCTTAATGATTTTATTTGTTTTGGGATTTTATCTTGCAGAACAAAGCAGTTGCTTGATGAGTATCAGAAGACATTAAGGATCGATCTTTGGAGTTCTCAATATGAGGTTTGTTTTTCACATTCATAAACCCTTTGAAACCCAAAACATTGTTAATTTGGAAAGTCTTATTTGATAAAATAAAATCTTCCCGATGATTGTGCAGAAAATGCAAGAGAATCTGAAGAATCTGCAAGAAGTGAATAGAAATCTGAAGAAGGAAATTAGGTAACCGGTGGAAAGGATAGAGCTGCTTGCGTTGGTTACCTTTTTTAAAAAAAAAAATTTTTTTTGTGTGTGATAAACATAATTACCATGATTATGCACGTTTACTAGTTCAATTGATTTATTGAAATCTAATTTCTTTATTTACTTTTATTTTATTATTATTATTATTTTTTTAAGGCAAAGGTTGGGTGAAAGTTTGAATGATCTGAGCTTGAAGAAATTGTCTGATCTTGAGCAAGATGTTGATAATTGCTTGAGGATTATCCGTGAACGCAAGGTTCTCATACATTTACCTTTCCTTCTCTAGTACTACCCCAATAGTAATGTGTCAAACCTCAAACAAAGAAATTACTTGTACTAATCGAAGAAATTTTATCAGTTGAATCAATTAGCACTTACTTAAATCATGAACATGCTTTGTAAAATTTTCCATTGCTGTAATTATTGTTGCAAACTTATTATAAATGGAACAGAGGGTTTACTGGAAGAGTGTCAAATTTCTTAATAACAAGAATTTGAGTCAAATTAAAGAGTACAATTCTACCTATACAGTGCAAATTGAAAATAATGCTTTATAATGAAGCCAAGATGATATGACCTTCTCCTAGAAAAACGATTCATAATATTAAATCTTACTTTGTTTGTGTATTTTGATTTACATCTGTGATTTGTTTATCTTGCTTTACATTGACCTAACTTTCTAATCTAGCAATATATGTGATCCCTAACAATCATCTCTTTTTTTCACATTGTCCAATTATAAATATTGAACAACAGCATCGAGTGCTCTCGGGTCAGATTGTTACCCACAGGAAAAAGGTGTGTTCTATGTGCCTGATTATACTTAAAACCTATGATTCTTCCCATTCTTTTATAGTCTTATATATATATATATATATATATATATATATTTGGAAATCTTCAGGTAAGGAGAGAGGAAGAGGAGAACAGAAAACTACGGAATGGATATGTGAGTATTAGCTTTTTCACTTGTATATTATCTTGATTTGACAAAAGAAACTGACCGGGATTATGAAGATTAAAATCTCATGAAAAAGTATCTCACTTTTGGTTTGATTCAGATCATTAATGCAAAAAGGAAGATCAACACTGTCAGTTAGTTGATAACGAAGGGCATTATGATTCTGTTATCGGATTCCAAAATGGAGGTCCTGGCGTATTTGCTTTACGCTTGCAGCCTAACGAAGCCTTGAGTTCACAGTGGATGAGTACTCAAGAGTAGTACGTGAGAATTAGATGAACTGTTTGAAACATAGTGTCATTTTCTTTTATCGTCAGTTTCCAAGGATGATGTCCTAATTATACTCGTCTTGCGTTCTTAATTTATAGCCTTCCTTCCGAGACATGACAAGTTTTTTACTTTTGGATACTCCATGCCTAGCTAGCTAGAAGCTCATATATTTCATTTAACATATTCGTCGCAGTACTCTTGCATTGTTACAATGGATTGCTTCAAATCACGGGTGTGCGCAATGCCTCTCACTAAGACTTTGTTTGGTATCGAAGTGTTGTGGAAAAAAATTCTAATTATAAAATAAAAATTAATAGATGTAGTAAATATTATTTTTAAATAATAATTTTGATAAAATTAGTAAAGAAATGGTAGATTCTTCGTCAAAATAGTATAAAATCAAATTAAATTAGTTTTCAAACTATATGAGTTAGTGTTTATCAAATATTTTAATGTTATATATTTTAAGTTACAGTTGTCCAATGTCAGTCACAAATTGAGTCTAAGAGAATGAAATTGGCGATAACATTGTTTAGCATTACATTTATATATTAAAATGTATCATCATTCACTAATTACTAATTAGGAAGAATGGATGCTGTCTCGCCCTATTTTCATTTTCTTAGTTGGGCCGGCCATCTTTTTACTATTTGACGTCATTTTATTCTCTCTTGAGAATATTTTCTGTCCCGTATCAATAAATTCTCAGAATTCAGAAGGCGTGCGTGCAAATAACATACCAAATTCTTTAATGATTATCATTATTCCATTTCTTGATTTAACGGTGAACACATGATATCCTTGTCAGCATCTTAATTTGTCCGATCCAAATTGTTCTAAAAAATTAATCATGTTAGACACCATATCATGCCTTTATTTTCTAAATAATTCTTTTAGAAGTATGGCAACGGGATTAGGTAACATCATTACATCGGTGTTGTTCCTAGTGGAGCAATAAAAAGAAAAAAAAATTGTAATTCTTTTTTTTTTCAAATTTCAATTAATTCCTCACTTGTTGAAAATAGCAAAAAAAAAATTGAATAAAAAAGTTGCTCACTTGTTTTTATCAATCAATAATAAAAATTATAATCCAAATATACTTTTTCTCAAATCAATAAATAAGTACCTTAAACTTACAATATTTTTATGAAACGTAAGAAGTTAATATGACATCTTAATGTTTAACAACAAAAGAGACACATCAAAACCACAGGCAATTAAAAAGGAATTTCTTGATTAAAAAATGAAATACGGCGACATGATTTTTCTTCCGTTGTTTTATGGCTGCATACAATTTAATTTAATCAAATCAGAGGTTTCAATTTTGTAGAAAACTGTTCAGCGCATGAATACACAGCATTGTTCAATGACAAGGTCGTTAATTATTGTCATAATTAATAACCCAACGGTCAACTGCAAGTACACCGACCGCAACAACAACCTGCGAGTGCGTCAATTCGAAAGAAAGAACCAGAATCGCATTCGCACGTGCCCCACCTGACATCGATTTCACGGGAAAATTACTAGCATTAAAATCCCACTCAATCAAACGCCTTGTCAAGCGTCCACGTTTCGAATTCCCCTCACCCCCGTGTCCGAGCGTGCGTGTTTTGAAGTCAAGTAAAATTGCAAATTATTTTATTTTATGTAATTTGAAAAAAAAAAATTAATAAGAAGATTACAATTACAATATTATATTTTAGGTTTTTACTCTCTCTTTTCCTTTTCTCTTAAAACCCAGTTACTTTCTTTCTTGAATGTTGTTGTCTCACTCTCGCACAGAAACAAAGACAAAAAACAAAAACAAGCGCTCTTTGAACAGAGAGACACAGTAGAGACAGAGGGGGTATTTAAAGATGGGCGCTCTAGCTCCCGTCTCCGCTTGGCTACCAGAAGATGACCTTTTGTTGAAGAACTCCATTGAGGTTATTCTTCTTTTCTTTTCTGCTTATTTCTTTATTGCACATTATTTTTGTTCTCTTTTGTTTTAATTTAATTTTAGGGACCGTTAAAGAGAGTTGGTTTCTTTTGTGGTGTTTGGTTTTGGGTTGCTTTTGTTGCTGTTTAATTGTATGCTTTTTGTGCTTCGCATATCTGTTTGATATTTTGCACGGGTTTTAGAATTCTCGGTTTCTTGTATTGAAATGAAGCGGGTGCATTTATTGTTTTTGGTCTGTAGAAGCGTGTTTCTGCATTTTGGTGCTTTTCATTTACTTCATGCCGTGATTTTCCATTAAAAGATTATTCATTTAGGCTCGCAATCAAAAAATTTGACTAATTTGTTGGGGTTTGCAAACACGTGTGCTATTACTTTTTTGGTGGTGTTAGAAGGTTGCCATTGTGAAGCGAAGAAACCCGTTAATGTTGTAAACGATTGTATGGTTTCGTTGCAGTTGTAACTGCCACATATTTAGAGCATCGTTGTTCTCAGGATAGTCGGGAAACTGTATTCGGAACAAGTTGGGTGTTGGGGTACGCCAGAGTGTCAATTTGGGAAATTTACAGTTGGTCCAGTGTGTTGGCAGTGGATTGCCTCCTTAAACTTCTATTTCTATTGGTGCAAGCCATGTGGCATAAAACAGAAATATTTCAAGTGTTTGGTTTGTTGAAACATGAGTTATAACCTATAACCTATGAATTTAAATATAGTAGTCATATTTCGAGGTCCCTCATCCAACGATGTTAAATTCAATAGGTGGCTAATGTTTAGTACCAATATCTTAAGGCCTTTTTAATTCAGACATTTTATAAATTGTATACAACAGCTTTTAGAAAAGAAAGACATTGTTTATTTTTCCTGTCTGTTATAACTTCTCAACTCTTAGCTGCTTTCTGACTGTAAGGTTTATTGGTTCCGGGTGTTAGGTTATTTTAGTTTTTCATCAATTTTTTGTAGATCTTTGACAAGCTATTCTTTAGGATCAAAAAGATTATGATGAGAAGCATTGGGACCCACTAATAGCAATATATTTGGGCGATGCGTTGATACCCTTATTGATTATTCAGTTTAACTGGTGACATTCACGGAAATGTAGCGAGAACTAGGGTGGATGTGTACTCTATTTTGTGTTGTTACATTGGACAGTTGTGTGACATAAACTGTAGAAATTGGGATTTATGGACATGATGTCTGGTTGTTCTTTCCTCAATTGTGAACGTAACAAGCCATATAATCATGTTTTATCTGCATGTGTCAATTTGAAGAGCTCTCTGAAGATTCAGTTAGAACCTTGTCTCGAGCTAGGAAATCTGAAATCTCCTTGAGGTTTTAAAAGTTTGGTAGTCGACTTGGGAGGCATTCAATTAAAGAGTCAAAATTATGTCAAAAGAGCTTTTGTATCTCTCCAGAATGCATATGCCTTATAACCATCTCTTTCATTCTTTTTTTAATTAAAAAGATCTCCTCTATAGTTCAAGTTTGTAATGCATTTCTGACGGTTTAGATTCTCCCTCTTAATCTGTTTAAATAGTGATATTTTAAGAAGACTGGTCAAAGTCTTAAAGATAGCAGTAAAAGGGTTTCAATTTATTCTTGATTTGTTATATCTGTTTTTCTTCCTATGAAGGTATAAATAAGAAACGGTGGATCGTAGTATATCGAGTATTTAATATACAAATATTTCGGATGCTACTGGTTGCATTTATTTCTTCTTCTTTTATTTGCAGAATGGTGCTTCATTGGAATCACTTGCTAAAGGTGCAGTGCAGTTTTCTCAAAAATTCAGTGTCCGTGAACTGCAAGATAGGTGGCATTCTCTCCTTTACGATCCAGTTGTTTCTGCAGAGGCTTCTTTTTGCATGATTGAGCATGAGCGTTCTGCTCTTACTCTTCCAAAAGTATTCAGTAGAGCTGGAAATTCAAAAGAAATCAAACTTTCTTCTGGGAAGAGAAAAGCTGAAAGTGTCCGTAGTTGTTATTATGCGTTGCGTAAGAGAATTCATAATGAGCCTTTTAATTCTATAGACCTGAGCTTCCTCAATGCTCCTGGCAATGGAAATTTCTTTGGAATCGGAGATGAGCCTCTATCTGGAAACTGTATGTTGGGAGATCCGATGGCAAATCATTTCGGACTTCAAGACTCAAATTTTGATGTTATGCATCGTAAATCTCCTGATATCCCTATGGATGATGATGCAGCTTGTAGGGATGGTCATACGCTCCATAGCTTTCATGGGGGATTTGATCACCCTGTTGAAGAAGATCTTTCAGTGCAGCAGGGTGAAATGCATGAAGAAATTCCTCATATTTTTGAAGAAAATCAGTCTTTTACAGGTAGTGGCGCTGGGGTTGTGGAATTGGGTCTACCAGGACAAGTACCCAACCTGTTTGAAGCAGATCATGTGGAGGCAGATCCCCTATCTACATATGGTCGAATAAATAGTGATGCAGGAAACATTTGCACTTTCGAAGGGAACCAAGTCTTTCATTCGCCAATTCCAGACTGTGATGCACCATTTCCGAACTTGGAATTCTCATCTCCACTTCCTGAGATGTCTATATGGAGAACAGTTGAAGATACTTCCTCACCAACCATTAATGTTCACGATAGTTTTAGAGAAAAAGATTTGCACTCTGGGGATAATTATGCACTTCCAGATGATAGTGGTGCCAAGGACAAAAGTGCACCGGGATATGACTTTATACATGGAAATTCCAAGTTGAAGATGCAGATGCCATGTGATGGATTGAAAAATGAAGCTCCCAACACAGGAGGCTATCTGGAAGAATTATCCAACTCCCTTATGAATTTTGCAAACGATGAAGAGTTCCTCTTCATGGATGTTGATGGAAAAGAAATGATTGATAAGTCTTATTATGATGGCTTGTCACTTCTGTTGAATTCCCCAAATGAAGCAAAACATGATCATGTGCCGAGTCCAGAGCCAGAGACATCAGTAACTCCAGATTACCTAGCAAATGCATCTGCTGCATGTCCTGCTGAATCTGTTGAGAAGGTTCAATTGCCATCATCTGCAACTGTTTCGGACCCTCAATTTCCTGAGCAGAATGATGGTATTATGATTTGCACATTGAACACTGAAGATCCAGAAATTCCATGCAATGATGATGTTTTCCTACCTAATAATTTGCTGCCATCATCAGTTTCCGTTGCTAAACGACAGAATCTTAAAGATGCTGGAAATCCATTTTCTAGCTCTGGTAAGGATTTCTCAGGCAACCAAAAAATTAGTGATCCGGTCCTGATGCAAGGAGGATCAACTCAAATGGTGGGATCAAAGGTGATACCAGAAAACCATAAACATCATCCACTTGGTGATTCCGGGGTTAAATTTGAGTTACACAGTTGTAACTCCTCACAATTGACTGCTGGAACCTCTTGTGGTAGTTCAATTCACAATAATTCAATGAATACTAGCAAAGACAGTCTCCAATGTGCAAGATTGAAGCAAGAGAATAAGGAAATTGCAATGGTGAAGGATCTTGGTTGTACTTTAATTGATTCTTCCCTGAAGAAACCAGATTTTGTCTCTAATGGCTGCAAAAGTCATGAGAGGAATACCAATGGCATTA
Source organism: Murraya paniculata (assembly GCA_030449075.1). NCBI lineage: Eukaryota > Viridiplantae > Streptophyta > Magnoliopsida > Sapindales > Rutaceae > Murraya > Murraya paniculata. Next base: position 1,568,776 of record JAEVFN010000024.1, on the reverse strand, counting down.
AACAGGAGTTGGATTATCCAGAAATAACCCAAGAATCTCATGCTTTAAATGTAGAAGTAGGATCCCTGCATATCCCTGATTCAGAACTAGTTATGAATCCTTCAACAATAGAGCCAGAAGAGCTATCGGTTGAGAGTGATGATGACGATGTACCTTATTTTTCTGATATCGAGGCAATGGTAAATCTGAAATATATCTTTTGTGATCGAGTCATGGTTATTTTATTTCTTTAGCTGATTCATTTGTTTCAGCTTCTTGACTATTTTAATCAGTTTAATTTATAACTTTTATTTTAAAACCAGATTCTTGATATGGAGTTGGATCCAGATGACCAGGATATATATGAGCAGGAAGGTAATACCGTCTACTCTGTTTTGATTTAAAAGTTCTCAGGTGATATTTTATTTCTCTGTGCAGTCTCGAAATATCAGCGTGAGGACACTATGAGGGCAATCATCAGGCTGGAACAGGGTGCTCATTCTTATATGCAGAGAGCAATTGTATCTCATGGAGCATTTGCCATTTTGTATGGCCGCCATTCGAAGCATTATATTAAAAAACCGGAGGTATCTAAAAGCTTCTGAATCTCTTTAGTTATTTTTATTGGCTACAACAAGCTTATCCTTGGTTTTTCTCTGTTTGCAGGGATGCCTTTTAAACTATAATTTGTTATCATGTTTCTGTTATTTTTTCCAATCCATTAGGTTACCCTATAAGTATATTAAACAATCATTCAATGTCTATTAGTGAAATGCTTGATTGGGAGATGCTATTCCTTCCAAGGACCAATTTCCTGGCCATGCCTTTTTCTGGAATAGACACCTTTAAAATCACAGTGGCTCCATATAGATTATTTCAATTGTTCTGTATTATGGGCATTGTTAATTGAATGCTTTTATAACGCCTGGTGTTTACTAAACCCCTAAACAATTCCAATGCAAGTTTTAGAGTTCAATTTTGAAAGTTAACAAGAGTTTCAATTTTGTTCCAGTCAAGCATCAATATGTGATCTTTTTTTTTTTTTTGTTGCACATTTTTTTTTTCAAATTTGGTATTTTGAATGTGTAGGTTTTACTTGGTAGAGCTACAGAGGATGTTGTTGTTGACATTGACTTAGGAAGAGAGGGACGTGCTAATAAAATATCTCGACGGCAGGTGAGATTTGCCTCCTCTTCAGTTCTTAAATGTATGTGCATTTATAAATTGAACAAAGCTAAGGACCATGGAGAGGAAGTCCCAAAACAGGTGTTAGTTCTGATGTTAATCAGTATCAACTAGCACTGTGTGATTTACCTACTTGAATTTAATGATTTTTCTGCATATTTAACTGTAGAAACACATTTTCGGTTTTATCTTGAAACAGGTTTATAATGTATTTGTTAAATCCTTATTTATTAAAATAGGCAATGATAAACATGGATGGGGCTGGATCTTTCCATCTGAAAAATCTGGGCAAGTGCCCAATTTTGGTAAATAACAAGGAAGTACCTCCTAGACAGAGTCAGGGCCTTAGTTCCAGTTGTTTGATTGAGGTTTGTTCGTATAAACTCATCAATTACAAATTATCTAAATTCCTTTAATGCTTTAATGCTGCCTTGAGCTCCCTGAGTTTGTTTCTAGAATCTAGTTCTGTTCTATTACATTCTTCCTTGATTGACTTATTGCAACTGGTGAATTTTCAGATAAGGGGGCTGCCATTCATATTTGAGACAAACCAAACTTGCATAAAGCGGTATCTGGATAGCACCATGAAAGAAAACCAAGCTCATGAGCACCAAGTTTGAGTCACGGCAGAAATGTCGTGAAATAGAATGCAGTCAGAAGGTGCTTAGCCCCCCCCCCCCTTTTTCCCCCTCTCCGCACTTTCTGGGTTCCTTTTGTAAGTGATTGGAATCTGCTGTAGCATGCGTTTATTTCTATTTCTTTTAGATAAAGGCAGTCTAGGATTTGTTAGTTCATAGAACATTTTCTTCTCTGTGAAGCTTCAGTGATATGTATAGTGTAATACTGGCAATGATTCCATCGACAGTCCAACAAGAAACTAGTCATCTGTCTTGTCACATTTTTGGACAATACGATGAAGCGCATGAGAATTCTCTATTCTGCTTCTGGACTTTGAAACTATACTATTCAGGAGCTTGTAATTGTTAAAATAATTGAAACGAGGCTTCAAAAACTGGAATTTGCAGGGAAATAGTTTGAAGTTTGAGAGGAGGGCCACTGGTATCCAATCCAAGGTAAACAAATCGATGTTGACTGATATGAGCTTCGAAGGTTACCTACTAGCTGCAACTTTTAAAGCCAGAGATCTTTCACACTAAGAAATTGGCTCTAGTGAGTAAAATTATGGGCCTTACGACGCTTGTTTCCAAAGGCATCGGTTGAGAAAGCAGCTGATGGTCGCAGGCCCAAATACCAAATCTCAACTCAACTTGTTAGGACCGAGGATCAGCCTGACAGTCGTTGAACAGGAAGTGATTGTTCCTGACTGCCCCTTACTAATCACAGTCCTGTAATTCCTCGCAAAATCTTCCTTCATAAGTCTCTTCGAACAGATTCAAAAGTGGACGGGAAAGAAATCTGAATTGAAGGCAAAAATGTCAAGACACTCACGCAGGCAACATTTCTCCTTACATTTTCTACTTGTGATAACTGCATTATCAAAGCTGTTTTTCTGCACAGTATATTCAAGAACCAATCCAGGTGACATAAAAGTACTCAAAATATCTAAAAAATGCGATAAACCCTAAGACCATAGCTCCTGGATCTTGCTTAAGCTCATGGGATTTCTCGGTTGACCCATGCGACCACCTCTTCAGCGACCGGTTCACATGTGGGCTCAGATGCGACAGAATCGTCTCCGGCTTAGCCCGAGTCACCGAAATAACTCTTGACCCCGTCGGTTATTCAGGCTCATTCATCTCCACAAAATGGAACCTCCCTGACGTACAAACTCTAGACATTTCTGACAACTCGTTCTCGGGCTCTGTCCCTGACTCCCTCTCTAAGCTAATTCGTCTTAAACGACTCGACCTCTCCGGGTTTAATACATGCTTCTCTTGGTTCACTCTCTCAGCTTGAAGAACTTTATCTCGACAACAACGACTTTCAGGGACCAGTACCATCAACTTTCAATGATCTGATCAGCTTTAAGAGACTTGAAATACAGCAAAACAGCATGTCCGGTAAGTTTCCTTACCTGGGCTCTCTCAAGAGCTTAAGTTTTCTTGATGCAAGTGATAATAACATCACTGGAAAAATCCCACCTACATTGCCGACTACTCTCGTGTAGCTATCAGTTAGAAACAATAACTTGGAAGGAAATATCCCAGAGAATTTCGTAGACATGGATTTTTTTCAAGTGCTTGATCTGAGTCACAACAAATTTTCCGGAACTATATTCTCACTTCTCTTTGATCACCCTTCATTACAACACCTCACTCTCGCTTACAACAATTTCACATCCTTACAAGTACGGGCTAACATGGGCTTAACAAGTAAGTGAATAGCTCTTGATTTGAATTACAACGAGCTCGGAGGTTTTACCGGCTTACATGGCTTCAATGCCGACACTGTCCGCTTTCTTTGGAGCATAACAAGTTTGCTGGGATGATACCGACACAGCATGGTTTGAAAGTGGCTGCTCCTGGGGCTTAGACGTCGTCGTTTGAGAGACTATTGTTGGGCGGTAATGATTTGTTTGGACCTATTTCGGGTCCTTTGATGGGAATGAAACCGGGTTTTGCCAATGTCAGTTCGGTCAATAATTGTTTGTATAGCTGCCCTGAAATGTTCTTCTTCTGTCGAGGTGGGGATCAGAAGTCTTTAATTGATTGCAAAAGCGCTTTAGGGCCTGTAATTCCATAAACAAGTCAAATTTATCACCCATTTTCTATATAATATCATGTCCCAAAAAGGAACTTATTTTATTGGGCATTAAAGTATTCGGTAGATATTAATTATTGTGATTTAAAAATTCAATTGATATGATTTATTATTTGTATGATGAAAAATGTATGATATTTTTATTATTTTTATTAAATTTATTATTTTAAAGCCAAATTTATTATATATTATTAATTTTTATTTTATAATTATATTTTTCTTCATAATAACTTTAATTTTTATTACAACACTTTAATACCAAACAACCTTAAAATTAATTTATCATTAGTTACTGGTAATTCTGGATTCTATATCCAAGATTCAAGAAGTTGATTCTTTTGTTTTTTAAGTACCAATGACGGTAACAGAGAATAGGATGGGTGAAAAATTCACTGTAAAAAGTAAAAACTAGACCATCTTCTTTCTACAGGCCCAGGGCCAAGCAAGTGGAAACAGAGCAGGGGCAAGTGACAAAGAATCGATATTTATCACACTCATTGTCGTTCCATGTCAGTTTAGTCAGAGAGGTAGCTGGTTTCTTAGCGTGGGTTCATTATGATTTTCCCTCTTAATTCTTTATGAATAACATGCTCCAAGTCCCATGATTCATGTAATTTATGTATTGATAAGAAATCGTGTTGTAAATACTTCAACTGGAAGTTCGCGAAGAAGAATTTAAGAAGCTTGGTTAAATAAATTGGAACCCAATTAATGTAACATTAAAACGTTGCTTAGTCATAGGTGTGTTTGAAAAAGGAAGTTGCCCACTTATCACTGCACAGTAAGCTGCCTCCAAAATCCAAATCCAAATCCAAATCCAGTCCATGTGCACTTGTCTAATTGCGCCTGCACAAGCATTTCACGACGGCCATCAATTGGTACAACATAGTCCCTTCCAGTTCCTTATTTTACATTTTGCAGATCTACAGATGCTGATGATGTTCCCTCAACTGGTTCTTCAAATTACGACCATAATATAAATTATAACAACCACGGGATCACTGAAAAGCCTGAAGCATTGACCTCTTCTCAACAGCCTGCCCTGACCATTTCCAATACTGATTTTTAATTAAAGGATTCAGTAATAGTTTCAGTTTCTAAGCCAGCTTTGGGCATCCCAGCAATTACTCTTCCATGTGATGAGTTTTCTTTCTTTTTTTTGTTTTTTTTTTAATAACAATATTTATGCGATGATTACGCTCATGTATTAATGGTTCTGTACTGTATCAACTATCAACCAATCATTTCTTTGGAAGAAGAAAAATAATACTAAGTTAATATTATATAATTTCAGAGGGAAAATTTTAAGCTCAATGGGCCCAGTGTCATTCCGGCCTCATTCGATCGCCAGCCTCTTCAAGTTGGGCTCGGAGTCCATTATGTCTTGAATTTCGAGGGGCTGAGCAGTTGGTTTCGATCGCACGATGCTCTCGAGGAACTTGCGCCTGTCGCTCGACAATGAAGAGGCAAGAGCCAATCCTAATTGTACGGCAAGGTAATCTCTCATTCTTTATTTCTGTAAAACGCGCAAACAAATGGAATGAATTTGTTAATATTATGTTTAAAATAGATTAATAATCTAGGAATGTCAAATTAGTGCTGACGTTATATTTTAATGTCAATTTTGAACTTGCAAGAGGCTGCAAATTAATTAATACCCAGAAAATAGAAAATGTAACCACCTCTTTGCCATGCGTTCAGTTTACGAAACAAGGTGGCTGTCAATCGTTTTAAGTGCAACTCTTAAAATGAAATTTGAAGCTTGTGGTCGTCACAGACTTTGATCATCAGAGGTTGGTCCGTCCAGGCATTAAAAAGTAAAAACAAACCAACCTGACTTACTGGATGGATTGAGCTTCGTTGTTTTTACCTTGTCTATTTAAGCGGCGTACTGCTAAACTAAGAGCCAAGCTCAATGCTGTAGGGACTATAACCATTCACTAAAATGCGGAAATCCAGGCAAGATTTTCGTTCTGGGCTCTAGATGAGGCAAATAACAGTATAAAATTCAATAGCCAAACAGCTCTTGTGTTGAGGCAGGCAAATAGACAGGGTACTAGGGCACGAGAGCCAGTGCTGCCAAGTGGGAACCACTATTGTCGGTAGAAACCTCTTCTTTCTGGGCGAGGATAAACCTTATCCAGCGCATACAATGTTCCGTTCAATTATTATTGCGTTGTTTCCTCTGCTTTCCTCCCCATACTCTGCCTCTGTCGTCTCCTTAATTCAGTCAGTAGTCCTTCTCAATTTTCGATACTAATACCTCTCGGTTAATTTGAACCAAAATGCTTTTGTTTTTGTACGTATGTCGACCGCAAATTAGAATGAAATATGAAATCTCTGGCTTATATCATCATCTCATCTCATGTCTTAATTTGTTTCTCGTTTTATTTTGTTTTATCGAAATGATCGATCAACAATCGAATTATTTACCATCTACTACCTTATTTCAGATAAGTCTAACCAAATTGGTGCTCTTCGAATGAGTCTGCAAAAATATAATTATTTTTGTTCTGATAGTTAAGAGTGCATCGCTCTCAAAACTCAAAATCACGCCACCAATTGCAAAAATTGCAACTGTTATTGCGTTATGGGACAGATATTACAGGAATATCTGAAATTCCTGTACAATTTTCGGCTTCAGAAAATAAATTTAAAAAAAAAAAAACACCATGCAGCTTGCACATACATTGGCATTTGTTAATTACTTTTGCCTGGGTGGTGGGAACAATACACTCTAATCACAGACATATTCTTCTTGTTCAAATTCCGGTTCAAGTGAATTGAATCGAATTGCACCCGAATCCAGGAGCATCAGCTAAAAAATTATTCGAACCTTATCATCATCTCACGATAATGCCGACTTATATTTGAAGCCATCTCACGATCGATCTTTCTTGATTCTTATAGCTCAAGTAATGAATGACATCAATATCTGATAAGTCAGAAAAAGTGTTGTTTGTCTTTTACTGTAATTGGCCCACCACCCACAGTGGGCTGAATCCGGAGTTATCTATTGTTATTCTTTTTTTTTTTCCTTTTTAAAAATGCTGAATTGGTTGCCGCTTATTATTATTATTATCCATCAAAAGTCCAATTATTTTGACAATAATATATCATTAACGTGATTGGCAAGTGTGCAAAATGAACGTTCGTACTAGGGGTGGGTAAATTCGGTTCAGATCAAGTTCGAATCAACTCGATCTAATTTTTGGTTAATCGGATTGGAAAAAATGTAATCCAAACTTAATCTAAACATGTAATATGATCAAATCTGAACATATTCAAATTGGATTGAAGATTCATGCTTGTTTTGGCGTTGATTTTTTTGAATTTTCGGATCGACCCAATCTGATCGTGATCCAATTCAATTGGGTTGGCTAAAATTTAATCTGATCAAGTTAGAACCTTCATTTGAATTTGATCCGACCCGATTTTTCAAATCGAATTAGTTCGGGTCGGGTCATTTACCCACTCCTAGTTCGTACATTCATTCATTAATTAAATATTCTCATTAGGAGCCAGGACCACTAATACCCATTCCCCCAAATTAATTTTGGGTGCAGCTTGTATTGGGACTTAGGAGATATATCAATAAAAATATAACATATTAAAAAATAATAATGTTAGAGATTTTGATATTTAAGTCTCAATTTGAATATTGATTTTAAGTACTGCTCATTTATTAAGTAAAAGATTTCATAATTTATCAAATTACTTAACTACTGTTCATCCAATGAATGTCATATCCATTGATACTCAAATTAAGATTTAGATATTAGGATGACTTACATTACTTGTTAAAATAAATATGATGAGTAGAATCTTATATTATTATTTTTTACTTATTATATTGCTTTATTTTAAGTCAAAAATAAGCATATTAATTATTTTAGACGAGGAGTAGAGTCCTCCCAAAATTTATGTTGATTATCTATGCGATATCTTATTTTCAACCCTCTTTGAGAGATTGAAACCAAATGAAGGGTATTGTGGGTTTTGAGTTTGAAATTTTTTTTAATTATCTTGAAAGGCTGGCAAATTCGTTTTCCAAAAGGGACACTATTCTTATGTAAAATGGAGCTTGCAATTGGGATTGCACATGGGAGGTCAATTAACTTACCAATTTTGAGTAAAATATAGATATAAAAGATGCTGAAAGAATCTGATATCTCAAAAAATATTTGGTAAATTAAGAAAAAGTGAAAAAAAAAGTAGTAAACAGAAATAAATAAATAAAAGTAGAAATAGCACTCCCTTTTTTGTTTTTTCAAATTTTTAATTGCAATTTGCAAGTGGCCATACCTGAAATTAGGGACTTGGCTGCCCATTAGCTGACAGGACTCTCCATTATGACACAAGGCGTTAACCTCTCACGGCAATCGAAACAGCCCAGACTCTTCCTTACTTTTGTTTAATAATAAAGAATTGCTTAAATTTATGAGATGCACGCTTTTAAAAGCGTCCCATGTTCCCATTCCCTAATTCTACAGTGAGAAAGGCCCCAGTTACGATGGAAATAAGGAAAAAAAGAAAAGAAAATCAGCGCTCCCGTTGATATTTGCCGTGTCCAAGTTATACAGCTTAAAGTTGACTGCCTTAAGTTTCCCCTTATTACCTGCAAAATGTTAAACCACATCTCAACTTCAGGCAATGAGACCGGCATTCTCTCTTTCTTCTTCTTTAAAACAAGTCTTTGATAACTATGTAATGGGTACTTATCACTAACGTACCTTGAGGTTTGTAGTATTATTTCGTGAGCTTTGAGAGCTTCAATTGACAGATACTTCTCACCAGTTTAGAGCAATCACAGAATTATTGGAAATTTTATGCCTTTCTACAACTTCAATGCTAATAAATGTACAATTTAAATTTAAACTAGAAAGATTCCCCTCAACCGAATATACTACAAGGTAGTGGGCTGGTGGCTTTATTTAATCTCATTTTGGGAAGGTTAGTTAATATGCTAGGCATTCGAGCATTTAGGTCTCAAATTAACCCCAGCTATATGACATTTTTTCATTTGATGGTAATTAAATAATTATATAAGTTATAAAATCCATCATTCAATAAACGAGTGACATATAATAATAATAATCAAGTTGAGACTCAAAATATTAAGATCTTTAATATTGTTGTAGTGAATAGTAAGATACGAGAATACTTATATTAGGTTTTAACGATATCTGTCTAAAGGGTAAATAAATAATTTACACCCTTCGACTACTGTGCGTTTAGTTAACAAGTGTCAACTACAACTGAGGAGGCAAGCGCTTATAAACTGAAATATGCAATCCAAGTGATAATAACACAAGCATAAGAGGGGTTAAGTGATATATCCCTAGTTTGTTTAACTTTAAGATGGAATGGCCTGCGAGTTGCGACTCCCTGGTTGCAGTTGGGTTGGCAGGCTTCCTTATTTTAGTTTGTATTAATTAGGTTCTTAATATTTTTGGACATATCATTTTATTATTAAAGTTTTTAAATGATTGACTCATTTGATGTTTATTTTTATCATTTTAACATCAAATATATAAAGATAATAGAATTTTTACCAAAAATTAAAATAAAAGTTTATTTTACCCTAAACTATATTAGTGTAATTTAATCCTCTAAATTAAAAAATATAACATTAATTATATGCAAAGAAATAAATATTTTAACAAATTGATTTTATGATTATTATGTATCTAAAATAATTAATTATAAAATTATAAATATTATACCCTGTGAAAATCATAAAATAATGAATACATTGAAATTCTTCAAATAACCCTACGACATCAGCAACTTATTAACGGAGTTAACGATTTGGTGGTAAAATGATAAAAAATAAAGTATTACGTAGGAGAAAGTAATTATCAAAAAAAATTTATTCGTCAAGTGATAAAAATATTAAATGGTAAAATAATAATATTTAAATGGGTGCTATATTTTCAAATTTTCACTCCAAAAATCCAGAAATTCACCCCGCTTATAGGAAATAATTATGAAAAGCTCACATTATTTTTAAAAATTTTAAATAAAGATTAATTCTGAAGAATTAATCAATTAAATCTATCTTAAATTCTTAATTTATTTTTTGTGGCATCTTAATTTATTTTTTTGTGACTTACATTTTTTTATTACGTTTGACTACTAAGATTGCTTCGGCTTGAATCTAAATTGACTATTTTACCCTTCAAATGTAAAAATACTAAAAATTTGCTTTAACTTCAACTTTTTTTTTTATTTTATACAAAATTTTATTGTTTCTAAATTGTCAATTCTACTTTATTAGCATAATTATTAACCTTTACATAATTTTTTTATGAGCCAATACTCATGTAAATTATTAGACTATTAAATTTTTGTTATTTATATGTAAAATATTAAATATTATTAGATTTCATTTAAAAAGTTAGATTATAAATCACAAAATTAAAGACCTGAAGTTTTAGATACAAGATCACATATTTTTTTGGGTAATTGAGTCACTTTACATCATAAAAGATAAAATAATTAAATAAAACTTATATTAAAGCAATCTTAATAGTAAAACATTAAAAAATCAAGTGAGAAAAAATTTAAGAATAATTTAATTGACTAATTATATAAATATATTTGTTGATTTGTATTTATTAGAAATAATGTGACTTTATTATAAATATTTTTTACGAAGTGAAGTGACTTTACACAAATAATAGGGTGGGAGGAAATATTCCCACCCTATTTTAATTAATTAATAATTTTTGGTGGTGTTGTTGTTATGATTATTATTGTTCAGTGGAGGGCTGACTGATGGAGTGTGGAGAATTTGATTTCCGCAAGAGGACTGGTCCCCAACCCAAAGTAACAATTTTAGAAAATGAACGGTCTAAGTATAACTAATGATATTAAAAATCCTTCTATTAAATAGCGAATTACATACATGGAATCGGTTTATATTATTTAAAAAATAACATAAAAAGGCTAAATGAAGAAACTCCCAGAGGCCATATCAACGTGTCTCCTCTCCATACTTGCTGCACAATTAAAAAACATGAAAATTTAGACCGGCCTCTTATCACTGTGAATTGTTTTTTTTATTCTTTCAACTATATATATTTTTTAAATTTTTTTTCATTATGCAGTTAAAAAAACATATTTTTTTCTTCATTATAACCACATCATCGCCTCTGTTTTTCTTGCGAAGCCTCAACTCCTGTACCACCTACTCTCTTCTTCTTCTTCTTCTTCCTTCTCTCTCCAATGGTAATCTCTTTTCTTTCTCTCTTTCTGTAGCAAATTAAGCTAATTGTTTATGTAGCAGTTAAATTGGAGGAACATCTGAAGAAACAAATAAAACAACAAACAAGTTTAATTCGAAGAGCTCGATACAATAATAATTAAGAAGATCGATGAAGATCCAGTGCGACGTGTGCAACAAAAGCGAAGCATCAGTGTTTTGCACCGCCGATGAAGCAGCTCTTTGCGACACGTGTGACCACCGCGTTCACCACGCCAACAAGCTCGCCTCTAAACATCAACGCTTCTCTCTTCTTCATCCTTCCTCTAAACATTTCCCCATCTGCGACGTCTGCCAGGTATTATTAATTCATGAATTATTTTACTTCGATGAAAAAATATTAATAATTCAGTTTGCTTTCTTCTTCTTTCCTTTTCTTTTCTTTTCTTTCATTTGATAATTATTGCTGCTACAAAGCTGTTATTACTATTATTATAAATCTGTTTTTTGTTTTTATCTTTTTCATTTGTGGATCGTTGCAGGAGAAGCGGGCGTTTTTGTTTTGTCAGCAAGACAGAGCGATTCTATGCAGGGACTGTGATATTCCGATTCACACAGCCAATGAACTTACACAGAAGCATAATAGGTTTTTTCTAACGGGGGTTAAGCTCTCAGCTACTGCAACTCTTTACACATCTTCTGTATCCAAGTCCAACCTTAACGGCTGTGATTCATCGGTTCCAGTTCCCGATGCTTATAAGTCGATCACGAAAACCCTAGTCTCTGTTGCTCCAGTGAATTCAAACCCATCTTCTAATTCCAAGATCTCAACAAGTAGTGCTATTATGAATAGTAATGGTGGGATTAGTGTTGTTGCTGCTAATGAATGCGGTACTGTTTCAACAAGTAGCATATCTGAGTACTTAGAAATGTTACCGGGCTGGCATGTAGAAGATCTTCTTGATTCTTCTTCAGATCCCTTTGGTTTCTGTAAGGTGCGTGTTTGCATTAATCCTTCCAATATCGTTGTTTATCCTGGCTATATAGATATTCAAACTATATGGATTCAAATCTCGAATGAGGTCTTGCCAGTCGAACTAATTATTGGACATCATTTTTTTCATGTTGATGTGATGCAGGGTAATGATGGGACGTTGCCATTTTTAGACGCTGATCTTGACTGCAATTTGAGTTCTTTTTCATCGGAAAGAATGGGAATTTGGGTCCCTCAAGCTCCGTCCCCCTTTCAAACTTGTCCGTATTCTTCACAATCACAAACAGCGGGACATATTAGTTTCAAGGACGCGGAGGTAACCAGCGAGAAAGCTGTAGCTTGCAACAGGAGACACACAGAAGATGTCTTTACAGTTCCGCAAATCAGCCCTCAACCAGCTGGCTTCAAGAGATCGCGGCCTAATATCTGGGGGGATTAATTAATTAAATGCATGCTTTTGTCACGAACAAATTAAGCCTTGTGGTTTCTCTTTCACTTTCACTTTCTTTTCTTTGATCGTCCTTTCAGTTTCTTGATCTAGATTGGTTTAGTTTGTAGTAGTTGCGCTCTTAGTGGTCCAAATCCAACTGGGTTTTGTCTCCTTCGTTTTGTTTCATCTCCTTTCCTTGTACTTGCAACAAGCACAGACATGAACGTCTTTGTAAATACTACTTGCTGAAGACCCTTTTCTTTCTTGATCAATTTTGGCCACTTTCAACCGAATGTTGCACGAACTAGTGTGAGGGAAGAAAATTTATGATTAAAGGGACTTTTTGAGCAAGTAATAATTATTGGTAGAGCACAAAAATAATTCCACTTCTGTCGGGCCGATGTATTGAATAATTGAGATTAGAGACTGTGAAGTGGAGAATAGTGAATTATGAGAGATAATGATGGTGATCGGACAAGGAATAAAAGAGAGACAAATGTAAGAGAGACGGCCTGGTTGTGTCGTAACGCTAAATTTTTTTGGTGGGGACTATGCCAACAGAACACAACAGAACTATCAACTTCATTTCAAGAATTGAAAGCTAGTTTGGTCGGTTCTGTACTTGTTGCAGAATGGTAGCTACATTCTGTCTGTCAATGTTTATTCCGGCGGTCAGTTCTCAATTAAGAGTCCTTTGTGACTTTCTTCTATTGGGTTGGAAGGTGAAATATTTTCCCGCTGGTTATGGTTAAGACCAATATATGCAGATTGTCCCTAATATTAAATGCTATATTTGGTTAGTTTGAAGGATTTTTCTAAGTTACAGCCGGCGTAACTTACAGCCGCAAAAATTACGCGTGAACAATAACACGCGTGGTTACTGTTCACGCGCAATTTTTGCGACTATAAATTACGCTGGCTGTAACTTAGCAGCTCCCTAGTTTGAATCCCAAGTCATTCACAATTTATTGTCATGCGCACGACATTAACTAATTTTACAAGCCCAATGAATAGATACTTATACCTCCTACAAAAGTCGAATTACCAAAGCAATCGTTACAAAGGCAAACCACAAACAAACACTATAAATTTACAAACATGCGCCAAACATTTACAAGATAAATAAATATTGACAGACATTAAACTCAATAGTTAACGTCGAAGACGGCGGGCCGGGTTGACTTGCCTGGTTCAGTGCTTATTAAGAGAGTTTGAGGATGATCTAGCAAATCTTTAGATTCCTGACAAATTAACCTCGATCGTATCAAATTAATTTATGTTGAAGGTGTGGCTAAATTACAAGTAACGAATATCTAACCTAAAAGTTGCACCTAATAATTCAAGCCATGCATCCAATCGAACAAAACTTGATTTATTAGGTACTAACTCTTTGTGACCCTTGTGCATCAATTAATAAACTAATCTCACCAGCTCAGTTTTATCAGTTTTTATTGTGTGGATTTGCTCAACAGGTTAATGCATTTTCAGATTTGCTCTCTTTATTGTGGGCATTTGGTCACAGCATTTTGAGGCCCAGTTGAGTTTTTGTTCGCTGATATTAAATTGGTTTGGGCCCCAAAACTTTCGGCCCAGCTATTATACGCAGACCAACTACGTAAACTGATTGTGGGTTATAAGTAAACCCAGCACCCATTGTTTTTAGGCTTTTGCTAAATTACAAGTACAGCATAAGTAGCTTGCAGCCCAACTATGTAGAAGGTGCTGAGCCCACTCTCTCTACCCATATTTGCACAAAATGGCTGGGCCTTTTTATTTTATTTTTTTTTTTACGATAAGACCTCCCTTTTCATTTCTATTTTTTAATCTACAGCCTTTGTTGCCTTGTTCCTTCTGTCAAGCCTCTTTTGCCGTCATCGTAAATGACGCACAAGTGTAACATTTTACATAAGAAATTCTTTGGCGACTAGCGTATCTGGCCATAAGGTAGAACAGAGTGAGAATCCGCCAAACTGTGAATATGAATTTTCGGAAACAACCTTATTTCGGAAACAAATCCGTCTATAAAACTATAAAAGCTAGCTAGGATTTGTTTCTACTCAATCTCAATCTTTTAAACAACATCAATCTATATTTATATATTAAAAAAAAAAACGTTAAACAACCTTGATAGCATCAGAATAACTATGGAACTGTGCCATTTTATAGTATTAATTGAAAGATAATACTAATTTCTTAGTTGACACTATACATGTTTTATAATCTTTTTATCGCCATTATAATAGATTTTTCAGTTTAAATAACAGTACTAAACTAACACCATACACACGGTGACACAAAGACCAAATCCAGAAAACTCATAGCACATCCATGGCGGCAAATCAAAACATTGTCCCATCACTTTTTTTTTTTTTTTTTTCTGCTAACAAGTGACGCACGAAATCTAAAGAAAAGAAAATCATGGCCGTCGACAATGAGCTTTGCACATGTATTGGCAGTCATAGAAGCAAGGTCCCCCACAATGAAGCGGGCAATCCAATCTCATGCCTCTGCATCTCCCTCTTTTCATGCACTGAGCGAACTCGCCTATCTTGTAGTCCTTTGTGTAAACTCTCTTTCTATGTACTTGATTGTTAATGCCTCTTCCTCCTTTTGAATTGCCACTGCATCCCCATTGATAATAGCCACCACCCCCTCCTCCCCATCCCCAGCCCCCACCTCCACCTCCACCACCACCACCTCCTCCGCCGCCGCCCCATCCCCATCCATAACCGCCTCCTCCCCCACCTCCTCCGCCGCCACCCCCTCCTCCTCCTCCTCCATTATATCTATTCTTTCTATTGTTGACAACTGCAGTGTTAGGTGTCTTGTTACCTACTTCTATGTTGTCATTCCCTTGAGGAAGAGGAAGATCAGCCAGCGCTAAAGAAGTGTCACTGCCTTGAGTACGCGTGCCATTTACCGTTTCATCAGCAGTTCTTAGCTCAGCAACTGCCACTGCTAGAAATAAGAGAACCCAGAAACTTCCCCTTGCTGTCTTCAGCATGATCTTTGGATTTGTCTACAGCCACTACTTCAAAATTAGCGAAACTCTTCCCTCCCTCCTTATATAGAGCGATCACGTTGAAGGATTATATGAGGTGCCATTGGTTGGCAGCTACAAGTGGGATCCACTACTACTTATTCAGAAACTCAAGACACAATTCTTGCTATGTTATGTTGCCCTCTTCCCAAAAAGGTTCGTTAGAATGAGAACGAGATTCCTTAGACAACACTTTTGTCCCCAGCTTATATTGCAACGAACAACGAGCATGCTGGGATTCTCAAACCGTGGGGGCACCAGCCGACAAGCGCCCACTTGCATGGCACGCTAGCCCCCACTCTCAGTTACTAGTTTTTATTAGTTAAAAAGACAACTTGACAATTGAAATGGAATTATGGGCACTTAATTAACTCCAATTTAGTTACTGAAATACTGATAAAAAAAGGACCGAGATGAATTTGATTGATGCACGATCCTTTTGGGACTTTCTTAAAGGATGATCCATGCATTATTTTATTGAAATCACGTTCACCTTGCTTAAAAAATTGAAAGCCATTATATGATGTGATTATGATTCTGTGTACCCAAAAAACAAATGAGCCACCAATAGATAATGGTCCAGTTTCTAGCTACCACTGGCATTTAGCATTTTGCATCTCGTTACCAAATGTTCATGGCCGTTAAGCCAGCAAGTTTTACACATTGCTTGTCCTGGACGTTTGAGATTGAGCTAAATGTAATAATATTGTGAGTAGGGAGAGCTGGAGAGCTGGTGGGGTGTCACCTATTAATGCATCCCTTATACGGTACAGAAAAGTCTGTTGGTGCCATCATGGTTACAACTGTACAGTAAAATGAAAAAAATTTGGTGAACTGGTGGTGCTAAAGGATTCGTGCTCAAGTTTTGAGCAAGTACCTCGTACACGTTAAATTCTTTCCTTTCCCCACTCATGTCCTGTCTAGGATTACTTGATCAATATACAAATAGAAGGAAATTGGGACGCTGAGATTAATTGATGATCGAGCAGATGATGAAATCATTTTAGTACTGAGTTATTCATTTAGGCGTTTAAACAAAAAGAGCATTCAACCTTTTCTCATCCTTTGAAGCTAGTACTAAACTACTAATTAATTAAATTATTAGTGGACTGCGTTGTGAGCAGCTCTCTCTCTGTGTCTCAAAGCAAACGTACGGCCCACCACTTAGTATCGCTGCAATATTATGCCAGCATGTGACATACAAGAATGGGGGTAATTAGATGATTGTGATGGTGTCTGAATATAAATTATTTGGCGACTACAGTAGTTATTCTGCTGAGAGCATAATGCTCATTTATCATACGCTTGATTAAAAACAACCAATAAATAAAATAAGGTGATGTGAAATCGAAATTCCAATGTGCTGGTGAAACTAGGTTACCGAATTTTCATGCTCATGGTGTTCAGATCGCGTGGCTCTAAAAACTGGGTAATAGCTCTCCACATCAAGCTGCTCCAAAATTTGATTTGTCATCCAAAGGTAGGAAGAGTGGCTTTCAATAAGTTCATTAACATCGATCTGCAAATCCATTAGAATATCAATTATCTACACGAGTCCTTTTGCAAATGAGAGGGAATTCAGCACTTACATTCTGGATCCCTGAAATATTAACAAGTTGAATTCCAGCCACTCCTTCATAACGTAAACTAGACATGCGAAACGATTAAGTCATGTACAGTTGAAGTAAAAATATAGTTAAAATATGTTAGCTATTTGAGCTTACACATGCATAATGAAGATAATAATAAAGATAGTCATGAATCTGAGAAAACTATATTTTAGTTGTCATTTACCAAGCATTCAAGCTACCTTGGATTGTGAGTTTTGATTATATAAGGTTTTCTTAACCGCACACTTAACCTAATCGCTGAAGAATGCATAAAAAGTTAAATTGCTTCTTGCCAAAGCATGGATAAACACAGCATGCTTCTTGGTCTATAATATGCTGGCAAAAGATTCACTTGCAGACGAGCCATACTTCAATTACCTACAAGTCACCTACCTTGCACGGAAAGCAACTCCTAGCATCCAGTCATTAGTAGAATAAGCATTGACAAATCTCCTAGCTACCATCTACAAATCAATAGCAAGTCTTAGTCTATACCTCTTAAAAGGACAAAAGTCATGGGGACAAATACACTAGGAATTAATCAAAGGCACACCTTGCTTGCATCCTTCCATTTTTCATCTTTAATTGAAATTGGTCCTTCAAGAAGAACAACCCTTTCAACAAATCCAGCTGCAGAAATAAAAAAGCAGTAATTGCAACAAACAATCAACCCAATCAAGTGAAATATATAAACAAATGGCAATCATACCATTGTCTCCTGTTTAGGCCAGACATTGGAGACATTTAAAAATTACTCGGTCCCCCAGGGAGAAGCCTACAAGAGTAACAGGTCTGCACATGATTGGAGGAGCTACAGTATAACATACAAGGGAATAGGAATTAAACAAAAATAATAATAATGATAAATGACTCCAGGATCATTTGCACCTATTTCCTTGTAATCCCTTCATCGAAACTGCAGCAAGCGGTTTACCAGCTTTGTCAGATCTGAAATTGAAGAGAGAGGGAGATTGTAACACAAGCATTTGTTGCAACAGATAATTTAGAATTTAAACATGAACTGTGAAAACTGGTCATCAAGAGAAAAAATTAAATCACCTTTGATATTTGTAACCAAAATCATAGTGCATACTGTGATTTATAAACTAAAAGCACGTAACTAACCTGGCATGCTTAACATTAAATTTAAAAGCAATCGGTATTTTAGAAACCTAACGGGGAGATAACAGTGTGATTGGAATGAAGATATCATTCCAATGTCTTTCACCCTTTGGTTGATTTCATCAGGTAAGTATAAAGAAAATTGGGAAAATGCTATTTAAACTATCTTCCCAAGTTAGAAGGTTTTCTATGCCAATGAAATAAAAATGTACGGACCAGTCAACTGCAAGTGCCCGTTTGCTGTCTATGAGATAAGCTGCTGTAACCAATGTTGCCGGCAGAGCAAATGCCAATATAAGTGTGCTTAATACAGTTATCATGGCACCTTCGCTTATCAACCTCATTGCAATTTCTGCAGCAAGCAAGATGTCAAAAATGCTCAACTGCAGCAATGGTGACCACAACCATAAGATTCGTCAAAGTACCTGAACTCAGCCAGTCTTCTATTGCTGTGCTCAGTGCTATCAATTTGTTAGACTCCCACCATAGGGCATACCTATATATTTATTAAATTAATATCAGTTACTTTAATATAAATAAATGAGACACAGCTTGTAGCAAATAAAGAATTCCAGATAACAGCCTCCCATCAGAAAGCTTTATTGATACCAGATCAATAGTAGATTGAAAAGTGCAAGGCAACACAAATGTAAAATCAATTAATTATAGAGATAAAGGAAGTTCAAACTATATTCCATGCCAGAAATGACAGGAGACATGTCTTGTGCTGTAAGCATGTGTCCCCCTTTTTATTTCTGTGGCAGGTTGGGTACGACAGAAATGAAATCACATATTTCTAACCTCTCCACGTAATCCTTATAACCATCCCAAGGCTGGACAAAATGTTCTTGCCCAAAGACAAGGCCAGAGATCATAATACCGACTGCTAAATGCTGGAAAGAAGATTAGACATGAAAAATAAGAAGATCATGAAGTATTGTGAGGTGAGGCTACAATCAAAAGAGATCCTGGCAGTATAAACATGATAAGTGCAAAGCCATTAGTAAGTTTCGACACCCAAGCTTGCATCTCAAGAAACATGTCATAAAAAAATGAATGAATTATAAAACTCCACCTTGTTTGTGATTCTCTCCAATATCTTTGAACTCAAATTCATCGATGCTCCAATTCTTCTAGCCATTTTGCTGCCTGTAAGGCCAGCTCCAGTACCTGAGATATGCAAAAAGAGCAAGTAATGAGCATCCACCTTATTCTATTTCCCTTCGAATTTTAAATTAAAAAAATACAAGCATGGACAATGTAACTAATAACATCAAGTAAATGAGCATCCTCCTTTCTTTTCTCTCCACCAAGGATATCATCTAACATTTTCGTCACCATAAATCATCATATCTTCTTATGTTAGTTCTAATCTGACATCTTCAGTTCATAGATTGATTCCTTGAAGAGCTGTGACCCCTAGAAGAATGTATGAAAAATGCCACAAGATTCACAATCAACAGATCACAACCTTCTCAAACGTACAAGATACCCATAAAACCAAACCTTCCAGCTTCAGCTATCCAGCTCCAATTTTTGACAGAACACTCTGATATACTAGTATTATTAAGTCTCAGAGTCCTTAGGACAACAGATCTGAAAATGCTATTCAGGGTGAATTGTATAGAAATTATAGAAAGCATCTCCGCACATAGATTGAGTATATTAAAAATGCTAGAAACGAAATTTAGATTGCCTTCTGCAATACAGGGCTGCACTTAGGCAATTCAGCAAAGTGTTTAGGAAATTCCAACAACTTTGAAGATGAAGTCAGCAGTGTCGCTTCTACAACAAAATACCTCCAAATGAAGCAGCAACAGCAACTGAACCAGCAGCTGATCCAGTTGCACTAGCCGCTGCAGCAAATCCGCTCGGTCCAACTGCGGGACAAGACTTCCCAAACTAGGAGCTATAGCACCCAATCCCTGTGCAATTGCTGGGGCAGCTAATCCTGTTAAGAGTCATAAATAACTTCACAAAAGCATATTATAGCGAATTTCTGTTGATAAAATATCTGGTTAACCTTGCAGAAGTATCACCACCAGCAACTGCCATCACAGCTCCTCCAGTTAGAGCAGCTGCGCCAATGATACCTCCACGCTTCCACATGGTCCAAGCACTTTCTGAATTTATTATTTCACTTTCCTTTTCAACTTGCTCTTGCCCTGTAGCCACTATGGAGCAAGCAGCTATTGTCTCTAGAGCTTCCTACAAAACAAAATATTTTTGAAGAGGATGTAAGGTGTAATTTCAGAAAACAAATGGCAATTGCTAGAGGTCCTCATACAAGTGCGGTAAACAAAATTATTTGAAAGCAACAAAATTAGCATCAGTGCTTTTTGCATGCATTTGTGTTTCAATAAATCATATATAATAAAGCAAATGCCACCAAGCTGGTATAAGAAATAAATATGACTAATAATTTCAGCAGACACACCATTTTTATGCATTTGATACTGAGCCATGTTGACAGCACTCATAAAGCCACACGATGCCAAGCATCATAGCCCTTTTTTAATTTTTAGATAACAGTTCTTATCAGCATCAGCATTCTCAGCTAAACAAGCTGAAAGAAGCTCATAAGGGACTGTTACTTTCCTCTGGTACATCAGGAGTGTATCCCCAGGAGAGACTGATTCTTTTTGGACATAATATTTCTCGTGGCATTCAATTTCGTACTCATTATTTCCACAACTATCCTCGGAAGAGACAGCAGAGCTTTCCATACCAAGCACCAAAGCATCAACAGATTTGGTCAAAGCAAGTTCCTAGTTCATTCTTTCTGAAGAAGTTCCATCACTTCCCTCTGAGAGTAATGTCAAGAACTGTGATAAAATAAATATCATACTCAACAAAACAAAATGACAATGAACAACTGCAGAATGGTGCAGGCAAAGCATTTCAGAACCACATCAAATATGATCAACAAAAGATCATTTTATAGACAATCTTAGGAGTAAATCAATAAGTAGGGAAACACCTTTCCAGCTCTACTACAAAATCCCCTCTAACCTTAATATTAACATTAGGCCTCAAACACTAAACTATTTGCTTAGGATAATAGTATCTCACACTCACAGAGAGTCACACAAAGAGATAGTTTTACTTAAAAATATTCAAAAGTCCAATCATTCTACATCAAAGCAACACTTAGTAATAAAAAAGAATAAGTTATTAAATCCCAAATGAATTCTATTCAACTGAAAGTCAGAAACAACTGTAAGCAGACCAAGTTCACCAACTGTTATAAAAGTAAGCCCCAAACTTTAGTAGTTGTTAAAGTTAAGAATCACCAAATAAAAGCTCAAAAACAATAAGTTCCTCTTTCTTTGCTAATCCAAGTAATTTTAAAGGTTTATGCATGCCGCTTTAATATGGTGACTGACTTGTGAAGAAACTCCAGCAGTTTCCTTACGCTCATGCCTCGCTTGCTCATCCAATCCTAAAAAACTGCTCAAAAGTCCAAAGCGATTAGCACTAGCAATTTGTATATTACAAAAGCCGAATTCATATATACATAAAGAAATACATTTTACATTCCAGCTACATCAAATTTACAAAATAAGCCCACCACTACTTGCATTCCAATTTCCAATCCCTAATTTCTAACGACCGTAAAGAAATCCTAATTTGCTCAATAAACCAGCCTCAAAACAGATCATATTCCAACAATCAATAAATTAAGTAAATATATGAATAATTAAAGTATGAAAAGAGGAGTACTTTTGCACATAATACCTAAAAATAGGCGAAAGTACATAACGGTCACCGGCGGGTAGAAAAACTGGCACTTCCTCCGCAAGACACGTGGGAAACTAAGCAGCGTAGATATGCCATATCATGTGTGTGATTGACAACAAGTGGACCCATCTATTCTTTACCGTTGTTTTTTTTATTTTTTTAATTTCAACCCAAAATTTGTTTGTCCAGTCATTTTTTACATGAAAATACAACATTTCATTGGAGCGATTGTATGATTTTTTTGAGAGGAAAAAATATACAATTAAAACACCCCGCTCTCTTTTTAATAAATAATTACATCTAGGTTCCAACATAACAGTTAACACAAGAGTACCCACGCAACCTGAAACCACACCAATAGCAATAGAGCACCGTGACAAAAAATTCAGTTACTCACAGCATTAACTATCCCGAAGAAATAATTTTTTAGGCAATAAAATTGGTCGAGGCTCCATTATAGATGCTGAACAGTTCATCGTTAAGTCTATAACCAGCAAGCCAAATACAAACAATTATGAGCTCCAAAGGGTGCCAACTCAGTACAGCCGGTATCCACGGTCAGCTATTCTCCCCGATGGACACTCATATGCCATATGACCCCTGCCTCCACAATTGCGGCAAATGATCATGGGTCCCACACAATCCCTGCTCATGTGGCCCACCTGATTGCAGCTCCTACAGATCACATCACGATGTCCAACATATCTTCCACCACCACCACCACCACCTCTCTCACCAAGAGAATCACCCTTTGGGCACTGTCGAGCCACGTGCCCAGCTATATTGCACAAATTGCAGACAGGCTCATTCTGACAATTGCGTGCTATGTGGCCTGGTTTCCGGCAATTCTTGCATGCTTTGTCGTTGGTACATTCTGCTGCAATGTGCCCCGGCTTGTAGCAATTGTTGCAGAGTCTCAAGTCCGCGCCTGACTGCACATGAGTTGAGCAGTCTCTAGCACGATGTCCAGTTTTGCCACAAGAGTGGCAGATGCCCTCGTTGTGACAGTTGCTTGCCATATGTCCGGGTTCTCGACAATTCCAACATCGTGCCTGCGTGGTGCATTCTGATGCAATGTGCCTGAAAAGAAAATATTAGATGGGTAGCTCAAATGTTGGCAATTGCAGTGGTTCTATGATGGTAATGCAAGAAGGTTCCATTACCCAGGAAGACCGCAGTTGTTACAAACAGCAACGTTAGGGCACTCTCTTGCAAAATGACCAGGCCGCTTGCAGTTGTTGCACAGATTGCCTTGGCTAGAGACATAGTAAACAGTGAAACAAGCAACAATTAAAAATAATCCAGAAGACTCGCAATTTCAATCAACAAATGGATAATTATCTAGAGGCACAATGTTTACTTAAGCCAAAAAATAAATCTCACAGATATATCTTCACAGAATAACCAACTAAACCATTCTTTTACATCCTAATAATAAGAAGGATTCACTTTCCGGAACGAATAGGAATAAAACGGCTATAGCTCCTATATAAACTACTGGGAAGATCATAGCGAAAAAGTCGAGACCTAACAAAAGAAGTAAACCTGAAGTGTCGCAAAAGATTAAAAAAAATATGTTTGAAAAAAAAAAGAAGAAGAATTCAGTATCTGATCAAGCTAAAGAAGAAAGAATGTTGACTCTCAGAGGCATAAAAGCAAAGGTTGCAGTCCAACAAGGCATCTAACTCAAAAAGAATGCACCCATCATGGATTCAGAGTCTAAATCCCTTTCTCAAAGCTGACTAAATTAACTCAGTCTAAATCCTCATCAGTTTCTTCTTCACTTGGTCTGTGTTTGTACAAACAATAGCCTCATGCAAAGGCAGTGAGCCACAACAACCAAACTCGTTTGTGCCCCACAGGAATCATGCTCTCCTGTGTGTCTGAGTCCACCCTCCACCCTCCACCCTCTCCAAAGAGCAGAAGTTCAGGGTAATTCTGGAATATTATAGTATGCAGTGCAAAAAGTAGAAAAGGGAACCACTGGACAGAGACACAAACAGAAAAATTGCCTTGGAAGCCAGAACGGGAACTACAAACGTAACATCCCAAATGACACATTCTTCAAAGATGCTCATTGATTGTTTATCTTTAATTCCTTCTTTTTAAAGAAAAAAAAGCTATTCCTTTCCTCTTTAAGCACCAATATTCTGAAAAACATATAAAAAGAAAAAGCCATCAGAAAACCAAGAACCTGAAACCGCGATGTGTTTCTCTCCTTAAAGGATGGTCAAAATAGGAAGAGTGTCGAGATCGGATCCTGCGATCTCGTGGACTCCTACTTCGACTCCGGCTCGGGCTCCTGCTAATGCTCCTGCTGCGTGAACTCATGTTTAAATCCCCTACTAATCACGTAAAACACCACAGATCCACAAATACACCACCCCCACAATACAGCTTTCCTGTCAACATTAACCACATACCCAAAGATTATCTCCATTGGACCACTTCTTACTCTTACCTTCAAATACATGCACCAAATTCCAACAGTAAAATAAAATCTTCTTCTGATACCACCTTTCAAAGAACATATTTCCTCAAGTCAAACATATCCGCCATGGCTTATTGGAAAATCATATACCAGTTACACTCAGCCAGTATTTAGTGTTTAAATTTAAGCACTATAACTAACACTTAGGGGACAAAGACCCTGCCATTTAACAATTTATCAAGAGATGTGAGACAGACTTCACCCCTTCTCACAGGCTTTTTCTTGGTTTCGTATTGAGAAATATTTGACTGGATTTTATCAGCGAATATACTTATACATTATGTTACTCAAAAAATTTGTGAACCACATAAACTGATTCTTCCTAGAATGCTTTCTTTATAAAATCCCAAAAGTTCACGGTTCCTTCAAGGCCACAAAGCATAACTTCCTCACAGATAGCAGAAATACTTGCACCCTTGTTGAAAATTACTATAAGGACCAAAAAAGACCCACTGCCCACCCACAAACACATAAATATTAATATAGGGAGAAAACAAAGGATAATAAAAAGACCAACAAAGGATAGTAAAAAGATAAGGATAGTAAAAAGACCAACCCACCCCTTTCTCCCAAGACACATGCATGCAGTATCGAGGGAGGGAGACACAATTATAGCAAAAAGCAGGCACATTAAATTACACCACATATATTAACTCAGCCAAATTCAAGTATAAACAGGATATGTAACATTAATCATGTTGACTGCTTGAAGACAAAAGAAGTTCAGCGAAGCTTAGAATGAAGTAAATTTTTCACTGATATATTTCCTATAATGCATTTACGCTGACATAAAAATTGTAATGCAATCACATCAAAACATTTTATTACAATGCACTGCAGGAGACATGAAGTGATCATTACACCAAAATTATATGGTCTGTACTTGCTATGTAACAAAATACCTTATGGATGGTAATTTAAATCTACAACGTAGGAATATAATAAATGCATTTATTATTGAATTACGCCAGCACTTAGTAATGGTTATAGCAAAATTCCTAGTTGGAGCACTTTTGAACAAATTGACAGAAAAACAAAGATAACGCATTCCAAAAATAGCCTCCATGGTTGGAGCACTTTTGACGCAAGAGATGGAGAACGAGTTGACGACACAGCCAGGTAAAATAAATAATCTCAAGATTTATAAATTGGGAGTGTTTCACAGTAAGTTTTGCCAAGATAAACGCCGACCCCATCACTCGTTTAATTTTGTTTAGATAATGCCAAATACCTCGTGAAACTCAGAACATTCTTCAACGTATATGCACTGAGTTCAACAATTTTCTTCCAATTCAAAAGAAAAAAATAAAAAAACTAGAAAAAAAAAAGGTCGTCTACAGATCTGCATCACTTCGTGTCCCCAAAAATACCTACTTCTTAGAATCTTCAACTAAAATAGAAACAAAACCATAATAGATCGTGTTAATGCAAGAGTAAACCATAGATCGCGAAGAAACCAGATATTTAAACGAGAAAAACGAAAAGAAGTAAATCAGGAAAGCAATTACAATGATATAAAAGGCGTCAAAGACAGAGATTTACAAACCTTTGCCGGAGAAGAGCTTGACGCGGGTGCGATATTTTGCAGCCAAAAGTAGAAGTTATTTTATATTTTTTCCATTTTTCATCGCTTTCGAATTTAATTGTATTTAGAAGCATGGGCTCCCAAATTTAGGTTACTATGGGCCAGTGGTGGGCTTTTACTCGGTAATACTGGTCGCAATCACGCAGACCCAAATAAGATTGATTAATTTTTTTGCACTTCTTTAAAATCCTTATACAACCACATTTTTGTGAAAATGGATATATTGCTTTCCAAAATCAGACAATTATGAATTTAATAAGATTAAATCTTTTACATCTGTAAATTGTGCCCATTTTTAAATCTTTTTCTATGATCTAATTATTTTTTATAAATTTAAAAAATTGAGATAATGAAGAAATAAATTACTTGATGATAAGATTTTTATTATAAAAAATTTTTAAATTTTGATTATAAAAAATTTTTAAATTTTGATTAACGTAATATTTTATGATCTTTTATCATTTTCGTAATTGTAATGAAAATAAATATAATAAAGTGAGGGCTACTTTACAGCCAATGTAAGGTACGCCACTCACATAAACAATAATCGAGTTACTATTCATGTGAGGGGCTGCACCTTACATTGGCTGTAAGGTACCAGCCCCAATATAATAATAAGATTTTGTGAGAGTTTTAAAGGGGTGACAGGACTTAGGAGTAGTTGAGTAGGGATGATAAATTTTTCTGTTGGCTCCCAAATCTGTGGGCATCCCATTCATTCGAGTCAGATATAGACCCTTGAAATGGTTTAAAAACTTTTCATATCTAATTTTGATTTTTATTTCGGGTGGGGTTCAGAGATTTCATTGAATAAACGAACATTTAAACTACCCTAGTTTAAAATTGACTAAAACAAAATTCACCCAAGTTTCTCTTTTGTGTGCTCTCAATATTCTCGCCGGGTCTCAATACGGCCGACTGCACAGACAGGTTTGCGGCTCACCATTTGCTTTGTTCTTGTTCTTGCTTTTGTTGATATTGAAATTTTGTTGGATGCGTTAGAAAACGAATTTTCTGATAAATTGTGCAGGCTTTGATTAATTTAGGAAAATTTTATTCAGAGTTCTTACTTTATATTTCCTCTTTCTTGTGATTTTATGTTTACCTTGATTTGTGAAACTGCTGCTTGAACGAAACGTTTAAACTGGTGCAGGTTTAGAAACCGAGAAAAAATTTAAATCGGACAAATTTTCTCTCCTTATCTTGTTCACAAGTTTTCTTAGATTCACATATAATTGTGATGTTTATTTTGTTGAGTAGCTTAGAATTATCTATTTTTTTATTTTAAAAGAACTTGGAATCGGGCCCATTATACTTCGCCACCGTATACTGGGGTGGGGCATGCGGTTCGAGTTGATCCCGAACCGAACCTAGTCCGAACTTTTATTCGGTTTTCAATTCGATCCTGGTTAACCCAAAAACCGAACGATTGAATTCTTTAACCCAATCGATTTTGCAATTCGGTTCGGGATAATAACAAACACTGCCATTTTTTTTTTAAAAAAAATGTCAAACTAAAACTGTTACGGTCCAACCCGAGCCCAATTGACAAAGGATAATTTCCCAAAACCACAAAACGAACCCTAACAGCCACCATCTCCTCGACTCTCCTCTTTTAAATCTGGCCGCCGACTGCTTCCACGTCGATACGACAGCCAGCACAGCCCACCACGACAGCCAACACAGCCTTACGATTCACCACGAGTCCACGATAGCACAGCCTCATCTCTCCTCTCTCAAATCAGCCGCCGACGGCCTCACGCGACCACAGCATCAATTTCTGAAATTTTCAGTTCAGTTTGTTGAAATTTCTATGGTACCATATGTGAAAACTTGTTTCTCATATTATTGCTAGATTAACAAGCATGAGCTTGAATTTCTTGGTGTGAGAAATTTAGGGATAATCTAAAAATAAGTTTACACGGCTGAGCTTGAATTACGTTTTGTTCCTTATTTATATTAATCAGCTCCATATGTTTGTTAGCTGTACTTTTTAGGATTCTATCCTTCAGAATATTATTGAATTAATTGTTTTGTTTTCAGAGAGGCTAATAAAAACACACCTACTCCACTTGTTTTAGTCTCATCACTCTCAGTCTCTCACTTGCTCTACTCTCTACTAACTTTCACCAATCTCTAGAACAAATGGGCAAGAAGAAATTCATCGACAAGAAAAAAGCGGCGACTTTCCAATTATTGGCTCGTGATTCCTCCGATCCCATCTTCAATGAAACAATACCAGGGAATGACCGAGTCTTTGTCCGAGTCGACAATAATCCCTACTCAGTCAACACCTTAGAAGACAATTGTGATGATTCCAATTCAATATTTGCTGATGCACCTGATGACAATGATGATGAAGGAGGAACTAGTAGGCTCGCTGGAACGGCACAGCTGCCGGAACGTATAAGGAAAGAAATTTTGGGGCTAGGGTTTCCCGATGATGGCTATAATTATTTAACTCATTTAAGGGAAATTAAAAATAATGGTGGGGGGTCCGCTTTTTATGAAAACCCCAAGTCCAGGCTTTATCAGCTCCCGCATGATATCAAGGTTAGATATTTTTAAAACTTCTTTTGTTCAGTTAAATTTAATTATCGATTAGGACAAATGTTGTTTATTTAACTATTTCGGTTCTTTTTAGGCTTATGATGCATCAAGAGTTAATATTTCTGAAGTGAAAAATGAGAATGAGGCCAATGAGAAGTCAATTTATAGTGTGGCGTTGAGGTCAGTTAATGTTAACGTTCAGAGAGCAGTTGATCCTGAAGTGGCAGCGTTGCTTGATGATAGTGATTTGTCACGGTTTGGTTCTGATGTTGAAGATTTGGAAGAGGATTTCATTTTACAAGCGAATTGTGCCAAAGAAGGAATAAATTTAGGCATTGATGAGAAGTTGAATTTGTCTGAGGAATATAAAGTAGTTGATGAAGTGATTGATGCTGCTGCTGATGGGTATCTTATTTTGAGCAATGGACATAATGCAGTTCAAGAAGGAAATCGTGTTTTGGAAGAAGCAAAAGATGAAGGTGTGAGTAAGAAGCCACGGATGCGTCGACTTTTGGATGAACAATTTGACTTGGTTATATTCTTTACCCAGAGTTACTTTTATTTTATGTTTTTATTTCTGAGAGGATTTTTTATTTGATAGTTAAGTTTTCATAGTGAGGCGACCAACTGATCACTGATTAATTCATGCATCTGGACATGTTTTCTGCATAGCTTATAACTCATTATTGTTCTTTCTGACATGTTGAGATTTTAAGAATCACGAGTGAGGGAAGATAGCTTATGAGTTAGAAAGCTTTCAATTTATGGACTGTTGCTAGGAGGCTAAACAGCTACAGTTTTCAAATCCGTTATAGGGAAGCAGTCTACTTTAGATTCTTTGTTGACTGGTTTTAAGGAACTAATTCGTGAAAAGTAATGGTTGGTTTAGTTTGAGTGCAACCAAAAACGTACTGGCAGTACAATTTTCCCAATGTTAGTACTCATTTCAGTCAGAAAATTTGAATTTAATGACATCGTAATTGAGGTCTTATGGTAGAACATTGTATGCGAGCATTTACTAGTTCCTGTGGATTCTAATGTTTGTTATGGCATCTCTCATCCATTGAATAATTTATTACTCCAAGTCATCTTTCTGGTTTATGTTTGTCTTTCACAATCAACTCCAAAGCTTAAGCAAATTTTATGAGCATTTACCAGTTACTATGGATTTGAATTTTTGTTATTGCATCTCTCATGCATTGAGTAATTTATTACACTAAGTCATCTTCCTGGTTTATGTTTGTCTTTCACAACCAACTCCAAAGCTTTAAGCAATTTTATATATATATATATATATATATATATATATATAATTAGGATTTTGGATAACAAGTCAACCACACTCTATATATATATATATTTGGATCATGTCTTTTTTTGTAGCATGGTCTGCATTAATTTTCTTTAATATTTGACACTGCTTTGTTTGTTACAGCTTGAATGTCAAGAATATGGCACTGATAGTGAGGATGATTATGATGGTGACATAGCTCAGGAAGATGAATCTCTTGCGGATAAACTCAAGCTTGTCCTTGATGACCATGTAACAGATGAATTGGCAATTGATGACGATTATAAAGTTCCAGCACCTGATGTTATTCGTCGTTGTGTGGAATATGCTGAAAAGTATGAAAATGAAAAGGAAGATGAAGAGGTAGTTATTGTGCAGGAAAGCAGTGATGAGTCAGAAAAGTGGGATTGTGAGACTATTATTTCTACGTATTCAAACCTTGATAACCATCCAGCGAAAATTGTAGCTCAGGGGTTAGCGAGAAAGAAAAAGTTGGCTGAAACCATCTCTGGAGCCTTAAATGCACCCAAGCATATCATATCCCTTCGAGGGAAGGAGAAGCTGCCTGCGGACTTTCTGCCTACGAGGCAGAAAGCTGCTACGGAAAAGGGGAAGTCTGCAAGTGCCCCAAAAACTGAACAGCAGAAGAGGAAGCAGCATGGCCAAGAATCAAAAGAGGAGAAGAGAGAACGGAAGGTATTTGTGTGTTATTCCAGATTTCTCTGTATATTTTTGTGCATTTGCGACATATTAGTATGCATTATTGTTTGTGGACAGTCTTCTTGCCTGTTTCCTGATGCTTGCAAAATTTCAAATATTGTCTTGGGTTTATGTTGCTTATCTATGTACGCTTAAATGTGATTTGATAAGGACATGTACTGCATGCAGGCTGCTCTGAAGGAGGGACGACGTGAAGCTCGGCGAGCTAAAAAAGAAATGAAGGAGCTGTATAGGTGTGAAGCGCAGCGTGCTCAAAAGGTTGCCGCTATTTCTTGCCCGTCATCCATCCGTCTGATGTAAGTATTTTGATCATCAAATGTTATTTCAATTGAAAGCATCATGAATAAGAAATTTGATGAATATTCTTTTGGATTATTTAATATCAAACGATATTGTGTTTGTGAAGCTGGATTGAACAATGCTCTAATAATCAATTGATTAGAAAATTGATTGCTCACTTGTTTTGAAATAGGTGAAATTTGACATCAGATAGTCGCTTAAGGAGTGTGATCGTGCAGCCGGTTTTGGTTTTTCCTTTTTTTTTTTTTTTTTTTTATGTCGATGCTGATTCCGAAACAACTTCATCACAACTACAATCTTTGATAAGCAGAGGCACCATATGACCACCCATCCTTTATTGCCTGCCAAAATGGACATGGGAGCAGGAAATTGATCTCGCTTGTTTTAGATTAATATTTAATAGTTTATTTTTGGTATGGCTGTCTTATGTCATATGTTCTTAGGTTTCTGGGAGACCTCTTGTTATGGGGGGGAAAAAAAATGCAAGACCTACAAATGAATAAGTAGAATTGCTTATTTCTGTAGCCTGTGGTAGAACTCTTTTGTCACGCACTTTTTGGTTCAGATTTATGCATATTTGTTTGTATTATTTTACACAATTTGGTCTTATAATTTGTTTATTCGCAGTTTCCTTGGAATGAGATAATAATTTTTTTTCTCTCATGTTCTTGTCTTGATATATCTATCTATCTAAAATTTTTAATGTGGAACAAATGGGATTTACTCCAAGAAAGGGTGATTTGCCTTGGTAATAGAATAGGCTGAATCGAATCCCAGATAGAACCTTTATTGTTTCTTGTTTGGATGGTTCCCAATACAATTTATTAAATAAAAATTATAGGGAAAATCATTTTCCAAGCACTGTGGTGATGTGATGGTATAAACCATTGGCAATATATTTAGGATTGCAGTTACTAGAATACATCACTAATCCATACAAGCCTCTTTATCATACAAGTACATACCTGGCAAACTCGGTAAAATAGTTGTAAGAAAATTGCTGGTTGGATTATGAGCAGTAGGGGTGCCGCATGATTGTGCTAAGGCAATGAAGCGGTGGTGGGGAAAGGGAAATCAAAATGAAATGAATTGGGAGGGGAAATGTGACATGATTTTTCGGCATGAGGAACTGGGGCAGAAAAGCCTCCTCCAGAACTTGGTGTTGGGTTCCAGATTCCATAATCTTCAAAGCTTGGTTCGATCTGGTAATGCTTTTTGCATCCCTGGTTCCAGTCCTCAAGTGGATGTAAGGGAGGAGATGATGCGGAAGCTGTAGGTGATGAGGAGATGATTCCGTAGCTCTCACAGCGAACAATGTCAATATAACTAGCATGAACACACATAAAATGTGCCCAACTGACTTCTCAGTTAAGCTCGACTAGCTTGTACTGTGCGTTTTGTGCATCTTTCTTGAAAGTTTTTACACTCTGTCTACTGTTTTGTTCAGCAACTAAACCCTTATTTTAATTTAGTTGATTTATGCTAATTCGAATACAACAGCTGTTGTCTTAGCTAGGAACAGTGTTTGATTAAATGGATCCTTCTTTGCACACGAAATAGATGATGCTTCATGAGTTTGTCATATGTTTTTTTGCAAAGCAAACTTCAGTTTCGGCATCTTGGCTTCAATTTCAATTGCCGTTTACCGTTTCACACAGCGATTCAAAGAAGTGTGCTAGTTGGGAATTCCCTTTTTTTTTTTTTGGGAAAATGTAAATGAAAATTAAATAGATGATGTCAAGCTCCTTGAATGCACCAGGATTTTAATAATAAACTGCCGTAAATCAAAACACAATCTTACAGCATCTTAATTGCCAAAATATTGGAGAGAACAGTGATTGTTTTTATTTGTTCATTTCTAAAGAATAATGCTGCACATTCTAAATTTTTTATCCTAAAAAACCATCATAAATAATATGACATTCATCAATTGATTGATAAAATAATATACTTAGCTTACTTATATCTTACAAAGAATTATCGACCACTTAATCAATGATAAATCATTTAATTTGAAATAAAAAATTTGGGATATTTATCATTGCTAAACCCATAAAAGTTTTAAAGAGAGAATACATTAGACCCCTCATTTTATCTAATAAGTTATTATGAAATTTCATTTAATTTAGAAATTCACAGAATATATCTTGTAGCAAAAAAAAAAAAAGAAAAGCATACAAATGTTAGTTCTTGTCAGTGCTACTTCAAAAATACAAATTAAAAATTCTCGTTCATCCACGAAAATCACTCCTATTTTTTGTTCTAATACTTTAAATGACATAGTTTTCTAAGGTGGCGTGGCGTACAACTAAGGCAGTACAAGATTGGAGATAGAAAAGCCGTTAGAAATTTGTTCTTCCATGAAATGTAAACGTTTATTATTATTATTCTTTTTTGGGTCCTTTTAATTTTGGGAGCTGCTAAGATACAGTTGTTGTAATTTATAGCCACAAACAATTCGAGTAAATAGTAACTCAAATTTTTTACGACTGTAAGTTACAGCAACTGTACCTTAAAAAAAATCTTTAATTTTTAGCTTAATTTTTATATTGTGGACTAAATTTCAATATTGAAGCAACTGTCCCTTAAAAAAAATCTTTAATTTTTAGTTTAATTTTTATATTGTGGACTAAATTTCAATATTGAAGGACGGTCCTCTTAAGCTTTTAGGCCTGTTTGACTTGCCCTTATACTTGAGAGATCTGCACAAGAAGCCCATCCAGTCGAATAAAATAAAGAAAAATTATAATTTCCGTTGCCGGGAATCGAACCCGGGTCTTTCGGGTGAGAGCCGAATATCCTAACCGACTAGACTACAACGGAGTTGTTGTGGGTACTATTTGAATCAATCTATATAATAGAATATATCAACGATTTAGGACCCATTTCGGTCAATTTCAGGTTGTTATTTTTCCCTCTTCCCTCCAAAGTTCGTTATTGTTTTACTCAATGAATCCTGAAATTGTACACATAACATTACAATATCTTCAGGAACTATCTCATCTCTAGAATTTCTTTTAGCATCATGACTGGGGTAAGTAAGTTTAATTTCCAAGTTCTTGTTCCTTTATGCACATTTCTTGTTCTTGATCCTCTTCCGAATTTTGATACTTGTTTTTGGTTAACTCAGACTCTAGGAATCTTGGAGAACATTCTTGTCATCATCACTCTAGGCTGCGAGTTTATTGCTATTGTTTCTCAACAATCAGAGGGAGCACACACGTTGGCTATGATTTTGAGTTGCATTAACTGGCATGTATTCACTTTTCAATCGTCTGTGAGAGTAGAAACCAAGGGCCATTTGTTCACCCAAACACCCGGAGACTGTATGGAAGCTTTTTGGATTTTCTGGAATTGGTAACAGCTTTCTTCTCATGCTTAGTCTTCTTTTACAAATCTTGGTTGGCCATTACCTACGAATCAATGTTTCGTGGTTGGGTGTCGGGCTTAACGGAACAGTGAAGGTTGCAGGTATAGTATGTTTCGGAATTTCATTCGCAAGGGTTGTTGAGATTATGGAGAGAGTGTTCTCTGAAATGTTCGAAGGGCCACGCTCATCCCGCAGCAAGACTCAATCTTTGCCCCAAACAGAGATTCCTCGCCACGGTAATGGCAGGAACAAGAATCATCATTTGTCAAAAACAGGATCACATGACAGTGAAGATGATAGTGAAAAGCAAGTAGGTGTAGGGGAAGTAGGCCATAGCCATAGACAGTAATAGCTAGCTGGGTACGCAGTTTCTTTGATTTTCTTTAATTATCAAGATCAGTGCATAAGTTAGTTATTGCATCTTCTTAATTTCTTTTCAATAACCATAATAAAGATCAAGGATTTCATGCACTTAATTACTTGTTTCGTTTCCTTTGTTTCCAGTAATCAAATAGATATATCGGCAGCTAAGGTTCGAAGAGAAATGCAAGAGGTTTTTGGTGACGGCTTCTGAGTTAGTTACTCTGCTAAAGGAAAGCTTTTTGATCAGTTGTTAAGTCAGTACGACTTCTTGTTCTGCTTTTATTTGTAATTCACTTTTTCATCATTTGTTTGTGTTTGGTCGTTGCAATTCTAGATTAGTTCTTAATCGTAAATCGTTGAACCTGTGTTTCTCACATGTATATAAGTCGAATCAGTTGAACACTCCAATTGGAGAATAAAACATTCTTTCTGTTATGTAGACTCAGCGTCCTTTTTCTTTCTTATACTATTGTATATGTTGAATAGCCTTGAGTTCTCAAAAAAGGAGAATCAAATTCTACGAGCTGCGTATTCTGCTTTGTATGAATCAGTAAAAGAATCCAATTAATATCATGCAGCAAATTAAGCAAATGGTTGCAATTCAGGAAAAGGGCGTAATAGTCTTTCTTAAATTTTAATTTGACGTCCACTGATTATGACAACCGAAAAGGGTCTTTTAGTCTTTTAGTCTTATAACACAAATAGATGATTTGTAGGCCTCTAACCCAATCATCAGGCCTCTAATGTTATGGTTTTCGTGGCTCAGCTGATGGATACATATCAATGAAAGAAAAACCAACGGACCAAATGAGGTTGAGATAAAGCACTACCAAATATCAATGACCAAATAACAAGTTCATTGAGTAGTTGACATTTAAGATCAACAAATGTTGAGAACAAATTGAATTTGAAATTTGAGATTTTATCTCAAGTAGTACGCTTGAAATTGAAATATTGAATATTAAAATTAAAGATTAAAGACAGCAAACAAAATTCTAACACTAATTAACATAATTTCAAATCTTGACGTTCACGTAGTTTTCATCTTCTAAGTTTCTTTCGTATGTCACTGAAAATCACAATCGCTGCACATGTGTAAAGGATTAGCAGGCAGAAGGTACAAAACATAAATATATACTCATCCATCGGACACGGTGGTTGAGTTTTGTCATTGATACGATATACAAACGCAGCCTCAATGAGTATAAACAGTACAATTATGATGATCAACACACATAAAAAAATTATAAACCCAGTAAAGGGCCGATCTTTCTCTTCTTTTAAAAGCTTACACTCATGGATGTTCATCTCTACTTGCATAATATTTTGAATTTGGTTATTGAAAATTGATCACAACTCATACACATATCAAACAATAAATTAAATATAAATATCCCAAATAAAAAAAAAAAAATAAAACTCATCTGAAATCTATTAATCGATTATTTGTACCTATATGTGCCATTAATATTTTTATTTTTTAATTGTAAAAGGAAACATGATAAATATGCCAACAATACTAGAGATTGAGAACATGGTAGTGAACATGATAGTGAACATGGTAGTTAATTGTAAAAGTAAACGTGAGTGCTTCTTGCTTTTGGCGACAGATTCCATCAAAATCAAATATAATATAGGAATTAGGGAAAAAAAAGGGAAATTTACAAAAATAGCCAAAAAATTTTGCCAAATTTCGAAAATAACCACACCAAAAAAATCATATCATAAGTAGCTAAAATTTCCCTTTTCATCCTAAACTACCCCCAACATATTTTCCCCCCTAAACTCACGTTACTCCACCACCGAAGTTTAGCATCTTCAACGGCGAACGGCGAACGGCGAACTGCGAACGTCATCCGGCAGTCGGCGACGGCAACGGCAACGGCAACAGCAACACCAACGGTGACAACGAAGTGAGTGGCATTATATCGAACCGGATCCACCATAATCAAGCGGAACCGAAAACGAATCCAAGATTTTCGTCCATTATCAAACCGTAGGTAACAAAATTCAAGCTTTTATAATGATTAGCGTGAAATTGATTTGTGTTGTGATAGATCTATAGGTTCTTGGAGTGTTATGATGAAGAAATTTTCATTAGAATGATGAGTTATAAGTTGTGCATATCAAGTGTTTGATAAAATTTCTCTTAGACAATTTATGTTCAGTTTTAATAAAATCAATGTTTGATGAGGGGATTGTTGAGTTGTGTGTGTTGTTTTGAGTATATGAAGTGCATTTAGTGATGGATACAACAATGCAAGGATGGGTATCGCACGGGTCGACGCGAGCCGTGTGGCACGCACCGCGCGCTCGCGGGCTTGCGCGCGCGGGCTTGCTGTGCGTGCCACACGGCTCGCGCGTGCTGTGCGTGCGACAGGGCTGTCGCGCGCGGGCGACAGGCCCCCGCCCACGCCCAGCGCGCACGCGCGGTGTGTACGACGGGCCCCTGTCACTCCCGCGCGCGCCAGCGGTGCCCCGTCGCACCTAGAGCCACTGGCTCTAGGTGCGACAGGGGCTCTGTCGCACCCTGGTGCAAGAAATTTTTTTTTCATACCCCCAACATTTAAAAAAAAAAAAAAAAAATTTCGTGCACCAGGGTGCGACAGGGCCCCTGTCGCACGCACCGCGCGCGCGCGAGGCCTTGGCCTGTCACACGAAGAGCCAGGGGCTCTTCGTGGCGACTAGGTGGCCCGTCGCATGAAGAGCCCCTGGCTCTCCGTGCGACGGGCGCGCGTGGGCGCACGCTGGGCGTGGGCCGGGGCCTGTCGCCCACGCGCGACATCCCCGTGTGGCACGCACAGCAAGCCCGCGCGCGCAAGCCCGCGAGCGCGCGGTGCGTGCCACACGGCTCGCGTCGACCCGTGCGATACCCATCCTTGCATTGTTGTATCCATCACTAAATGCACTTCATATACTCAAAACAACACATACAACTCAACAATCCCCTCATCAAATATTGATTTTATTAAAACTGAACATAAATTGTCTAAGAGAAATTTTATCAAACACTTGATATGCACAACTTATAACTCATCATTCTAATGAAAATTTCTTCATCATAACACTCCAAGAACCTATAGATCTATCACAACATAAATCAATTTCATGCTAATCATTATAAAAGCTTGAATTTTGTTACCTACGGTTTGATAATGGACGAAAATCTTGGATTCGTTTTCGGTTCCGCTTGATTATGGTGGATCCGGTTCGATATAATGCCACTCACTTCGTTGTCACCGTTGGTGTTGCGGTTGCCGTCGCCGGCTGCCGGATGACGTTCGCAGTTCGCCGTTCGCCGTTCGCCGTTGAAGATGCTAAACTTCGGTGGTGGAGTAACGTGAGTTTAGGGGGGAAAATATGTTGGGGGTAGTTTAGGATGAAAAGGGAAATTTTGACTAGTTATGATAGGATTTTTTTGGTGTGGTTATTTTTGAAATTTGACAAAAATTTTTGGCTATTTTTGTAAATTTCCCAAAAAAAAAAAGATTGGTTACCTGATTGATAATCAAGAATGGCAATAATTAAACCATAATGCGCTCACACAAAGTCTGACAATAAGAAAACAAACTATTGATTTTACCTTTCAAACAACAAAGAGCAAAGCTATATGATACCAACTTCGTAATTCCAGTTGCACTAAAATACTACTACTGCAAACGATGTAGTTGCAAAAATATAGGAGTCAACCTGGAGTAGGAGACTATGATTGCACTGATGTATTTACCGTCATTATATATCATAAATACAACATGTGAGAGTGTTATATATAAATTTTTTGGAAGGAAATTTCTTATTGTAAAAAAAAAAAATACAAGTCCAATACTATATAGGTAACCACAAAAATATCATATACATATATTTAAAATAGTTATAAATTTATTAAAATTTCAACCACAATTATTTTTTGGAACATTCTTTATCAGTCATTAATGTTTTGGCTCTGAATTGGGTCCGAGAAAAAAGATGGATCAGATCAAAATGCAGCATCTAATAGAATTAACCCTTAGTATATTTGGCATAGACACCCAAAAATAAATAATTAGATTCTCTCTTTCCAAATCACTTGTCCAGTATCCTTGAATGATGAAAGACATTGGATAGATTAAAGCAAAGCTGCGTTGCTACTTCTTCTTGCAGCTTTGCGAGGACGTTGCTTGAGAGGGAAGCACATCGCGAACCAATTACCAAATGGCCTATTACCAAATGGCCTTAAAATAAAAGGACTTTGTTAGTGGCATGTTCTAATTTAAGGACAGACCATTTAAAAGTTACATTGACAAAACCCCACCCAAAAAAAAATGAAAATAGAAATAAAAAAAGAAAAGAAAAAGGAGGAGGGAAGTTTGTGGTGTGGCCTAAGCCCAAACCAAAATACTAAAAACATACGCACCATATGCATACATACCACCTTGCACCATATCAAAGAGAAGGCAGGAAGAGGGAAAGGCACCAGTGTTGCAGCATTGCGACAACTTAATAGATGAAAAATTTGTCTCACAAATTGACCAAAATTGATTGTGTTGAAGTGTGAACTGAAAAACAGCAGATGGGTGCATGTGTGACGTGTCGTTTCTTTGATAATGGAAGATGTGACATGTCGATTCAACATATGCAGCACTCTGTACGACATAGGATCAGAGTCGGCTCAGAATGAATAAGTAATGCACGTGACATGGCACGTGCATCACTTATGGAATACGACATTTGCAGGTGCCGTTTTGCCCTCAGATCAAATGGGAGTCAAACACGTGGTTTTTTTTGGTTTCTTCTTTTGCCGTTAAGTCTGTTACAAGGCGGGAAAATTCTGGGAAGAAACCCAGAATTGCAGAGTAATAGCAAAGGGGGTGTTTGGCAGCTAAAATAGAGATCTTTTTGGCCGTCATCTCCCTATATAAATGGCTGATGCAGGAAGGGGGAGGTGGTGATAGAAACTTCTCTGTAATCTTGTATTCTTGACTTTGAGCATTAGTGAAAACTTTACATTCTTCTTCAAGTGGATGTAGGCTGCATAGCCGAACCACTATAATCTTCTGGTGTCATCCTTATTGCTTATTCTTGTTCTTGATTTACCAGAGTGTTTGTTTTCTGATATATTGATTCAACATCAAAACCATCTGGTGATTAATCATTAGGTCATGATCTTGCAAATCAGAAGCTTAAGCATGGATCTTGGGTGGTGAATTAGTCTGCTATTTCTGTCTAATTCACAACAAATTGGTATCAGAGCTCCTTACTTAAGCCCTGTTTTTTCAAGATGTCGATTCCAAAACTGGAACTTGATAAGTTCACAGGTGAAAATGATTTCCATCTATGGAGACTCAAGATGAGAGCCCTGCTCGTACATCAAGGATTAGAGGAGGCTCTTGGAGAAGAAACATCTTCCAAGAAACCAAGAAAAACCTCAGATGAAGACCTACCAGATATTCTTGATAGGGCTCACAGTGCCATTATACTCAGTCTTGGTGATGGTGTTCTCAGGGAAGTTGGAGGAGAAAAGACTGCAGCTGGGTTGTGGAGAAAACTTGAAGATACATATACTAAGAAGTCCATGGCAAAGAGGCTTGCTACCAAAAAGAAACTATATACTCTGCAAATGGAGGAAGGATCTTCAATCTCAGATCACATTGATGCTTTTAACAAGATAATCTTGGATCTTGAAGACATAAATGTGAAAACAGAGGATGAGGATAAGGCAATGATACTGCTGTGTTCTCTACCAAACTCTTATGAACACCTGGTTGACACCCTGATGTATGGAAGGCAAACCCTCACGATGGCTGATGTGAAGGAAACTCTGAGCTCTAAGCAGGTAACCAAGAAAGAATTCAGAGAAGCAGAGGGTCTAATTGCAAGAGGCAGGCCAGAAAAGAGACCAGATTGGGTCTGCCATCTCAAGAAGTCATTATATGGCCTAAAACAATCACCAAGGCAGTGGTACTTGAGGTTTGACTCCTTTATGCTACAACATGACTTTCATAGGTGTCAATTTGACTGCTGTGTTTACTATAAAGACTTAGAAGATGGTGAGAAAGTCTACCTGCTCTTGTATGTGGATGACATGCTGATAGCCTGTAAGCATTCAAGCCAAATAGATGCTATCAAGGAACAGCTGAAAAGTGAGTTTGAAATGAAGGACCTGGGGGAAGCAAAAAGGATTTTAGGTGTTGAGCTAACCAGAGATAGGGAGAAGAGGACTCTTTTCCTCTCACAGAGAATGTACATTCAAAAGGTACTTGAAAGATTTGGAATGGCTAAATCTAAGTCAGTTCAAACACCTATGGCTGCCCATTTCAGATTGTCTCAGCAGCAGAGCCCACAAACTGCCCAAGAAGAATCCGAAATGAGCAAAATACCATACTCAAGTGCTGTAGGTTGCCTGATGTATGCCATGATATTGACAAGACCTGACATCTCCTATGCAGTCAGCTTAGTGAGTAGGTATATGTCTAATCCAGGCAAACAACATTGGAGGGCTGTAATGTGGATTCTGAGATATTTAGCAGGAACATCTGACTATGGATTGTTATATGGCAGAACAATTGAAGAAAACATCAGAGTCATTGGCTATGTAGATGCTGATTATGCAGGTGACATAGATAGAAGAAGATCCCTTACAGGTTATCTTTTCTCAATAAATCAATGTGCCATTAGTTGGAAAGCTACACTGCAAAGTGTTGTGGCACTGTCAACTACAGAAGCTGAATACACTGCAGCTGCTGAAGCAATAAAAGAAGCCTTATGGCTTAAAGGGATAATATCAGAACTGGGATATAATCAGAAGCAAATGATAGTTTTCTGTGATAGTCAGAGTGCAATATGTCTGAGCAAAAACCAGGTTCATCATGAGAAGACAAAGCATATAGACATAAAAATTCATTTCATTAGACTGGAAGTTTCGAAGGGGGTGATTAACCTGAAGAAAGTCCACACGGATGATAATGTTGCTGATATGCTTACAAAACCAATACCAGCAGCTAAGTTTCAACACTGTCTGAACTTAGCTGGTGTCTGCAAGAACTGATTTGCAGAAGAATAGCAGAAGATGAATGAATAAGGAGTAGCTGTGTTTTTAAGTTCAAGGTGGAGAATGTTGAAGTGTGAACTGAAAAACAGCAGATGGGTGCATGTGTGACGTGTCGTTTCTTTGATAATGGAAGATGTGACATGTCGGTTCAACATATGCAGCACTCTGTACGACATAGGATCAGAGTCGGCTCAGAATGAATAAGTAATGCACGTGACATGGCACGTGCATCACTTATGGAATACGACATTTGCAGGTGCCGTTTTGCCCTCAGATCAAATGGGAGTCAAACACGTGGTTTTTTTTCAGCTTCCTCTTTTGCCGTTGAGTCTGTTACAAGGCGGGAAAATTCTGGGAAGAAACCCAGAATTGCAGAGTAATAGCAGAGGGGGTGTTTGGCAGCTAAAATAGAGATCTTTTTGGCCGTCATCTCCCTATATAAATGGCTGATGCAGGAAGGGGGAGGTGGTGATAGAAACTTCTCTGTAATCTTGTATTCTTGACTTTGAGCATTAGTGAAAACTTTACATTCTTCTTCAAGTGGATGTAGGCTGCATAGCCGAACCACTATAATCTTCTGGTGTCATCCTTATTGCTTATTCTTGTTCTTGATTTACCAGAGTGTTTGTTTTCTGATATATTGATTCAACATCAAAACCATCTGGTGATTAATCATTAGGTCATGATCTTGCAAATCAGAAGCTTAAGCATGGATCTTGGGTGGTGAATTAGTCTGCTATTTCTGTCTAATTCACAACAGATTGCTTAAAAAAAATCAACTATTGATGAAACGGAGAGATAAATGCTGGTGAGACTAATGGTGGTGGCAATGATGTGATGATATTACCGTTCTGCCGCCATCATGAGCAGCATACTCTTGTGATAATTGCTATTATCATGACATGCATGTGATTAGCGCACCTGACGTTTAATAATTAATTAATTTTACCTGTCCGCGAAAGTGAATATAATTAATTAACAAAACCCTAAATTTGGTCATTAGCATAACAGCTAAAAGCAGGTGTCATTTTTTGGGCGTAATTTTTGTTGGTGTTGACCCCAGTGATGTGACCACAAAATGTAAAAACAAGATTCCAGTGCAAAGGATTCAATCAAACCCGGGGGATCATTCGGGTGAGAGCCGAATGTCCTAACCGACCATCCTAGACTGCTCCGGATTATGTTGCCCACTTGTTAATGGTTAATGAAATAGCAATACTGTCTAAATCAAACTTTGCGCAATGCAAATTTAGTAAGAGCAAAGAAGGGACGAGACAAAATGAACAATAAAATAAACAATCACAATTAACTTCAGGCTGACGAATGGCTATTAAAGAGGGCAGTTTTTGCTTAACTCAAAGATCATCACAGTTAACAAGGTAGTAGCAGAAGAGCAAAAATTTCCTGCGGTATCAGCAGGTCACTTCCAAAAGCAAATGTGAAAAACTTTGTTAACATCTGCGAAATCATCATCCTCATATCTCTCATATACAGGAGAATTACACAACTTTCCATTCAAAAGTTACAGAAAGTTTAAATGTCACACAACTATCAGCTGCTAGAAATGAACAAAACAAAAGGGGGAATGCACAGAGGATCACAAGATGTTAAAGGAAATATACATCATCTCAAGTATACAAAAATTACAAAGAGAAGAATTTCTACAATAGCTGTCGTGAAAGGAGAATGTCAGAGCCACCAGTTGAAACAATTTATTATACAAGGGCATGCATACCCGCTAAACACATACATGAGCAACTACATTTCACACTGAACAACTAAAATCACATGAAGGAATAATACAAGATCAACCCAAGGAGAGAAGCAGCAGCCAACTAGCTATGGAGCATTATACGATTGTGAAGTAAAGCAGATGCACTTATCTTTCATTGCCTCAGACTCACTTCCATACTCTTTAAATTTGTATTCATCCTGCTTAAAGGTGGGTGGCACCTTTCCCTCACTGTAGCATTGATTACATAAACTAAAATGTGATTTCATCTCCTTGAAGCGAGAGCCAATAATTGGGTAGCGACAAACTGAGCAAACATGACGTCCATGGCGATTCCTATCCCCAGCTTCAAGCTTCATCAGAGTAGACATGATGCCAAATCCCCAATCAGGATCATCAAACATGACAAGAAACTCGCTGAAGGATACCATTGAAGAGTCTGCTTCTCCATGGACTTCCATCATCTCACTAACCCCATGAGAAGGAATATAAACAGCCCTCAATAATTTGATGTATCTAACAGCATCAACCTTTCCAACCTGAGCGCTCCCTTCATTGACAGGACGCCACAGAAGTGCATCAAAGGCAACTCGTTTCCGCTTTTCTGGAGAACCACTGCAAATGGGTGCGAGAATAGCATAAAACAAGCCCAAGTCCACCCTGCCCGAGCCAGTTTCATCCAAGACAGAAAGGATCCTCTCATTTATTGCTTTGACAGCTCCTTGAAAAGTTTCAGGCTTTAGGAAATGAAGGAACTTGCGGAGAATTTCCTCCAAATTAGGCTTACGTATGGATTTCTGAGGACCACCACCTCCGGAATAAGACACTGGTACATCAGTTTCACTCATTTCTTTCTTTAGAAGCTCCGCATCACAACGACTCAACCTAGTAATTTTCTGGAAAGCTCTAATCTGCAGAGCATTAGCTAAATCCTGCCTAACGGTGGTCTGCTCACCTACAGTCTTGAATTTTGAGGGTTCTACAATTGCAAAAGCCCCTTCCCCATTGGTGCCTCCATTACCTTTTGACTTCTTCTTCTGTAATTGCTTCAGATGCGATACTGCATCATGCAACTCAACCCTATTTGTCATTTTCAAAGCTTCCTTCAATGCTTTCTTTGCCTCTTCAGTTTCTCCAGCCCCTAACAATGAGACAGCCTTGTTCAGTTGTGCCCGCCAATGGTTTGGCCACACTGCTAAAACCCTAGTATACATCTCAGA
This sequence comes from Murraya paniculata, assembly GCA_030449075.1. Taxonomy (NCBI): domain Eukaryota; kingdom Viridiplantae; phylum Streptophyta; class Magnoliopsida; order Sapindales; family Rutaceae; genus Murraya; species Murraya paniculata. Next base: position 1,524,098 of record JAEVFN010000024.1, on the reverse strand, counting down.
AGCTCTTTGAAACCTACCCAAGTCCATGTAGAGCCCACCCAAGTTGTACAAAGCATCTACATGACCCGGCTTCAAATCAATAGCTTTCTGAAACACCTCAATTGCCCTCTCATCCTCACCCATGGCATGCAAAGCTGATGCTAAATCACAATGTGCATCTGCATAGTCTGGTTTTATAAAAATAGCCTCTTCTAATGCCTTAACAGCTGCCCTGTACTCTCCCACCCCAAAAAGTGCACTACCCAATAACTTCAAAGCTCTAAAATGAGTTGGGCAAAGAATTGCAGATTCTCTATAATACTCACAGGCACTTAAAACCATACCTTCACCTTCGAGCGCAATGCCAAGGTTGACATAAATCTGAGGAAGCAAGTATGCCCACTGATTACCACCCGTCTCAGCAGCCTCCAGAGCCAACAAATACTCCTCTTTTGCCTCTCTATATCTCCCAAGAACATAGAAACAATTCCCAGCTCTAAAATGTGGCCTAACATCTGTTGGTTGCAATTCGCAAGCCCTTTTAAAACTAACCAAAGCCTCTTTAAACAATTGGTGCTCATACAAAACCCTACCAATAGCCATATGGCCATCAAAAGCTTCTTCTCTAGACCTAGCCCCATCTGCTCTATTTCTCAAAACCCCCAATTCCTTAACAAAAACAGCATAATCATGTGTCGATTCTTCCCAAAATACCCTTTTTTCAGATATTTCAGCTGACGTTCCCAATTCTCTAGACCACCCAGCGTCCGAAAAAGCATCAGAATTGTCACCTTTCAATTTCCCATCTTTCGCTTGCTTCGCTTTCAGTCGCTTCACCAGAATCTCCAAATCATCGACAATCTTCCACGTGTCATCAAACACTATCCCGTGATTGGGCGAAACCGCCCAAGCGGCCGTTCTTTGTTTCTTTTGTGACTCTATTGCCCTCTCGTCAACAATTGATGACGAAGAGGCTTCAGAAACCATCGAAAGCCCTTTGTTTTCGTCCAAATTGAGCTCGAGGCCTAGCGCATCGAAATCCCTGTCTACGTCACCGGCACCATCATCGTAGGTCCGTAACAAACCGTCGTAAGTTAAACCCTTTTCACCGTCGATGAACTCGCCGTAAGTACGGAACACTTCGTCCAGAATTGCGTTGATTTGTTCGTCGCTGAATTTGACCCTAGGGTTTACGGCCACCACTAAAGCCGCCATTTCTTCTCTATTAAGGCCACCGTCACGGTTCGCGTCAAATTGTTGAAAAATTCTCTTCACTTTCTCTGATCTGCTCCCTCTTGTAGCCATTTTTTTTTTCTTTTTTTCTGGGGGGTCAGTTTGGTTTCTTAGTGTTTGTTTGAGAAAGAGGAATTAGTAGATAAGGGAATGTAAGGAAAAGTTGATAAAAAGGCAAAGGGTGGTTAATTTGAGTTTAAAATTTGAAACCCTAATTCATTTCAATTGAGGTTTGTTTAATTGTTGGTGAGAATAATGATGATGATGGCTTAATTTTGGCTTTTGTTGGATCCGAATGCATTCTCACCAGCAAAGGTTAAAGAGCAGAAGAAGGGCGAGAGGAGGGACTCTCATTCTTTCTCTTTTTTCTTTTAATTTAATTTAATTTTATTTTCTCCGTCTATCTGTGACTTCTGACTTGCATTTGCTGGCAGTTGATTGGGGGAGAAAAGTGGATGATTTGCCAGCTGGATTCAATGAGTTTTGTTTTCTTGTAACACATTCCCGTCTCCGTCTGGTTTTTAAACTTTTATAAGACCAGAATCGAATTTAAATTGTTTTTCTTTCCAAATCGTTATTTGAATGTTATGTAAAATACAAACAAGCTTATTATAAAACCACAATCAAAGCCCGAGAAAAATGGTACGAATATAAAGTTAAGCCTAGAAGCCCATGATTCAAAGTCTAATATAAAAAGTGGCACTTTTAATACCCTTTCCCTTTGAATATCTTGATAAATTTTATTTTTCATTGAAATTACACTGATGAATTTAGATAGTATTTATTTATTTTTTTAAATCTGAATGAATTATAATTTTTCTAAAGTCTAAATTAATCTAAATACAAATTTAAATGATATGTTTATTTTTTTTAATATTTAAATATAAATGACATCTTATTTTTTTATAATAAAAAATATTTTGAACTTGGTTCTTCGACTTTATATCGGTATATAACAAAAAAAAATTAGATTTTATAGTTTAGAAAATATGTTATTTTATAAAGATATTTTTAGAACATAATATTTACTTATCATTTAATTCTTTTTTACTCATATAATAGTCACAATAATTTGTTTTTTTTATTCAGATATAAATTTTGAAAATTAGATATAAGTTATATAAAAAGACAAGTAATTTTTTTTTAAAAATATAAAATTAATTAAATTTCAGACTTCTCATGTTTATATAGACAACCTCTTAATTTAATTAAGCTGTTTTTTTTTTCTCTGCTAAAATTCTTCAAACGTTATAAGTGTTATTAAGTTCTTTTTTTTTTTCATGCCACTCATCATCAGTCATCGACAATGATTTTTTTTTTCTTTTCTTTCTTTTTCTAAATCAACAATCAATGTATTTGATTTGTTCAACTTGGAAGGATCTATTTTCCTTCATCCTTACAAAATAAATTATCTCAATAACTGAAGGCTTTTAACTGGAATTTTTTTTTAAATAGTTATAAACTAGAATATAAAATACGGTAGAAAAATTATATAAAAATTGGTCTACCACCTCAACCTAAGCTAAAAAAAGTGATTCACAAACTATTAGCGGCTAACCCTACCATCCAGTAGGTTAAGGTGTTGGGCCAATATAAGGCAGGTTTTAGTATCTTATAGCGAACATATTTATCATACAATATTATAGTAGTAAATATTTAAATATGATGAATAGAATGGGATACTAAAATTTTATGGAGTTAAATGTTAAAAGTGACAAATAAAAATATTCTTCTTCTTTTTAATTTATTTTTATATATTAGTGTCTTTTTATATATTAGTGCCTCATGCTCACAGAATGTCGAGCTTGTCATTTTACATAAAGTCTAAAGTGAATATGCTTAATCTTAAATGGATCCTCAAAAGTCATAAGGCTAATTCTGACTTGGTAATTATATATATAATCATTCTCAAGCGCGAATCTCATTATATTTTAAAATACGGATTCAGAACTTTTTAATATTATAAATGACTTGTACAATAATATGATATATATGTATATATTTTGGGGGGAGGGGGTGTGATGTTAGATTATTTTAATTTAATGTTTTAACGTAAATCTTAAGTTATAGATTTTAAGCAATCCAATGGTAAGTGTTCAAAGTTAAAGTAGCGTTTAAAGATGGTTATTCACCCACCATAATTCCATTACAAAGAGTACAGTACCGTAAACATTTGTAAGAAAAAAGGAGCCAATAAATTAAATTAGAAAACAAGAGTACAGATTTGGTGGTTAATATTCCGTTCTTTTATTGCCTTAGCCTCTGCCAGTACCCTAGTATGTACATTCTTAGAACTACATTAATGTAGCAATTGCACTGTAGGGAACCGATATTAGAGATAGACTACGTCAAATAATGAGTTGGTAATCGATTGGCTGCAATTAATGTTTGACATTAGAAAATCAAATTTTCATATATACGCATGGCTTTTGCTCTCGGTCCTTTAGTTGAAGCTAAACTTGTCGTCAAATTTAATTTCTTAATTACCATCCGTACTTGGGTACGTACTCAAATTTATATACTTATTTAAATTCATCATCGACCCTTCATAATTGTGTAAACGTCTCACCAAGAATTCAAGACCGGCAAACTTTTGATCAGCAATAGTATATGCACAGTTTTTATACAATATTTATTATTACAAATTCTTGTGCAGTGGCAATATTTTATCATTACCACATGTTTCACATTTTGAAAGGATTAAAAAATAAAATTAATGTAAATAATATAATATTCTACATCCGTCGTATAAATTTAGTTCATACATCAATTTGTGTATAATTATTATTAAAAATTCATATATCCTGCAATGAATTTTCAGAAGAAAAACCCAATACCATAAACGCTCGCCAGTATTTTTAAATTATCATTGCTTGGTGGCGTTTCAGTTCAAAAAGAAGAGAGCTGATAAGAGGCCTGTCACGGCTAAAGGTTTGGATTTCCAGTTCTTTACGCACCATCTTAATCAAAGTTGATTTTCTACAGTTCTTTGGAAATATTTTCAAAGATTAGGCAACAATAATTTTCATGATTCACGAATAATGTGCAGATTGAATCGTGGATTTAGTTTTCTAAGCATCTAGTCGAGATAAGTCAAGTTCATTAAAATTCTGTCATGATTATACACGAATTCACATTCACGAATAGTGTTTTATTGATCAATTGATATTTTTAATTTCTCCACACGGTGTTTTATGTTATTGCAATTTATTATTATTATTATTATTTTTTGGTTATGATATTTCGTTAGCTTTAATTCTTATTGAGTAGAGTCATCGAGGCTCATTTTTTACTGGCTTGTTCTCTAGATAACTTGTTTGGAGGTTAGCGTCCAAGTGGTGAAAAATAAATTGGCACCTGCAATCAAGTTATAAATATTTACTTATTGAGATCTAATTATGAGTTATTAAATAGTAAAATGAATAAAAACTTGTAATTTGATATAATTATGAGTTATTAAATAGTAAAATGAATAAAAACTTGTAATTTGAAGAAATGTTGTTAAGGGTAAGTGGCATTTCCATACCCCAGCTAAAACGTGATTACATGATGTATTATTAATTGGTGATCCTGTACTCTGATGATACTATTTGAGTTTTTGTGTATACTGCTTTAGGCTGCCAATAGTAGTCGAACGTGAACACATATAAGACGAGCATCTATGACTATAAGCAAGCGACGGCCTCGGAATGGGATGGCAAGCGTACGAGCTAGTACGACGTATAATGTCCTGCCGGCTCATTTAATCATACTGCGCGTGTCAATCATCTTTTCTCTCCTACTGGCGTGCGCAGAGTTTGCGCCGATAAACAGCGGCGTGACATTTCCGCCAGAGCTGTGTTTACTTTCGTTTGTTTCTTTTTCTTATTACTCTTTAGAGATTTGGCCTTGTGCTTGTTTTTGCTTTTCGCAGAAATCCGACCTACAGCTGCAGTGTTGTGGACGCGTTGCATTACTAAAAGTGCAGTAAATATTTTAAAAGCAGCTAGGTTGACTCCTAAATTAAGATCGGCTAAATTTTGTTGTGGAAGTTACACTGCTAAATATGTCTTTAAGCTCCTATTAAATATAATAATATTACATATATTGGATACAAAACTCTTCCTTTTTATAGAATATGCTGTGATAACGAAGAAAATTTCTGCCAATATTGATTAGAGGCATGAGTGGTTCACTTTTTTCCAAGTCCATCGTATAGGTAAAAAGAAGGGAGTAGTTATTTTAGCTCAAATTTTTTATTTAAAATTTAGAAATAAAATTTGAGTCTTTAATTTTATATAATTTAATAGTAGATATTGAAAGTCAAAATAGCAATCAATGATATCAGTTCATCCTTGCATGAGACTAATGACTCAACGTTTGTGTCACAAATTTAAAGTGCTCCTCTCCTTTAATGCATTATAAGTAGTTTAATATATATTTTTTAATAATTATATAGTATTTGCGGTTACTTTATTCTTATATATATGAATTGAATGTTCTGTTAAGTACATTTCTATCCAAGTGGATGAAATGAATCCCTCCAAAACCATTTGATGTGGAGTGACCGATATGAAACATGACGATGAAGAATGCAGATTACATCCGTACTCTAGCAAACCGTTTTGCGTCACAATTGCAACTCTGTGATCCTAGAAACCCCATCACGTCGTCCCTTGCCCGTTCCGTCCATGCCCACATGATATCATCTGGGTTCAAGCCACGTGGGCATATAATCAACCGTCTGATCCATATATATTGTAAATCGTTAAAATTGGTATATGCACGGAAATTGTTCGACGAAATTCCCCAACCGGACATCGTAGCAAGAACAACGTTAATTGCCGCATATTCCGCTTCAGGCAATGTAAAGCTGGCTCGCGAGTTGTTTAATAATACCCCATTAAAAATGCGAGATACTGTGTTTTATAATGCGATGATCACTGCGTACTCGCATAATAGTGACGGTCATGCTGCCTTTGAACTGTTTCGTGATATGAGGAGTGATAATTTTAAGCCTGATAATTTTACTCTTACGAGCGTGCTTAGTGCCTTGGCGCTTATAGCAGAAGAAGAAAAGCAGTGCACGCAAATGCATTGCACGGTGGTGAAGTCCGGAACAGGCCTTTTTACTTCTGTTCTGAATGCACTTATATCTGTCTATGTTAAGTGTGTGTCTTCGCCAATTGTTTCATCACGGTCTTTGATGGGAACAGCTAGGAGAGTGTTTGATGAGATGCCTGAGAGAGATGAGTTGTCATGGACAACAATGATGACGGGGTATGTGAAGAATGATGATCTTGATGCAGCCCGCGAGTTTATTGATGGGATGAGTGAAAAAGTGGGTGTTGCATGGAATGCCTTGATTTCAGGTTATGTGCATCGTGAATTGTATCAAGAAGCTTTGGAAATGTTCAGGAAGATGCTTATGCTGGGAATTCAGCTGGATGAGTTTACATACACTAGTGTCATTAGTGCTTGCGCTAATTCTGGATTATTTCGGCTTGGAAAGCAAGTGCATGCTTACTTATTGAGGACTGAGGCTAAGCCTACACCAGAGTTTTCATTACCTGTGAATAATGCTCTTGTTACACTTTATTGGAAATGTGGTAAAGTTAATGAGGCACGAGATATTTTCAATAAGATGCCAGTGAGAGACCTTGTTTCTTGGAATGCTATTTTGTCAGCCTATGTGAGTGCTGGGCTGATTGATGAAGCTAAATCCTTTTTTGGGGCAATGAGGGAGAGAAATCTTTTGACATGGACCGTCATGATATCTGGATTAGCACAAAATGGGTATGGGGAAGAAGGTTTAAAGTTGTTTAGTCAGATGAGATTACAGGGTTTTGAACCATGTGATTATGCATTTGCGGGAGCAATTATTTCTTGTGCCGGCCTTGGAGCATTGAAGAATGGACGCCAGCTCCACGCTCAACTTGTTCATTCTGGGTATGATTCAAGCCTGTCAGCAGGAAATGCGTTGATAACCATGTATGCAAGATGTGGTGCTGTTCAGGCAGCCAACCGCGTTTTCAATACAATGCCTAATGTGGACTCAGTATCTTGGAATGCTATGATTGCAGCTCTGGGGCAGCATGGAAATGGTGCTCAAGCAATAGAACTTTATGAGCAGATGTTGAAAGAAGGCATATTACCAGACCGGATAACTTTCCTCACAGTTCTCTCTTCCTGTAGCCATGCAGGCTTAGTCAAAGAAGGACGCCATTATTTTGAAACAATGCATGGTCTTTATGGTATATCTCCTGGTGAAGATCATTATGCCCGTTTTATTGATTTGTTGTGTCGAGCTGGAAAATTATCTGAAGCAAAGGATGTGATTGATTCACTGCCATTCAAACCCAGTGCACCAATTTGGGAGGCTCTTCTTGCTGGCTGTCGAATTCATGGGAATATTGATTTGGGGATTCAGGCAGCAGAACAACTTTTTCAGCTGATGCCACAACATGATGGAACATATGTACTTTTGTCAAATATGTATGCAAATTTGGGGAGATGGGATGATGCAGCTAGAGTGCGAAAATTAATGAGGGACAGAGGGGTAAAGAAAGAGCCTGGTTGTAGTTGGATAGAGGTTGATAACAAGGTCCATGTATTTTTGGTTGATGACACTGCACATCCTGAGGCGCAAGCAGTTTACAAATATCTCGAGCAATTGGTTTTGGAGATGAGAAAACTAGGTTATGTCCCTGACACGAAGTTTGTGTTGCATGATATGGAATCTGACCAAAAGGAATATGCCTTGTCTACGCACAGTGAGAAGCTTGCAGTTGCATTTGGGCTAATGAAGCTTCCCCGTGGTGCCACAGTTAGGGTATTAAAGAACCTTAGGATCTGTGGGGACTGTCACAATGCATTCAAGTTCATGTCACAAGTGGTAGGGAGAGAGATAGTTGTGAGAGACGGAAAGAGATTTCATCATTTTAGGGATGGCAAATGCTCCTGCGGTGATTACTGGTAGGCATTAGATTCTGTTGATCTTTAGGGGCATTTACATTACACGTCGATATGGCTATGGTAAATTTTTCAAGTGGAGCCATGCCATTGCATACGATTTTTTACACAAACAACAGATGAGGAATGAGACTTACCTATGGTACTTGAAGGAAAGATGATGGTTACTTAACAGTCTCAGATTGATGTCTCCGTTGGAGTATCTTAGAAAATGCATTGATAATATAATATCTGACAAGTACTGACGAGATTACAGCAAAAACATTTGTTTAATACAACAGTGTTGATTCTTTGTATACGGTGGCTTCTGAGATCAGAGCTGCTAACATCACGTTCAAATATAAGAAATTATTGATCAATATAGAATTTGACACAGCTTGTTTCTCGGTCCATTGGTCCATTTTTCTTTTCTCGTAACTGACAAAAATGTATGTATTCTATTGCTCTTACACTTGCATACAAATTAAGCATAATTGAATGGCCAAACCCACAAATATAAGGCAGCTCAATAAAATCCGAAGCGGCCGTGAGGACATTCTGGTATCCAAATTTATTTTAATAATTTACAGCCAAGAGCAAGAGGGGTGGTAGACTGTAGACTGCGCGAATAAAATACGGAGGAATTAATAAGGTTAAAATGGTAAATCAAGGGCCTGTGTTAGTTAGTTAGTGCTGACGGTTATATTTCAATGGTCGTTACATGTTCCAAATCAGCAAGAGAGAAGCAGCCATTTCGTTTGTCTTCTCTTTCTCTCATCTTCTGCCAAGACAGAGAGGGAGAGAGTCAATTTTAGTCGAATTTCCTCTGATTTTACGGTACTTAATTTTAACTAATCAATTTTAACAAGCGCATTTCATCCTTTCGGTTTCTTAGATACCAGTGCAAATTATCCTTCATCTCCATTGAAGCAGCATTTTCTCGTGAGTACCTTCCCTTCATTTTGCCAAGTTAAAAAATTCCAGTTTCTCATTTAATCTTATTCCTTGCTCTTGCATTTAATCCACTTATATACCCTGTACAGGACAAATTCCGGCGAGGTTGCTTCGTTCGAAAATTCATTTCATTATTCTCTGAACGCAAGAAGGATTGGTGTGTAGTGTTTATTGAATTTAGTTTTTGTGTTTGGAGAGAGTCAAGTTATAAGAGAGAGGGGATAAGAGCAAAACCTGGAGATACGGGGCCAATGGGCGGAGAGGAGGTAATTCCTGAGGAAACTCAGGGGCTGTCTCTGCCCGCTGGCCAAGAAGAAAGAATTTTAGTTTTGGTTAGATTGAGGCCTTTGAATGAGAGAGAATATGCAAGGAACGATGTTTCAGATTGGGAATGCATCAATAACAACTCCATCATTTTCAAGAACAGCTTACTTGAGCGTTCCGTGTACCCGCCTGCCTATACTTTTGGTATGCAAATGCTCTGTGTTATGAATTTTGTGATATATAATTAGCATTTTCTAAATCGAACTCATTTTGATTTTCATTCTTAATTGCGTCTCCAACTCCAGTTTCTCCTTTGAATTTCATATTGAGCTCGGCTCAGGATTTTTATTTCGGAGCATTTGTTTGATTTATGGAAGTAGTTAATTGATTTTGTGGTTTATAATAATGTGGTCAATTTGCCCGGAATAGACAGAGTATTTGGGTGTGAATGCCCCACAAAGCAAGTATATGAAGAAGGGGCAAAAGAAGTTACCCTTTCTGTAGTCAACGGCATTAACTGTGAGTAATCCCCTTTTCGTTCCTTTCCTGTCTGTTGATTTCTATTACCACATGCTTCATTGAATTTTTTTTTTTTTTTTGGGGTGTGAAATATATTGGCAGCAACCATTTTTGCATATGGGCAAACAAGCAGTGGAAAGACATACACAATGATCGGAATTACTGAATATGCTATTCAAGATATATATGATTACATAGACACGGTAAATGAAATATTCAACTTACTTTGTATTATTGAAGTCTATCAGAATCTTGCACCATAACATGGATATGGCCTTTTAATTCTTGTCTATATTTCAGCATCAAGAACGTGAATTTGTGTTGAAGTTCTCTGCAATGGAGATTTACAATGAATCTGTTAGAGATCTCCTCAGCACAGATTCTACTCCACTTCGACTCCTCGATGATCCAGAGGTGAATGCCCTTATTGTTTTTTCATTTGGTCAGAATGTTGCTTTGGTAAGTTTATTTTAGTTGGGACAGGCAGAGTAACACTCTCACTTCGACAGAAAGGGACTGTTGTTGAGAGGCTTACCGAGGAGACGCTGAGAGACATAAAACATCTGAAGGAACTACTTGCCGTCTGTGAAGGTAAGACATTTTTAGTATCACATCAAATGCTTGTTCGGCTTTCAGGTAATAACTTCTTTAATGTTTTTGCCTCATTCTTGCAGCTCAAAGGCAGATAGGAGAGACCGCTTTGAATGAAACCAGCTCCAGGTCCCATCAAATTTTGCGACTGGTATGCACAACATATGCTTGGGGATACATTATCCAACTTGCACAAGTATTTATCTTTATGTTGTTTTCTCTTTTCAAATGATGCATTTCCGCAGACAATAGAAAGTTCTGCTCGTGAATATTTGGCTGCTGGCAATTCAAGCATTCTATCAGCCAGTGTGGTATGTAAAAATTTTTCTCTTTAAAATATTGCACAAACATGGCAGCATCTGTTTCAATTTTTATATAATGAAAGGGAAATTGAATTTGGTTTTCTTATCCAGAACTTTGTTGATCTTGCGGGGAGTGAGCGAGCTTCTCAAACATTAAATGCCGGTGCAAGATTGAAAGAAGGCTCCCACATTAATCGAAGTTTGTTGACGCTGGGAACTGTAATTCGTAAATTAAGGTTGAATAATTGTTTTATTTTAGCTGTGAATTCTTCTACTGTAATTGGCATTTATAATGTTTCCTATTTGCTCCAACATTGGGATTGTTTGAGAATGGTCTCAATTTTAAGGCAAATGTTACCCAGCTTGCCTAGAAAAGACTAACAGAACATTTCTTCAATTCTTTCATTTGGCCCGATTTGTTCTTTTATTACAAACAGAATTCGTCGATTGTTGACAATTTACTCCCATGATTGGATGCAGCAAGGGAAGAAATGCACACATTCCTTATAGAGATTCTAAGCTGACTAGGATTCTGCAGAATTCCTTAGGGGGCAATGCCAGAACAGCCATCATTTGCACTCTGAGCCCCGCTCGCAGTCATGTCGAGCAATCAAGAAATACTCTCTTGTTTGCCAGCTGTGCTAAAGAGGTGGCTACCAATGCACAGGTCAATGTGGTTATGTCAGATAAGGCATTGGTAAAGCAACTACAAAAAGAGTTGGCTAGACTGGAGAGCGAGATGAAGAGTTTACAATCCATCCCGAAGAAATGTGACTTTACATTGCTGAAAGAGAAAGAACAAGTTATTGAGGAGATGGGTAGACAGATAAGAGAATTGACCAAGGAACGTGATCTTGCTCAATCCCGAGCTGACAATTTGCTACAATCAATTGGAGAAGAAGATCAAAGATCGAGATTAGATGAATATTCAGAAGTAGAATCATCAGATATATACAATCCTGTACATCTGGATGTAGGACATGGAACATACAACACATCTAAGAATATTGTCAATTCACTGCTGGATAACACTACTCCTAAGTTTTTTCACCTTTCTGAGAATCAAGAAGACAACTCTCTGCTGGATAACAGTACTCCTAAATTCGTTGGGCTAGATCCATGTCGAGGCTGGGATGACATAGCTAGAAAAATTGATGAAGATTCTGAAGATACCTGCAAGGAAGTTCGATGCATTGAAACGGAGGCCTCAAGCCTTAACAGGAAAACTGAATCTGATATTGGGAAATTTCCAATGACAAGAGCCATGGAAGAGGCTGCAGTGTCGCCTCCCTGCCAGGAAGTTACAAGTATTGCAATGGAAGAATCAAGCATGGAGAGGAAAGCGGACTCTGATGTCTTCTCACCTGGCCCCGAGGAAAAAGAAAGGAAATCAGCCATGACAAAATCCATGAATGAGGCTTCAAAATTATCCCCTCAGGGAGATAAAGGTATTCGAATGGAAGAATCAAGCATTAACAAGACAGTCGAACCTGATGTCTTCTTATCTGGTTTAGAAGAAGAAGGGAAATTATCTATGACAGGAGACATAGGTGAAGTTGCAGTAACTTCCTCACAGAAGGAAGATAGAGGATCAAGTCCAGTTGATAAACATGACACAGAAGCTTTGAAGCAAAAAATTCAGGATCTGCAAAAAACCATTAGCTATCTTGTAAGTTTGTACCCTGCGGAACAATCTCCTCCATCTTCTTCCTCTGATTTGTCTAGCTTAAAAATGAGTAGAAGTGCAAGTTGCAAAGCAGTTCTCGTGTCGATGCAATCTTCCCTAGCTCTTGAGACGGCAGAAAACTATGAGAATACACCAGCTACATCGTGTGACAGGAACGTCCCTGAAAGACCCGGAGGCTTTAATGGAAAACTTTCTGAATTGAAGCACTGTCCGAAGGTTAGAGATTTTGATTCTCAAACTTCAATTAGTGCTGCTTCCATGGAAGCACAAAGTATCAAAGAGTATGATGCAGATGATGCTAGTAGCATTTATGAACAGAGCGAGAATGCATCATCTCTTTGGTTTGAGAAAGCTGTACACACACCAACTACCATGTCCGAAAGAAGCTTCCCAATTGTAGCTGCCAGAAAGTTTTCTGAGTTGAAACACAGTGGCGACATGAGAAATTTTCACAGTAAATATTCTGAAACCTCTGCTAGTACTCCTTCAGTAGAATCACGGAGCATCAAAGAGACAGATAGTGAAGATAGCGGCGTTCATGAATTTGTCTCAGAAAAGAAAGAGGTGGTCAAACTTCCATCTCAAAAGAAATTTGTTGATTATTTAGTAAGAACCACTATCACTTTCTCCTCTTTCTCCGCTTCGGATACCCATTCTATTGCCTTCTTTCTCAAGCAAGTCATTTTTTCTTTTTTCAGTTTTCATTTTTTTGGGGTTAGCAGCATATAATATTTTTAATTACACGCATCATCTTTGGCCTAAGCATTGGTGTATTGCTGTGTTGTAGGTTCAGGAAACGGTAACTGATTACACTGAAGGATCCACGAAGAATGCAGAGGAGGCTGGAATGGACACACGGAAGGATATCATTCAACCACTTTTCAATTGGCCTGCAGAATTTGAGAGGCAGAGGAAAGAAATTATTGAACTTTGGGACGCATGCAATGTACCATTGGTACATAGAACTTATTTCTTCCTCCTCTTCAAAGGTGATCCTTCGGACTCTGTGTACATGGAGGTGGAGCTCAGAAGACTGTCTTTTCTAAAGGGCGGTAATATCACCAAAGAGAGTTTCAATTCAAGGTATTCTGAACGCATCAACACATTACTGTTTGATCAAATGGTCTAAAATCTTCAAAGTTATATAGATTTTGATGGAATTATTTTAACATTCTCTCTTGAGGGACAGCTTGAAGGCTCTATACCGAGAGAGGGAGACATTGAGCAAGCAAGTTCATCAGAAGTTTTCAAAGAAGGAGAGAGAGGAACTTTACAAAAAGTGGGGTATTGCATTGAACACGAAGCAGAGAAGTCTACAGTTAGCACGTCGCATATGGTCGAGCACAAAGGACATGAACCACATAAAAGAAAGTGCATCCCTCGTTGCAAAACTGATTGATTTTGTACAGCCAGGCCAAGCCCCCAAGGAGATTTTCGGACTCAGCTTCTCACATGGACCGGGATCTAAACGTCGAAGATCATACAGCTGGAGACCCAGCAGGAGTGCTTCTAGGTCTGTTCTATAAGCTTGACGAACAGACACCACCATGTATTTTTAGTATTGTTTTCGTGTCTTCTTCCTTTTCCGTTGCAAGTCTGAAGGAGGTTTGACACTGACGGACTGGCATTAGTAACTTGTTAATTTGTTTTTTTATTGTTTTACAAATAATTTCCAGGTATATTATTCTGTAAGCAAAACGAATAAATTTGGTTATTGATGATTCGATGGTCAGATGTTCAATATATATATACATATAAACAAGTTGACAGATAACAAAGATGGGAATGTCACCAGCTGTGGTAATAATTTACATCATTTATAAACTATCTTAGATCCATCAGTGATTCTCCAGCCTGACTTTGTACTGGACAGTTCGTATCTTGTTGTATAGGTGCTGATTTTTTCATCACAGTTCTCAGGATGAACGGTGTCTGTGAGGTGGGCAGACTCTTTTACTGTTGCTTCCACCCAGGCATGCTGCCCGTCTTGAGAAAGTGTCACGCTGTCAATGGTCAGGTTCAACAGAGAGTAATCATATATCCAACCAAGTTGAGCAATTTCAGCTGCACGATCCGTCCATACTTTTAACATCTGACCATACAAAACCTGGCGGTTTCCATTAAGTGTTAGGAAAATTCTCCATCACAGTGGTGGTTGACCAAAACAGAAAGTATTCAGAAACAATTACATGTTCATTACTGCTATAGGTAATTAATCAAACAAATTAGCACATCACAAAATATGCATATTTGAGGTGACCTGACAGAAAAAGAAACATTGTAGTAATACTGTAATTGCCTGAAAGGAAACTTGATGTCAATGAGATAGTACTGTAATTGACTGGAATGAAACTTGATGTAAATCACACTTGCAGCACCCAACAAGACTACAGGCACTTCCACTGTAATAGACAAATGTTGAAAAATGATATTGCTCATGCATGTCTACTGGTTTAGCAAATACATAAGTGTAAAATGTACGAATCCTGTCCTGCAATCGTCTCAACTGAAAATAGCTAGGAAATGTGTCTAGTCTCAGCTGTACACCAAAGGAACTCTCTAATTAATGATTATTTTTGTTGAAAATTTTGTCTCGTTTGAGGAAATCTAAATTGCTGGAACCAGAGATGTCTCATTGACACCCAAAACTTGCTGAATGGTAAACAGCTACCAACATTAACGTGGAAGAAATTTCTTCCGCAACACTTAAGCTGATGGCTACCAAAACAACACAGAAAAGGCATAATCACATCATTGCCAGAAGAGAAATATTCTTAATGCCAAAATTGCACGTGATGTCAGATATAAGTGGGAATTATCGACGCATTTGGTTTCAAGGTGTGATGGCTAAGAGGAAACAATGATGTTCTAACCACCATATGATAGAAAAACATATAACCGACAGTTCTTACCTCCGGCAATTTCCCTAGGGAATGATCAGGTCCAAAAGCCTTAGATTTGATATTCTGCCACTTGCGAACTATATCTTCCGCAAACCTTGCATCCATTTTGGGTAACCCCTCCCCCGACTTTTCATCTAATAAGGGCCCTGCACAGTTGATGAGGCAACAAAACAAAAATTTTATGTACATAGAGAGTTCAAGATCCAACAAGAGGAAATGAAAAAGGTCAAAAAGTTTGCCTAGTCAATTCCTTCATCTGATCAATGTCAGACATCTAAGGACTTTGGAGCAACCGCGTAAAATTAACCGACTATCCAAAGAAATGCATGTACTTTAAAAACAAATAGACAATTCAGATAGTGCACATTCTGACATCGTTAGCAGAAGAAAAGATGGTTTATAGAACCATATGGATTTAAACGATCCCAAGAAAGAGATATCTAATGAACTCCATGATATCCCAGTTAAGGTATATTTGAATGGCTAGCCAGCACATGTCGTTAAATCTTACCTGCATCAATAATATCAGATGTCTTGGCCGAACCAATTTCTTTCTGTTGAACAGACGAGATGTTCCTGGCAGGCAAATACTTCAATCCAACCAAAGTTACTAACCCAATTGCCACAGCAGCACACATAATCTTCACACTAACATCTTTAATTTTATCAGTAATTAATTGTTCTCCATCTATTTCATCAGAACTACTTGTTCCATAAGCATCCGTTGTAAAAGCAAAGTTATTTTGATCAGATGTAAGAGATTCTTCAGTTTCTACAACAGGAACAGGATCACATGTCTCTCCACGTTCTAGATATTTCACGCCTTTGTCCCCCTGACCAAGAGGAAAGACCTTCTGTAATGCCTGAATTGTACTAGACTTAACATGATCCAGAACAGCGGTAGCCTCTGTAGCCCCAATCCTAACTATGGCAGCTGCTGCAGCTAAGGGCGAACTACCATTTCCCTCCAGTCTTTCTAAATATCGAAGGACAGTAGGATCATCATAGTAATCACCAAGTTTGAACCGTATATCACTGGTGTCCCTGAATCTAGGGAAAACAACCTCTGACAACCATGTCTCTAACAGCTTGCAGAGACCAGGAAGATCATTGTCAGCAGCTTCCTTTGAGTTTTCCAAAACAAAATCTACAATGGCCGGATTTCTGTATGGGGACTTATCACTATCTAAGCCCAGCCATAAGCGACACTCATCAAGCTTACCTACAAGCAGTGAACATAGACCCCTTTCCAGTGCAAACTCCATCTCATGTTTTTCCAAGGGAATATAGATAGAGCCAAGGTCTCGTAAAGCCGGTACCTTATTCTGCTGAAGGTGCTTGAACATGTTATCAGCATCTGCAATGAGATGGGGTTGCTTACCCACAAAGGCTTGAGCAACAAGTGCAAGTGCCACTCCATAAGCTTCAAAAGTTTCAGCTGGGATGCTATTTGGTGTGGCAGAAAATAGTTTAACCTTTCATGGGGAAAATAACACGTTAGGGAAAAGAAAAAAAAAATGAAAAAGGTGGGTTTTACAAAGAAAATTTTGTAGTCTACCTGCTCAGCTGATGTCATACGTAGAAAGGCCTCATTCATGAAAGATTCACGTGTAAATCCCCCAGCAATTGCAGTGGCTCCTCCTCTTCCCACAGCCCATAGTATGTTGAGCATACCATGAAGTCCCTCTTCTCTTCTTGCTTGATACTCACCACTAAGGGGTAAGCCTAAAAGTTCCAGAACACAGCGTGGGTTGATCTCCTCCAATGTCTCGTCAATCTGTGCCTGTAAATCTGGAGCGAGACTACTGGCCCCTTCCTCCTACGTTATAGAACAAGTATTTATCTATCAATTCATTTATTGTGAACAAGAAAAGCAAGCAACTGGGGCAAGCTGTAGCCAAAGAAACCAGCTGCCCAACCTTGTCCAATTTGTACCTGTATGGTTTATCATCAAACATAAGTAAAATAAATTTTGTCAAAGAACATTTTGACAACTAAAAAGGTTGCTGAACATTTGCCGGTTCAGACAATTACAATGGGACATGATGTTTGCACGTCTTAACCAAATGTGTCTCTAAGTGCTCAATCTGAGAGAGAGAAGAGGAGAAAAAAAAAAACAATTGGTCAAACCTGAAGCAGCTTCAAAGCCCTCTCGAGCATCTCACAGCCTCCAATGTAATCAGGCGGATTAAATGCCATAGCGTCCCTGGAAATGTCAACATAAGCAAGTGCCACTGCCAAGACAACATCTTGCTTGAAAGACTTGGGAAGTCTCTCTCTCAACAGATTCTCTCCAATTCTAAGCACCACCTCAGTCTCCCCAGCTTCTTGCAACACAAGCAATGCTCCAGGAACCTTGAAAATTTCACAAATTTGTTGCCATTACCTCAATCAAACAAGATTTAGCATAAAAGAAAGGAAGGCATGCAATTAATTACCTTGTCCCAGGGAACGTCAGTGAGGACTGTATCGACACGGTCATCAGCGAGGCCTTGATTGTATTCTCTTCTAGAGCTAGCATTAGCTAGGGTTTCACAAGCAGCTTGAAGAATCTGTCTACGGCTGATCAAAGCATCAGGGCTAAACCCGTACTGAGGTGGTTTAGAAATCCTAGCTTCATACGCCCTCCTTATTCCATCTCCTAAGAAATGACTCTCCGCTCCCAACGCCTGTTTAATAATAATGATTTATTATTATTATTATTATTATTATTCACATTCAATTAACTCGTTAGTTAATTGACAGACTAACACTGACCTGATAGAAGTCGATGGGGATGGACACGTGGCGGTTGGTGGGAGTAGGAGGGGGAGGAGTGAGAGTGACGGTGGTGTTTGAGGATGAGGAGAGAGGGGAATTGTCGGTGGTGGTGAATTGGAAGTCGGCGAGGAGGCGGTGGGCCCATTTGCTGGCGGAGGAGACAGCGGTGGTGTTCAATTTGGAAATGGAGGGTCTCCGTCTTCTACTACTAGGCTGAGGCGCTGGAACGGGCAGTGGACTGCGAAGACCAAAATCAATGTGTCTCAAGGCTTGCATTTGCATCTTTTCTGTTGTGTCGCGCTTAAACAAACCCTCACTAATCTGATTGCTTCTTTCACTCCCGACTCTACCAAACTGTTTATGATTACGTGCCGTGGATTTCGTTTCGAAATTTTGCTTAATTCAATTATTTGGCACTTAATTTGATATTGATTGCTTTTTCAGACTTCGTTTTAAGTCTCATAATTCATCTATTGCCTGGATGATTTCCTTCATACAGTCTTCTAATAAAAATGTTAGAGGGTGTCACCCCCTTCCAAAAGTTCCGTTGTAGTCTAGTCGGTTAGGATATTCGGCTCTCACCCGAAAGACCCGGGTTCGATTCCCGGCAACGGAAGCTTTTTAATATTTGTGTCTTCCTCTTGGACTTCACTTTCTGGGCTTCTATTTAAAAGTTGGGCCTCGTTCGCCTTTCCGTCCTCTCTCTTTCATTTACTTTCATTTACTTTCGCCATCCACAAAAGTTCCAACAGAAATAAGATGCAACATTATTATACCAACTAATCATACTAGCTGGTTTTGCTTGTTTGCTATGAATTGAATTTCAATTAGTATGATCTACCAAGGTTGTTTGGAAATATCAATTCAGTAGAATCTTGGAACTTATTCTAGTTAATTACATAAATTGCTTCGAGACTTAAAATATTCAATCAAACACAAACATATTCAATCAAACATAAACAAAGTTGGAACTTTTAACGACAGACCATTAACCTAATTTACTTCAAATTTGAATAATATATTCTTGTTTACACAATTAACAATTTGAATAATATATTCTTGTTTACACAATTAACAACGACTTAAAACCCAAAAAAAGAAAAAAAAAACAATGACTTTGATAATCAAAGTAGTAGTAGTAATAATAAAGTTTAAATGAATTTTAGCATTATTATACTAGTTAGTAGTGTTGGTGGTACAATTAATCTTCGCAGGCTTGTGCGATTATTGTTGACAATAAAATATACACATTTTGAGAAAAAGGAAAAAGAATGATAAAAATTAAAGATAAGAATCATGTCCTTGGGACTTTTTCTTTCACAATGATGGCTCCATGACAACCCACTAGCTAAAAAGGCTGATTACTGAGGTTAACTTAAGAATTAATTAGCAAGAAAGCTGCTTAGCCGATGGGTTTCTCAGTAAATGTTTCAAGTTTACTGGAATTGCATGTTGGTTGGTTCTTAATTGGTGAATGTTGATACTATAAATTTGCGTTCTTTATTTCTCAACCACCGAAGCTACTACTTACCAGCAAATTTAAAAGTGTTTTTCACAAAGTCACAAAGAAGTGGAGGTTTAGAAGAAAACCATTTGCTCTTGCTAGTAAATAGTTAAGAAAATTAGTAACCCATACATGCAATGCAATGTTTGTCACCGTGAAGAAGCCGCACAATCCAATAGGTCCATGGTATCTCTGAAGGAGGAGCCCAGACAGTTGTTATAAACTTCAAAGATCCCAACTTCGTTTGATGATTACAACGTCTAAAATTTTATCAAATACCCCTCACAAATTCCACGTTCAAAAAGGTGTGAAACAGTACATTACATTCTTTATCAACTTCGAAACTTCCTACTTGACACTTGGCATAATCCAATAGATTGATCCCTGGAAAGCTCGTGACCTTGCATGCTGATGGGTAGCAGGCTAGCAGCATTAAAAATTCGAAATTCAATTCATTTATTTCCTGCTCAAAAGAAGCACATTTCACTAAATTTTCATTATAGTCATTTAAGAAACGACTTTATATTTATCAATACATCAATCAGCAGTGAGCTGACCCAACCCAATGTGACTACTGACTATGAGGGTGACAATATGAAAGAAAACCCCCTCTCCTCGTGATAAGATATCACAAGACTTAATGATTCTTCCCCATAAGAACTTGAAAAAAGTGCAACGACGAAAAGATCCCAAAAAAAAGGTAAAAAAAAATTGACATGTATACAACGCAACAAAGCCCCTTGACATAGAGAAAGAAAGAAAGAAAGAAAGAAAGTCCCTGCACCTTTTGGGGGAAGTGAGCGCGACGAATACGAAACAAAGCAAAACCAAAATAAATAACAAACAAAAAAGAAAACATATCACAGTTGAATTGAAAAGAAATATAAAAGAAAAAAAGGGAGAGAGAGAGAGAGAGAGAGAGGGAGAAAGAAACACAAGCACAAACACAGACACAAACTTCTGGCGCAACAAATGGCGTCGTTTGTGTCAAGCACTGTCTTGCTACTAACATACGCTCCTCCTCAAACCCCACAACCGCTGCTTCTTCTTCTTCTTTTTCTCTCCTAACAACAATCAACAAGCCATTTGCCCATTCTCTTCTCCAAACACTCATGGCCGCAACATCAAGAGCAACGGCTATTTTTCTCTTCTTCACACTAACCCACTTTGCCTACGGTGAACAAAACGCGGTCGTCTTGTCAGAAATACAAGCCTTAACCTCCTTTAAACTCCACCTGAAGGACCCTCTTGGTGCACTCGACGGCTGGGACTCTTCCACGCCGTCAGCGCCCTGTGACTGGCGTGGCATTGTGTGTTACAACAACCGAGTCCGCGAGCTCCGGTTGCCTCGCTTGCAACTCGCTGGTCGACTCACTGACCAACTCGCCGACTTACACGAGCTTCGCAAATTAAGTCTCCACTCTAACCACTTTAATGGCTCTATACCTGCTTCTCTTCATCAATGCTCACTCTTGCGCGCTGTTTACTTGCAGTACAATTCATTCTCCGGTCGTCTCCCACCCTCCATTTTTAATCTCACAAACCTACAAGTCCTCAACGTAGCTCATAATCTCCTCTCAGGAAAAATATCCCCAGATATTTCGCCATCTCTCCGATATCTTGATTTATCCTCAAATGCATTTACCGGTGAAATACCCGGGAATTTATCGTCAAAATCTCAGCTCCAGCTTATTAATTTATCATACAATTCATTTGCCGGTGAGATTCCGGCGAGTGTTGGTCAACTTCAAGAGCTTGAGTACCTGTGGCTGGATTCTAATCACTTGTACGGAACTTTACCTTCAGCTATATCAAACTGTTCTTCGCTTGTGCATTTAAGCGCTGAGGATAACGCGCTGAAGGGTTTGGTTCCCGGTACGATTGGCAGAATTTCAACGCTTCAAGTTCTGTCTTTGTCGAGAAATGAGCTCACGGGTATGGTTCCTGTAAGTGTTCTGTGTAATCTTTGGGGCAATGTCTCTTCTCTGAGGATTGTCCAGTTGGGCTTTAATGCCTTCACGGGTGTTGTTAAGCCGCCTAATGGGAGGTGTATTAGTGTTTTGGAGGTTTTGGACCTTCAAAATAATCGCATACGTGCCGTGCTCCCATCGTGGTTGACTAATGTTACTAGTCTTAGAGTTATGGATCTTTCTGGAAACTTCTTTTCTGGGAGTTTACCTGCTGGTGTTGGGAGTCTTGGTAAACTAGAGGTGTTACGAGTGGCGAATAATTCGTTATCTGGGTTAGTTCCTGATGAGATTGCGAAATGCAGTTTGTTACAGATGTTTGATCTCGAAGGGAATCGGTTTTCAGGTCAAGTTCCTGCCTTTTTGGGAGGAATTAGGAGTTTGAAGACTGTATCTTTGGGAAGGAATATGTTTTCGGGGCTGATTCCGTTGACTTTTGGGAATCTTTCGCAGCTGGAGACATTGAATTTGAGTGAAAATGATATAAGAGGGAATGTACCAGTAGAGATCATGAGGTTGAGTAATTTGACTACTTTGAACCTCAGTTATAACAAATTTGGGGGGAAGATTCCTTATGACGTAGGGAACTTGAAGGTTTTGATGGTTCTTAATTTGAGTGCTTGCGGGTTTTCAGGAAAGATTCCAGTGAGTATTGGGAGTTTGATGAGGCTGACTACTTTGGATTTGAGTAACCAAAATTTGTCTGGTGAGTTGCCTATTGAGCTCTTTGGGTTGCCAAGTTTACAAGTTGTTAGTCTTGAGGAGAACAACTTATCCGGTGATGTCCCTGAAGGCTTTAGCAGTTTAGTCGGTCTACAGTATCTCAACCTCAGTGATAATGCCTTTACTGGTGATGTTCCAGCAACATACGGATTTCTTCGGTCATTGGTTGTTCTCTCATTGTCCCACAATAAAATTTCTGGTATGATCCCAGCAGAGCTTGGTGCCTGTTCTGCTCTAGAAGTGCTTGAGCTGCGTTCAAATCATTTTACAGGCAGTATTCCAGTTGATATCTCACATTTAGCTCATATAAAGAAGCTTGATTTGGGTCAGAATAAATTATCTGGCGAAATCCCAAAGGAGATCTTAAAATGTTCTTCTCTGGTTTCTTTGACATTGGATATGAATCGTCTATCAGGCCACATACCAGAATCATTCTCAAAGTTATCAAACTTAACTACATTGAATCTTTCAACAAATGGGCTCAGTGGAGCTATTCCTGCTGATCTTGCGCTCATATCAAGCTTAAGTTATTTAAATTTATCAAGGAATAACCTTGAAGGTGAGATTCCAAAAATGCTTAGTTCTCGATTCGATGATCCTTCGATATTTGCTATGAATCATGAACTGTGTGGAAAGCCATTGGATAGAGAATGTGCAAATGTGAGGAAGAGAAAAAGGAAGAGGCTGATTATACTGATTTGTGCGTCTGCAGCTGGAGCTTGTCTTTTGGCATTGTGTTGTTGTGGCTATATTTATAGCCTCTTACGCTGGCGCCAGAAGCTTAGAGCTTGGGCAACTGGAGAGAAGAAGCCAAGCCCTTCTCATGGTAGCTCAGGAGCTGAAAGGGGACGTGGAAGTGGAGAAAATGGAGGTCCAAAACTGGTTATGTTCAACAACAAGATAACCTATGTAGAGACACTGGAAGCAACAAGACAATTTGATGAGGAAAATGTTTTAAGCAGAGGAAGATATGGTCTTATATTCAAGGCTTCGTATCAAGATGGAATGGTGCTCTCAATCCGCCGGCTTCCTGATGGAACCATTGATGAAAACACATTCCGGAAGGAAGCTGAAGCACTAGGCAAGGTGAAGCATCGAAACCTTACAGTTTTACGTGGCTACTATGCAGGACCACCAGATGTAAGGCTGCTTGTTTATGACTACATGCCTAATGGAAACTTAGCAACTCTTCTTCAAGAAGCTTCTCATCAAGATGGACATGTGCTAAATTGGCCAATGCGTCACCTCATTGCACTTGGCATTGCCCGTGGACTATCTTTCTTGCATTCACTTGATATGGTTCATGGTGATATCAAGCCACAGAATGTCCTTTTTGATGCTGATTTTGAAGCTCATTTATCAGAATTTGGGCTAGACCGATTAACCATAGCAACCACAACTGAGGCCTCATCATCTACCACTCCAATTGGTTCATTAGGGTATGTGTCACCTGAAGCAGCATCAACTGGTCTGCCAACAAAAGAAGCAGATGTGTACAGCTTTGGGATTGTATTGTTAGAGATACTAACAGGGAGGAAACCAGTAATGTTTACACAAGATGAAGATATAGTTAAATGGGTGAAGAAGCAATTGCAAAGGGGTCAAATTTCAGAATTGTTAGAGCCCGGGCTGCTTGAGTTAGACCCTGAGTCATCCGAGTGGGAAGAATTCTTGTTAGGTGTTAAAGTGGGGCTTCTTTGCACAGCTCCTGATCCCCTTGATAGACCATCAATGGCAGATATTGTTTTCATGCTTGAAGGTTGCAGGGTAGGGCCAGATATGCCGTCTTCAGCTGACCCCACTTCACTTCCTTCTCCAATGTGACATCTTTTTTGCTGTAATTTCAGTACAGAATTTCTTCTGTAAAGAAGTCATTCTTGGATATTTAGATTATTATCATTTTCTAGCTAAGAAATGTGTTGTATCAATGTTATTCCTTTTTACTACTACTAGCTTTGGTTCTTTATTTGCTCTTTGTTCCTCCTCTTCTTCGCAACAATACGTATACCTCCTTTGACCCGATGGCGCCGTCGAAGAAGCTGAGTGGTACCACTACCACTGCCCCATCCATCAAATAAAATATATCAGTCATTTCAGTTGCTTCAAGTCGGGGTGGGGGTGATGGGCCTTAAGCCCATTCCCGCCAAACAAATAAATAAATAACGTATAATCTAAAGTCACGTGGCGAATAGTGAGGGCAAGAGAAAGTAGCCGTTAATGTGAGCAGCTGAATTTGGAAGTGTCTTTATCGGAAAAAGAGAGATGGCGTCAGCTGCAGTCTGGAAATTTAAAGGAAAAGGAGAGCCAGGACTCTTTAGGGCCATTTTGCCACGTAGGATCAATAGTATTGACCAGCACGTGGCCCCTCACTTGCTCCTGTTGTGAATCAATAATTTGGTGGCACGGAAGTTGTATGGTTTTGGGTCCCATATTCATCAGCCATCCATCCTTTCAAAGTCTGTAGTAATTGCAGGTGATAAATTTCGCATAGTGTTGAACTATTGATGTGTCTTGTGACTTGCAGAGTTCAGACCCAACCCCACAATTTAATCGGGGTCATGACAATAGACAAGCAACAGTGATTTCAGAATCTTCAATGGGTTATTATCAATTTTTATGTCAAGATACTATTTTACCTTTGCCCCACTCTGCTACATCTGCTAACACTAAGACTAGCCCAGTGGTGGTAACCCACCAACCTGTATCATCATTTTATAGACTTAGAGAGGTAGATTTATGAGTCAAATTTTGACAATCTCCTAATTTTATTATCAAATACATGTATATAAAATCTTAATATATTTCTCTAATCTATTAATATATATATATATATATATATATATCTGTGTGCGCGTGTGTGTAAATGACAGATCATGATTCTCTTCTGATCTAATTTCCTCATGAGCAAAAATACATTTAGATGATTGATAGTTAATAAATAAATAAACTAAAGAAATTAAATCATACCCATACGCTATCACTTAAAAACATATGGCACAAGATCTTTAAAAACTCATAAGAGCTCAAATCAGGAAATGATCTCAATCCGTAAAAGACACCCCATGCTAGTCGCATATGAGCTCCATTTTAAGGCCCCATCTACCAAGTAGCTATGATCCATCAACCAGTTAATGAATGATTTCTTTACTCTCATCCTATTCTATTTCCACATATCCGCCAACAAAAGGCAGCAAGATCGATCTTATCAACATTCTAACTAAAAAGGAAAGGGAGAAAATTTACTAGCTGAAAACGAACCTACTTTTGTTCAGTATCAGTAAAGAATGTTCTATTGATGAAAGAATTGGTAATCTAACTCATAATTCAATGTAATATAGACGATACACAAATGGGAAGGCAAATTTACAACATACAAGTTACTAGGCCGATGAAAGACCTTCAGGTAAAGATTCATGATCAGGGTCAGGTGAAAGAAACCTCCGGCATGCATAGAACATGGCTGCATGGAAACCACTTGGGTTGTCTATGAACACAAAGTGCCCAGCCTGCATATTTATTTTATGAGAAGAAATTTGATTATAGATGGATAGACATATTGATGGATGGATAAAGAGACAGGATGGAGATATAAACCTGTGGGACCCTAATAATTTCACAAGGGACTTTCATATGCTTGCGAGCTTCCCGTGCACCTTGATAGTTCATCCAATCTTCAAAGCCGTATATAAAAGTTGTTGGCACTTTCCACTCTGGGGCACTGTGAAGAAAGAAAAGAGCTGCTTTTTGTTAACCAGCTCTTACAAACTCAACAAAGTCTAACAAAGGAAATATGAATCTTGTTGTCTTCCAAACCAATCAATCAACTCTAATAGCACACTGTTGTACTGTTGAATATCAGTTTTAGACGGTATCAGTAGCCATACGACAGCAGTAACGAAGAGCTTCTTAATTCTAAAATGCATTCCAGGCAAAACTAATTATGTACTTAAGCTTCAAAGAAGTCTTTTGCATGGTGAATCCAAGAAGGTAGCCTACAAACCATAGTATATTAAACAAGCAAAAACCAACGGGACCATCCTTATTGAGAAAATGAGGTGAGCCTCATATGAAATGCACAGACCACTAACAGAAACAACAACACTGAACAGAAGCACTATGACAAGTTTGCAGAAAGTTAGAAATCTCAAATTGAAACAAATTTCCAGTTACACCCATTGCTGGACCAAATTGGCTTTGGGCATAAAAAATAGCCATTCTCATTCTCTTCCTACCCACTCCTATCACCAGCCAGATACTTACAAAATCCCTTGGCCATTTATAGGAATAGATAACCAAAATACCATTATATTTTACACATATAAAACACTAAATTATGCATTTCACATATGCAACCTACACACTTCAACAATAATAAACTAAAGCACTTAACGATTGAGGATTCACAAACAAAGAAGCAACGAATAATTGTTCTTCACAGATGACACTAAAGAAGATACTGTCACACTACATAATACGGAAATAGGTGTAGCATATGACATGATAGAAAGCAAGACAATTTGATAACTAATAACTTTTAAGAGAAAATTTAAAATTGAGTTGGATCATCAAACCTGTGTAGAAGGGGCATTCGAGCAAATGCTCCAAAAGCAAATATGTATTTCAAGCACAGCTCCCCACTTGCTTTGGCAGCTAAAGTATGATACACATAGTCTTTCAAGAAAGAAAACAATCATCAGCAATCTACTAATCAAATGCGCTATATGCAATCTATAAATCTTACTGACCTGTCAGCAAACTGGACTCCTCTGCGGTCAATACACTTCCAGATGAATATGCACCAAATCTAGCATTTGTGTACTTACGAACCAGGTCTGGACCCCAAGGACCTAAACCTCTGCATTAAGAATCATCCAATATGAAAAATGTGATAAATTCAGGTAACTCAAAGCAATTATATAAAGAGTGTGTTATACATGATAGAGGATTTATAATGCAGACAATGAGATAAGGATTTATTTACAAATTTAAAAAAAAAAAAAAGAGGACCAATCATGCACTCTAAATAGCAATGGCAGCTGATATCCAACTGAAAACTTCTACTTCAGGATGCATGAGGTAGTTCATTGGAATAAAAGCTATTTAAAAGGATAACTAACTTGACACCATTGCACGTTCAGAGGTTCATAGACTACATCTATTTTTACTGATTATGAGCCGATAAAAGCTCAAAAAACTGGAGAGGACATGGGTAAATAAAACTACATGTGGGAAATGATAATCTCAAAGAAAAAAGAAAAGGGAGAGATGAGCCACACTAATGTTCTAGCACAACCACGACAAAATTTTCAATTAAGAGCAAGAGATAAGATGAACACAATCAAGAACAAGCAATTATACCTGACAACTTTCTGTGGAGTAAAATTAGACTCCCACAGGCGGTTCAAAATTGCTCCTTTCCATGTTGCCCTGAACTTGGTAAGCCACTCAGATTCGGCATCTGATTGAGCTGAAAATCCAGCAGGTCCAACTAAAATCAAGTGCTGAACATGCTCGGGATGCTGTGACATAAATAAAATTTGACGTCAGAAGACAAAATGTTGTCACATATTACTCTAAATATCCAACTATCAACATTGAAAAATAATCACCTTGAGCGCATATTTAGCAGCAACATACCCTCCAAAAGAATGCCCAAGTAAAATGAAGTTGCTGAGGTTTTTGGCTTTGCGCCATTCCTCAAAGGAATCAATAAACCATGCTTCAGTTTCTGCAATATCAATATAACAGATTAAACTGTAGTATTTCAGGTAGTACACTAACTCATGATAATTAAGCAGTAGAAAGAGATGGAAAAGAAACAACCCTGAGAGTACACGACTAACCTTCTGTGCTTTTGCACATAAAGTCAGGCCTGCTTGATCCACCGCAACTGCAAAAGTAGTTCAAAAGAGAAGCTATGAGCATACAAAAGTTCTATCTAAACTTAAAAAACCCAACAGTAAGAAGCATTCAACAAGAGAATGCTTCTTGAACGGTGCATGAAAGGTTTATATGACCAAAAACACTTGCAGTATGGGTGGAAAGAAACTATTTAAAATATAAGATGCTTAAAATGAGTCCAACTTGGGACTACCAAGTACATCATAATAATAGTTCAACATCCCGAACACGTGCAATTCACCATACTCAAAGGCAACCGTGGAGGAACATTCCCATTTGCAAGGTTCTTAGTGAAAAATCCACGAAAATGTAGAGAAATATTGGCTTTAGAAAAAGAAAATCAAGCATTTACTAAATTTATTGACCACCACAATTTATGAGCACAATTAAACAATCAAATGATGAAATTCAACAATTTTCAGAACAAAGGCTGGAAGCAAATGACAAAATTACACAGGTAGTACAAAATTAATCAAGCATGAAGCAAATACAAAAGAAACAGAGCTTACCCAAGTTTATCAATAGCAATGACTCTGAAACGACTAGCAAGAGCATCAAAATTGCGAAAGAAGAAGCCCTGAGATGCTCCATATCCATGAACCATTATAAGAGTGGGAGAATCCTCTTTGCTATCAAAAGTAACCGTGTTGATGAACCTTGGCTCATCGCTTGAAGAACGAAACCACCTGATTTTCGACCCAGGTGGACCTGAACCTATATTAACTTGTTCTTGAACATATGGAGTCCTAAAATACAAGAATAATTAACAATCATGAATTAACAAGACTGAACAGTTGACAAAGATGTTAATCAAGCTGGAGAGAATAAAAATAATTTTTTTTTTAGAAAAATGAAATTTTGTTTGTTTTAATCTTATTTTTGCGTCGAAGGTTTCAAGAGAGAGAAGAATTACTTGATTATAGAGAGAAGGCGCTCTTCGGCGGCAATAATGTGATTGGTAGAAGTGGGAATCCAACGGAGGAGGGACGGCCAGGACCATCTGGATTTTGCAGTCGTAGATGACGATGGTGTTGATGTGGCAGCAGCAGAGGATCTTAGCTCGCTCTTGCCAATTTCTTCGGCCATTTTCGGTATTGAGCTTGACCCGCGCAGATTCATACGATTTAAAGTAAACAATTGCGGAGCAGGAGCGGTGCCGGTGAATCAATTATTGACAATTATATCGGAACCCAACTAAACAGAAAGCGCCCGCGACAGAGAAGAGACGGTTAATTTTTATGGGGTGGTCGGGGACACGTGTCACGTGTGAGAGAGCGAGTGGGCTTTGATTTTTGCCTGCTATGAAACTTCACGAAAAAGAAAGAGCTTTAGAAGCGGAAAATTGGCGGGGGTCGGGGGAGGTGGCACTACAAAATCAATAAATCGGCGGCGATATTGGGGACATTTTGGTAAATAGTGGCAGAGATATATTACGTTTGCCGTGACGTACGTGTAGATTCAAGAGCGTACAGCAGCCACGGCAGCCATTCTTTAGCTTGAACCTCAAGTTTCATCAGATGTGAGATTCGGTCAACATGTCCGAAAATTATTTATCATAGATTTGTCCCCTCAATAATTTCTAGTTCTCCTTTAAGCCTGTAGTCTTTGTTTTTAATACGCGTTAAGCCTATGGCTGTTAAGTGTTAAATTTAATTATCTTCTTGTACCTGTTTCTTCTATTTACTCCAAAAATATAAAGAAATAAATCTATTTTTGATGGAAACCAAAAAAAATAAAAAATAAAAACTTACAAAATTCTGCAGCGGCAGCACCGCCTCTTGCAAGGAAAAGGAAAAAATGGCAGCCGGTCCTTCCTATTCCTTCTAAGATTTTAATCTGTACATTGTGATATTGCGATGTTACTGTTTAACAATAAGAATATTTACCAGACAAATTTTAACTTGATTTGGAGTCATTTGATAATGTTTTTAACTTTTAAAATAATCATTACTAATTTTATTATAAAAATAATTAAAAGTGAGGAGAATTAGTTAAGTATTTTAAAATTTTTCTTTTATAAATTTAAAAACAAATATATAGTTTGATAAATATTATAGTTAAAATATTGAAATAATTTATTGATCAAATAGACATAATATCAAATGAAAATATATATAATCTTTTTCATTGCGGACGGTATTTGTACTTTATAATTCATTGTTTGTTTTGACAACTCAAAACAATTAGTAACTGAGAATATACTTTTTTACTTATAATTTTTTAATCTGCTATCTCAAAATAATGATAATATAAAAATCAACTACAATTTCTGCGCTTGACGGCGGCTGTTCTGGTGCTGGAGATGGATTGGGTGAGGAAGAAAGATTTTGTGTTTGGAAGAGAACGGAAGAATCGTGTTTCAAAGAGAAAGGAATTTTGTTCCATTTTTATCTAATGCAATCCCGTATATACCCGCGCCTCCCACGGGTTTTGCTAATGTGTGATTTGACACATTATAACTGTCAAAATTATGCAATCCCATGTGATGTTATTTTGTAACCAAACGCTGGATTGTATTGATTTAATGCGTTAATGCAATGCGGGTTCTAATATAGTATAATGATGCATGCCCCAATGCATTGTATAATCCAATACAAGAATGATGTCCATAAATTCAATGATTCTCCCCCCCACCCACAAATTGAATGAGAATAATTTTGGAATATTTTCTAGCTTTTCATGCAGTCGCAGCACAAAATGCTTTTGTTTGAGCCTTGTGTCCAACTCCAGCCTCCAGGAGGCTGAGAATTACTCATGTTATGACATAATTTTCTCATGCCTAAGGAGGTTAAGACTTTAAATTTAATTAGGATTCGTAAACATGCCTAAGAAATTTAGGATTTTGTAAACCTGCCTAAGGAAGTTAGTACTTTGAATCTTCCTAAAAAATTCAGGATTTATAAATCTATCTGAGTGTGTTAGTCTTTGAAATCTTGCCCCAAGAATTCAGGGCTTTAATTTTGCATAAGGAACTTAGTAGGTCTTTTGCTTAGGATTTTAGACTTTCATTGCCTAAGAGATTACGGGGTTTAATATCTTATTGCCTTGAGAAATTTTCAGGGTTTTCCAGTTTTATTGCGTGAAAAGTTGCATAACTTAGAAATTTATTTCCTGAGGTGTTTTGGGGCTTCTTTATCTTATATCTATTCCTAGGCAAATATATTGGTATATGAGAATATCATGCATTTTTTGTCCGACGGTTTTTTCGGGACTTATTTGCTTGAAGTGTCTCAGAGTTTTTGGATTTAATTTTAGGCTGTTAAAAACAAGAGAGCTTCAAAGACATTTTTCTGAAGCATTTTATGTTGTTATTCTTATTATTTTGCTAAAAGAAGATGAAGCGATGCAGTTCCAAGAAAGTGGAAACTCTTTTACTAGCTTGGCCACCGTGTATTCATCATTTTTAGATGCAAATTTCATCACATTTTTTGCTAGCTTGAGACATAGGAATTTAATCTGTTGTTGGGCTTATGTTCGTGACTGCATTTGATTCTTGAAATCTTGAGGATGCATTGAATAGGTGCATGCTACTTCTGTTGATGATTTCAAATCTTGCTTCGTAGCATGAAGTCTACAAACGGATGTCGGATGCTGCATTTGTACCTAAGTTGGCTGATTATTGATTGTTGGCTAAGTTGATGTCCGAATTTGTCTTTTGCTTTGTAAGCGGCTGAATCTAAGAAATTGGGTTCCTGAATTGAAAATCACTCACCAAGTATATAAGCCTTAGTATTTGAAATCCTTTAATCTTGATGTCTTTTATTTATTTATTTATTTGGGGAGAATATGATCTCTTGGTTTTCAAATTGTCAATGACCCTATTTTTTGAGGGGCTAATCTCAGCTCGTATGTTTTGTCGATTTCGTTAGCTAAAGCAAGCTCATTTTTACTTTCAAGATATCCATGGTTGCATCAAATTTCTTGGAGGGATTTTTCAGCATTGCTTTCCATTCCTGCATTTTCCGCAAACAATTATCTTGGACTTCATGAGTCTTCTCAAATAAATAAATAAATAAATTCGTGCGTCTTCACAATTGGGCATCACTTTGTTGCTTTGGATTCATCAAGCCATTTATGCTTTTTTTTTCCCCCCAAAATTGTTGGTCAAATTCATATCCTTTGTATTAAGAGACTTAATTTGTTCCCTGTTGCTTTTGAACGATTTGCATGTGTATTGATCTTCGATTGAAGTGAGAGTCACACGAGGCGAGCAGCTTGTGGTTTTTCGGTGGTGAATCTGTTAAAGGCTTTCTACTTCTTGCCTTCCAATGTTCACAAATTTGAAGAATCTAATTGGCTTGCCTTTGTTCTTCTCAAATAGTTTTGGATTGTGACGGTAGATGTTCTAACTCGATAACTCCTGACATGAGTTGAGTTCAAATTATCCTTTAACCTGCTCTGCAGAAGACTTGTAGTACTTTTAATGGAGAAGAGAACTTAGAATGTTTTGATCTTGGCGCGACAACAACTAGATCATCAGATGTTTTCGCCGTTTTGTAACAACTTTTATCATTGAAACTTGATTATTTGTTGTCGATTACGTCTTCAGCTTGGTTCAGAAATTTGTCTTGTACAATGGCTGCAGAAGTTTATTTGCTGAATGTGACTGAAGAATATCTTGAATAAAGTTGATGAGGATAGTTTCGCGAAAACTTTATTTTTCTTCTTGCGTCTGATATTATTATGTACAGGTTCTTGTATTAGATCGTATTATGATTTTGTCTTTGCAGTTCAGTCATAAACACTGACGGTTTGAGTCTTATCTTCAATTATCGGAGTGAATTGCTATTGCAAGTGAATTGCCATTGCAAATGCTGAGATAATCTTGTCGTAACTTGTAGCTTTCAGTTGAAGAAGTTGCTTTCAACTTTTTCTTAGCTTCATAATAGATTCATAAATATTGAACTCTTTTAATGTTTTCAATATGCGGTACGCCAATCTCCGGACTTTATTTGCTTGTGCCTCGATGGGTTGTCTTTAGAGTCATGTTGTGCCGTGAAGGAAGAATCTCCGCTGACGAGGCTTTGTCGATCTAGCTTGTCTA
The DNA here is from genome assembly GCA_030449075.1 of Murraya paniculata. Taxonomy (NCBI): domain Eukaryota; kingdom Viridiplantae; phylum Streptophyta; class Magnoliopsida; order Sapindales; family Rutaceae; genus Murraya; species Murraya paniculata. The sequence goes on along the minus strand of JAEVFN010000024.1, from coordinate 1,490,837 downwards.
ACAGCATAAAGTTATAGCTTTGTGATGTTGGTCATGTTTCAATTGGAAGTGGACTCTGTTATTCTTCGTACTAGTAGCAAGTTTCATAGTTGATATGATGATAATTTTGTGAAATTTGATGTAGTGGAGCATTTGTCTTTGTTCATGGGAAAACATATGATCGAACTTGATTCCAATTGAAGGAAGGTCTTCTTTAGATGAAAATCCAGAGAGGGTTTCTTGAGATGAGATTTCTAACTCTCAACAAAAGCACCAAACCGCTGTGATATAAAATGAGACATTTGCTTTGAACAATAGATTTTCTAAGCCTTAGTCTTGATCTAACCTGGATTTTGAGGTTGGCTTGATGAGTGAGATGCAGAGAGATACAGACAAGTATGAAGGCTTCCAGTAGTGCTGCAAGAAGTTGAACAACAGTAGAAGTCTTTTCTCTTGTCCTGCCTCTCCCTCGTTGGCTTCTTCTTTGAAGTTCCATGATTGACTGATAATTTACCAATCTCTGACGTGCAAGGCAGAACTGAATATCAGGGGCCCTGCACTACAATATTTTATTTAAATATTATCTACAAGGCTTCCAATCTTCCGAATAATAGGTGTAATTATTAATATAAACCTCCTAATACAAATATTATAAATCACTGCTTATATGTTGTCACTACAACTCATCTTTTGGTCTGGACTGCTAAACAGAAAACAGATTCTGACTTGTTAACCCACAACACAATTTTGGCTTTACAAAAATAGAAATCAAGTAAAGAGTCTCAAAAAACATTACAAGCGATTATTAGAGCATCAACAATCTAGAAATGGATCTCAAAAAATACAGCATTTTGACATTAAACTAAACAATGAAAGCATGATTTTATTAATAGGAGAAGCTAATTCCTAATTCTACATTCTCAATCAACGTTAAAAATCGAATCAATCTGGTTGAACAATCACACCACAGACAATAACTTTTATGTCGAAAAAGAAAAACACTACCCAAGGCAGACTACCACCTCCAGTCACAGGCAATATGAACTGAATTCTTCTTAACGGACACAACAGGCCAAATAGCCACCAAGCAAAGCACCCTCTTCTAGTCTGCTCTCGACTGACCAGCACGAGAAGAAAGAATGATTCCAACAATAAGTCCATAAAGTGCCAGCGCTTCAGCAAAGATCAGAATGAGGATCATCCCAACGAAAAGCTTCGGCTGTTGAGCATTGGCTCTGCACATTACAATTTCAATTCAAAAAGTACAACATGTACTAGCTATATTTGTAAGAGGAAATGCAAGTGTCATAAAAAGAGACTTAAACAAACAATCAATTAAAATGCAACGAAGCTGACTGCATGAATTTCAAAGTCCTCAAAGAAAGGTGCTAATCACGATTTTTATGTTGAACAGGCAGAAGAATACGACAAAAAACCTCACCTAAAGATCAAATTATATAGCATGAAGTATCTTCAAAGATGAATGGATCTGATAGCACATGATGGCAAGCCAATGGTGACAAGTGACAAGTCCTAACAAGAATAATGCCACTAGTACTAAATTGATCACAAAACACAGCATTCATCATGTGAATAGTGCATTGATAAATTATCTTAATTGCGAATTAGAGTTCACTTGATAAATCCCACATCACATACCACATGGAAATTTGAGATCAAATTCCTGAAGAGTAAGCATTACTCTTCAGAACAACAAACAGTAAAGCACTGTCTACGTAGAGATGGCAAAATCCTCCATGGGTTTGGAGCCCCATAGGGCTCCGCCCCAAATGGGATGAATTTTAAATGATTTTTGGAGAATGGGGTGGGAAATGAGAGACAAATAATCTCCAAATTCTTAATGGGGTAGGGTTTAGTTTTGTACTCCCACCCCCACCCCCCACCCCCCCACCCATTATATATAAATATTTTTTAATTTTTATTTAATAATTTTTATTTTATCAATTATAATGTTGGTTAATAATTTTTTTAATTTTTACATAATATAAATAGACTATAACTAAAAGAAAACTCTATAATATAATTATTATTTTATCCTAAAACATTGTTATATTTTATTTTCTCTCTTAAGGTGTTGCTCTCTTCAAATATTTTTTAATTTTGATAAAACATTTCAAGATATTGTTTCGAATGTTTAGAGATTTTTTAAATAATTTAAATACTTTATAATATAGTGATGATTTTATTTAAATCCTTAACTTTTAATTTATTGAAATTATGTATCTATACTTATTATAAAATAAATAAATGGAGAATGGAGTGGGGGATTCCCCATCCCCACCCCCACTAAATTTATTGGGGAATGGAGGTAAAATCTTTTAATGGGATGGGGAATGGGGTAAGTCCCCCCACCCCCACCTCATTGCCATCCCTATGTCTACGTGAACAAAACACAAGATTTGGGTAAGCCAGCAAATGTTCATCAGCACGGCATGTGTTTTATTTTTTTTTAAATCGAGCACAAATAATCCAATTTATACTGTTCCTAAAACATCAAGTTAGAAAAATCATCCCAGAATGAAGCTCAAAAGTCAAAATAATAATTCAGATTTGAGAAAGCAAATTCAATATAGAAGAACGAAAATAACTTTAAAAGAAAATACCTAACACCAGCATCACCAACGATCCCAATTGCCATACCAGCGGAGAGACCAGCAAGGCCACAAGCGAGGCCCGAAGAGAGATGCGCATAGCCATCGAAAAGGTAATAAGATTTGGCCTTAGGGTTAATGCCGGTACTAATAATAACAGCAATAATCAAACCATAAATACCCAAAACTCCCGCCATAACAACGGGCACAATCGATTTCATCACAAGCTCTGGCCTCATCACTCCCATCGACGCCACACCAACCCCACTCTTCGCCGTTCCGTACGCAGCTCCCATACCTGCAATACACCAAAACAAAACCCCAGATCCAAAATTAATTCCTGGGAATTAACAACTAAGAATCAAATATTAAATTTGATTGATTGACTGATCGAAGATGTGAGTTTTTTTTAATTAATCAATTAATTACAGGAAAAGACGAGTGCGGCAGCGGCGCCGAGAAAGCCAAAGAAAGGAGCGGTTTCATCGCCACTGAATGTTGAAGACATCTTGGGAGATGGGGACTCGATCTGAGACTGTGCGCGCGCTTTATTTTCGTTATTTGTTTTGTGCTCTCTCTCGCACTCTCGCACAAGAGAAGAATAATGACTCCTAAAATTAACCACCCCTCAACTCTTTTCCGTATCCAGATTAGGGAAGAATGCTATCAACTTCAATTTGTAATCGTGAATCAGATTGTACTTGGGCTTCCGCTTGGGCCTTTTTTATTTAAACGCATTCGTCTTCTAAGCCTGTCGCCAATTCAACAATTTAAGATTTGCATGTATTTTATAAACAAAAACTTAAAACTACTTTTTTTCTTACAGTAAAAATTTATGAAAAAAAACTGTTAATTTTAATATATGGACTTGTTTTCACAAATTAAGCTGGGGTATTTAGGAATAAATTTTAAAATGGGTGTTATAAGGATTTCAACGGGTGTCAAAAGTTCTTTCACATTTTGTAGACCAAAATTGCTGTACGTTTGTACACAGGTGAGATGTTTATGGAAGAAATACTCAAGGCCATGAGAATCGAAAGTGATATGTTGTAAAATATTTGTCCAAGAACTTTAATGGTAAAGTGAAATGTCGAGAAATCTTATGTGGTGAAATAATAATATCCTTTCGTATATTGAACTCACAATCCAAATGCCAATACGTTTGAAATTCACGCCCTTTCCGCCATTAGTTACAGTGGTAGTGGTTAATGCACAAGTAATCCAATGGTTAATCCAATTTTATTGGAAGTTGGATTAACCATTTCCACTTACACTTGATACCTGATACAGCAAATATTAACAACAAACCCCAAATTCTACATTTATTCCAAAAAAAAAAAAACAACAGACCCAAATAGACTCCGCCACCCCGGCCATATCATGACTATTATTTTTAGTGCATGCAACCACATTTTAGCTAAAGTCGGATAATCTCACTCTGTTTCATTAGTGTATTTAGCAGCCCGTTCTTCGTTTTCTTATATGATAAAAAATTCAGTTGAGCATTCTTTATTTCTTAACATACCACCGCCCACCATTTATATCTTTTCTCCTCCAATACAAATTTCTCTTGGAGACCTGGAACCGTAAGCTCTTCCTCTTCATCTTATAATTAATCATATCTTATGCATCCAAATTTTGAGCCGGTAACATAATGTATGAAATGCAACAGAGAACCAAAATTTCTACCCCATTGATCCAGCAACCACAACTCTTCTTCTGGTTTTTTAAAGGAAACAAAACAGCCTCCCCACCTCACCTCACCTCGCTTTCTACAACAGAGATCGACACCATTCTGTACCATGTTCAGCTTAGCTTTCTGTTTATTGTTGGCAAGTAATCAAGAACGGGGAATTCTCATAAGAAGCCAGAGCATTATCCGCAATTCAAAAATCGTTTGTCACATTGAGGAGACTCTGGAGCATTAATGATGATGATAAATCACACTATTTTGTTCTTCATAGTGGATGTAGTTCCAAAAGGAGGTATAACAATAACTCAAAATTAAGGAAAATTTCACACACTACAACAAATTCATCAACATATATTCAGAATGTGAATTGCAATTGGAAGTCCAAAAAGATGTTCAGTTTGAATTGCATCCAAATGAATTAACACAACAGTATTACCTGATCAGCGAGATTTTAATGCCCTCACAATCGTGTCATCCTCAGGTCAAGACCATCAAGCCTTACTCTTCACCTTTTTCCGTGTTGCAATATATCTCAGCATCCATGTTGTTTGTTAAATCTCCCCTTGCCCCACAACTCAAATTACTCACCTGCACACCACCAATCAGCTGGCACATAGACCTGCACCATTTACATTGGACAACTTTTAGTTAGTTTTATATGTTGTGTAAGATAATAAATTAAGATGCATACAATGGGAATTAAGCTTAAAGCCAAGAAGAATTTATAAAGTAATCAACCTTTGGATTGTCTAGGACCCTATTTTCCTCTCCAATGTTATTTTCCAATCTTCCATCATATACCAACTAGTGAGAATTATTATTTCCAGTCTCCAATCACATATCAACTGCTGAGATTTAACAATTCTCCACTCTCAGTGGAAGAATACAAGCATGTGTGCAAAGTAGGCCTGCAAATTAGTTGGGAGTGTGTGATAATAAACCCTGAACTTTAGGCATAAATAACATCCAGAAACAAAGGGCATACCTCACAAGAACAAGACAACAACTGTCCTTTTCTGGACCTGGCACCAACCAACACAAAGCGTGAGCAGTAAAGTGATAACAGTGTTGGCTGAAAGAGTGCAGAAATCCATTCCATTAAGTTTAAGAGGGCATCTAATGTTCAAGGACTTTTCAGGACTTGACATGCTAATGCAATACCAACTCAAATGATCAAAATCTATCAACTCTAACACAGGTACATTAGAATAGTGTCACATTTCAAATTTACAATCAACTAGGGTCGTTAATCAAATGGAGTATAAGGTTAGGCTCTCATATCAACGCTGAAGTCAGGTGCAGTCACACCCCACTCCCCCACCTGCCAACCCATACACACAATAGAGAGATTTAGGCAATTGTAAACCATGATCTTCACAAAGGCTTCCACAAATGCAGAGCACATTCATTTACACCAATTTGGAGATACAAAAAAAGAGGTCAGTAATTGTTCACTAAAAATTCAGAACCACATGGAAGAAATTCTGAAGGAAGACAAAGAAATGTTTTTGTATGCTAAACTACCACTGAAATAACCCTAATCTGTACATATTAAGAACATGAAAAAGTCAACATGTCATGTCTCATCTAAGGTGGTCCCTAAATAAAAGATTAGGGTCTTAAAATTCCACCCTCATTACAACCTTGATCTGAGATGAACCAATTGCTAGAAGCAATCCCGAGCTGTCTTCAAAACATGATGATTTTTTCCATCCTAGTGAAATGAGCTTAAACATTTATGCCAAGCCCATTCATAATACAAAAGGCTGATACCATTATCAGATATGGTTGTCCCAGATAGTACTCCATTAGCAATTCTGAATGCATCCAAGGTGGCATATGTCAGACACAGAATAATTGGCATCAAGAACCACATATCAGGATCTAACGGGAAACAAAAATCATCCTCCGTGTAGCTTTTGTGGTAACCATAAGCATTTCAGCAGTTTGAAAGAAGTATTTTGACTATAAAAGCCCGAGCAAGAACTCTTCCCGCAAACCACCATCTTCTTCTGAGAACAGACTTCAGCCATGGATCTCATACAGAAGCTCCCCAGAGAACAAATGCCAGCCAATCATCAAGATAGTCAAGATTTAACAGTTGGCTTCACGGCCATGTGCCTCTCAATCAACTTGTCTACAAACGAACGAATCTGCACAAAGGCATCCAAGAAATAGAGTTTGATCAAGATACAGAGCTTGCAGATTACCATTTAGGCACTATTTGCCTAGAAGAAATCCCCAGTAGAGCTCTAACAAATTGATAACAATGAAGATAGTGCGACAAATTAGTTTCTTATCAAAAAAACAAAAAAAAACAAAAAAGGAATATAGTGCAACAAATTAAAAAATTACAGAACTGGATTTGTTTCTTTCATGGAAGTAGTAGTTATAATCCTGACAAGTTTTTAGGAAAAGTAAGAAAAGAACAATAACAAAAGACACTCAAGACAACAAGCCATATATATTTTCTATTAAAATATTAATCTACAAGTAAAACATATAAACAGATCCACCATTGGAACTACTTATGAAGTTGAACAAGCCAGAAGGAACCTTTATTATGGTTGAACTTTAAAAGAATAGGTATCATTGGGACTACATATTAAAGACATAATGATAAAATTAAAATAAATAAAAACACTGAAGTTAAAAGCTATACAAAGAGTACATACCTTATTCCTGCGCTTAAAATCAAGAAACACTGAAACAGCCATAGCTTTCTCAGCGTCAGTGGCCTGCTCCATGACCTGGTTGTCAAAAAATTAAAAAGTTGAGAACATTGAAACGAATTGAATAAGTTTATGAGACCATCAGCATCAAATTTGTACTGAAATAAAAACCAAAAGCAGGGAGGACAAGAGCGGTAAAGACAAACCTTTGTCGCACTCTTCTTCATTATCGATTTATATCCTTCCTTATCAATTTTCTTTGCCTTGTATAGGGGCATGAGCAATGTTTCAACGTACTTAACAACTGCCTTCTTTATACGATCTGCTCCTCGAGGATGACTTTTAAGCGACTCCTTGTTTACAGTGATTTGGGAAACAGAGCTCTCATTTGCTCGTCTATCATGCTTCCGGGCATGTGGCTTAGAACTCGTGTTTGAATCTTCCTCGTCCTTTATACGATTTGCTGGACGGTAGAAATCAGGATCAGCAGCTGCTGCTTGAGATTGCCATCTCTCAATTGCATGGTAGTCTTTTATCCCCTCGCTACCAGCAGTATCAACCCATGCTTTTGTTAAAATACTGCTGTCCACAGCAGCACTTTCTCCAGAGCGCTCAGTGAAATTCACATGACATGCAATCTCATTGGAATAGCTTCGCTGTGAAAGGTTGTCTGCAGACATTCTTGAACTCTCAAGGTTAACACAAGCAGCAGAGAAATCAACTGACCAATCCCTCACTCTGCAGTTCCTGGAATCTATTTCTGATATACAGTCTTGTCTTCCTAAAACACCACCAGACCACTTCCTTCTAAAATCATAATCATCCATCTGCCCGTATTGCCCCAGTTTGGCAAATTTGTTAAACGAAAGTATCTTGGGAAGTTGTGGGCCCGAGGTAGCATATGCCTATGAAAAATAAGTCACTAGTTGTGAACAAATCAATAAGAGCAGAAAAATAAAGGGAGAAAAGAGTATGGCCTATGGGCAATTAGGGTACATCAATGCACTGTCATTGGCCCTACACTTTTGGGGTAAGTAAACGGTAATACATGTTATTATCGATAGGACAGCGCATAAGCTAATGGTATCGGCAGAATAAAGAAAAAGGAAGTGGAAAGAGCAGTACACAATTGAATGCCTTTACACAGCTGAAATAATTGCATCATATGTTTTAAAAAAACAACATGAGATGACTGGATAGTCAAATTTCCGACTATTACCCAAAAACAAGCTTCAAACATGACAGTATATGGTAGATGGTAGATTGGGACACTGCAATTATGATTTACTACAGTAGTGGCAAATGAAACAAACCTTAGCATTTGCTTCAGCAGCAGCTAGAGCAGCAGCTTCAGCTGCCGTTTGAGCAGCTTCTGCTGCAGCGAATGCAGCTTGTTCTTCTTCAGACATAGCAAAGCATTTGTCTTCCAACTCACTACCCAACTTCATTGTTTTGCCATTCTCTTTCTTAATGTTTGCATTAGAAGTCAAATGGCTTCCAGGTGATACTTTACTCTCCAAACCAACATGGTGTGTGTGTAGAGGCGGCTTCCCTGAAGATGGATCTTTAAGAGATTTTCTCTTAATAGAATCTACTGCAGTTGATTGCCTTAATAATTTTAATCGACTGGAAGCTTTTTCCTTGCGGAAGACTTCAAGCCACACACTAACCAACTGACTTGCAATGGCGCGTATATCACGGCTAGTGTGTACACAAACTTTTTCTCTCACGGTTTTCCCTATGCCTATGCCAAAGAAAAATAATTGAATTATCATAATGAAACCCATTGCTTCTCTCATTGCTTTACTACAAAAAAAGATATGTGTACTAACAAGCACATACATGCCACACAAAGATGCATACATGCAACACTGCATAAATAAAACCATACATAAGTGCATAAATATCTATAATTATATCAAACTTTCACAATAATTCTATTTGTGCCAAAATGTTGTAAAATTTACTCAATCCCATCATGGTAACAAGTTCACTAGTTTGAAAACTCCATCACAGACTTGATAAATTAGATCATTTACTTTTTTTACCTTCCCTCAAAACGAGAATGGCAATGTTAAGAAAGCTTTAAAATTCTCAGACTAATCTCTGTCTACAACATGGCCAAGAATGGAGTTTATGAAATGAATCTTTTGTTTTCGAAACAAATACAACATCTGCAGACATGTGTGCTTGTGATATACAAGGTTTATGCATATATATACATGACCAAACCAAAAATGAGGAAATTTTACCTGACACACGCACTGCAAGTAGATCAGTTGAAACACGCACAAGAAGACGGACACAATGACGCAAAAGCTGAGTCCCATCCTTCCCCATCGAGTCCTGTGATAAATGGAAAGAGTCACTCAGAAAGCTTTCAGTATACACATACAAAACACTGCATATGGCCAAGAGCAAGAAGAACATGCAGATTAATTAAAAAATTTCATATTATGCGTGAATGGTGATATATATTATAATGGTGATATATATTATCAGTATGAAAATACCAGTATCCATGAGTTGAGGGTGGTAAGCCCTTCCCTTGTCCCAGCAAATGACTTCAATGTTGCAAGAGGGAGATTCAACAACTCCTTGGCTAAATACAAACGTCCTGCGGTGGTTTTTGCATTAAAGAACATGTCCTGTAGTAAAGATTCCCTAGTCAGTATAAGGGCTCGATCCAAAGAATTCTTGTACAAGACATTGGAAAGCTCAACAGCTTCAAGTCTCCTTGCTATGTCCCTAACTTCATCCCCCTCAGACTCTGACTGCATCTGTGCAGCCTCCATTGCCTCTACTTCAGCTGTAAAATCATTTCCAGTTGTCAATATGTCAATTATACGCACTGCCTCTCGGAGCCCACTTAACATTGCACCACCAACAGTGTCAGGATGCTCCTTGCATGTGGCTTCACCAGCAAAAAATAAACAGTTTTCAACAGGCCGGCCCAATATATCATAGTCTTCTCCAGATGCTCCTGTGGCTACATAAGAATAAGCACCATAGCTGAAAGGATCCCTGCCCCAATCGGTCACTACTGATGCAACTGGATCAGGTACTGAAGCGGCCCCAAAGATTTGACGAAGAACCATCACTGCATGGCTTACATGATCAGATGGGCTCACATTTTGACCATCAATAGCAGCCTTACCAACCACCAAGGCTATTAGAACAGGAGCCCCAACTGTTTTTTTGACATTCCAAAACATAAAGCACCAGCCCCTCAAGTCTGATTCGTTTGCAGTTGCACCAAAGTAGTCCACGGCGTCATCCCAAAAGACTTCTGGAAATTCTAATACAACTTTATTAAGTACTCCAAAACCAAGCCGCTGGATGGCAGAATACTTCCATTGAGGTAACGGTGGGGAAAACATTATACTTTCTGCTTTCAAGCATCCAAGTGGCACAGTAATAAGCACAGCATCCCCAGAAAATTCACTGCCATTTGATGTAGAAACTTTGACTCTGGACTGACCATCACTCAAGTCAGAGTCCTTGAAGCTATATGCAATATCTGTGACTACATGGTTGTAATGAACAAGAAGTTCTTTTCCCAAAGCCTCAACAACAGTGCTGTAACCGCCTTTAATCATACAATGAGCTCCTCCGAATCCTCCATAGACATCATCTTGATTCCAGAAAGGAAGGGATACTTCCTTAAGCAAAGCAGCACAGCCATACTCCAGATTGGCGAAATGCCAATCCATAACCCTTCTCTCAACAGGACTCAAGATATCCTCTCTAGAACAATCTTTATCAGGAACTCTACTGTCAACACTGCTGGTTTTAGAATAAACATCCATTGAATTGTGCATTGAAGCATCCTCAAGACCTCTTCCTAACCGAGCCATTCGACGCCTCTTAAGGGCATACTCCAAACCATCCTCAAGAGACATTTTCATTGCATGTTCCCCCTTCTGTGCAACAAGCAACACCATATCATCAAGAAGGCTGTTGAACTCCGCTTCCAGGGCTTCGTCCACATCTGCAGGAACCTTTTGACCAGAAACAATATCATAAAGAGGGCAGTCACTGTTTAACACAGTCAACTCTAGGCCCAACTGAGCACAAACCAATGAGGAAGGATCAGCTCTTCTTTCAGTGGCCACATCAGCCTCTACACCTGTAATAATGCTAGCCCCAAGATCCACAGGAACTGAAAGAGATGTGCGATCTGTATAAACACGGCCGCCTATCCTGTTCCTAGCCTCAAGCACAGTTACAGAAAAACCTTGACGTTGTAAGTGCCGAGCGGCGGTTAATCCAGCAGGACCAGCACCAATGACAATGATTCTCTTCTTGGCATCTATATCGGAATGCAAATAACGATTCTCTCCAGCATTATCATAAGAAGCAGACTGCACTCTCTGTGACTCATTCCTCTCTTCGATTGTCAGAGGGACAGTTCCACCATCAGCCATTCCACAAGATGGGTCATCACACGAAACATCCACACCAACCAATCTGTTGGATGCTTTTGGATCACTGTCAACTCTTTGCTGGCAATCATCAACTACACTTTCTTTCTGTCTTATCACATTAGGTAATTCGGGTATCATTGAACCTCCAGTTTTTATTCCTATTTTCTGGTTTCCATCATTACACTCAACACCATGTTTAGCCTCTGTAGTAGTTTCAGAAGTCTTAATCTGGCCAAGGATGAACGCAACTCCATCCTCTGAATCAGCAAACGAAGCCCCAGAACTTTTCTCAAGTCTTTCCTCTTTCAGTAGTTTATAACTATGCTTAGCATTATGATCCGCCTTCTCCTTCGTAGAAGCAATACCAACATTTATATAACCCTGTCAAAATATGTTTATACATTTAAATTTGGCCAGGATAGGGCAATTCATCAATCCTCCAAAGTAATAATTTTTTCAAAAAATGCATCTCCAAAAAGCTGATAAGCATAAGAATAAACAAATACAACAATCAATTTCTATGAGAAAAATGGGAGCAAAAGTGAATTTTAATAGAAAAGAAAATGCTCACTGGGTATTACATACTTACACTCTGATCAAGAAACTTGTAAATCTCCCTAATTAGGGAAGCACGTGAAGGCTCATCAACAAATACAACAATCAATTTTTATGAGAAAAATGGGAGCAAAAGTGAATTTTAATAGAAAAGAAAACACTCACTGGGTATTACATACTTACACTCTGATCAAGAAACTTGTAAATCTCCCTAATTAGGGAAGCACGTGAAGACTCATCCCCTGATGGAGTATCACTAACTCCGCACTCTGCAAGCGGTAAAATACGGCCAACATCTCCACTCCAAAGACTTAAGATCTGATTCCTGTATTATGCAAAGCAATAAGTCCCCTGAATGGAAGGGATAAAGCTCTGTAAAGTACATGAATTTAAAGCAGGTTTTGGGAACAACAGCTAACCTGCATTCCAAATACTCCTGAAGCCCACCTCTGCGCTTCAAGACCTCCTTAAATTTAATTCTCTCAATTGGACCAACAGCACGAGCTTTCAGCCCCACCGCTATAGCTGCTGCCCCAACATTTTCAGCTTCTGTTAGACTAGTTGAAGACGAATCAAACTTGTCTCTTGTTCTCAGAGCTTGTTCATAATCCACAATCTGATGATTTTCAAGAAACCCTTGCTCATTGATCAGAATATCCCAGTCAGCATCCCCTTCATAAGCCATGTCTCCAAGCCTACGCTTTTTAGCATTGCGCACAGCACGTTGAACTGCTGATAGCTTAGTATCTCTGTTTTCCGAATCAGGCATGGATAGTGTATCTTCTGTAAAACTTCCATTTTCATCTGGAGCTACAGAGGAAGGAGAACCTTCATTAGCATATTCATATGTGGAAAAAGCACCATGACCTGGAACACAAGTCTCTTTAAATGCATCAGAAGTTTAATTATTAAGACAGTTTAGTTGTAGGAGATAACTTACCATCAGATAGTATTTCTTTGTTAGAAGAATCTGCAGCACAACATCGCTCTCCAGTATATGTAACAGGATCATCCCTTGATGTTTTTTTCATCTCCAAGAAATTAGTGGAAGGGTTAGTCAAAGAGAGTGGAATTTGTTCAGAACCCATGGGGCATTGATCAAAATTGAACCAGCTTTCTGATTTTTCAGCTCCCAAGGACTTCCGAGTTAAAATCTTTGAGGCTGCCTGCAGAATTTTTTCAGAAGCCGAAACATGAATCTGCTTGGATGTAGTTTCACAAGATTTGCTTGCTAACCCATCTTCAGCATAAGGCAAGGAGACTTCTTTTCCAGTCGAAGAGGAAGAAATTTCTGGGTCTGAACTAGATACGTTCATGGCTGAAATACTATTAGATTGTAGGTCCAGTGCATCTGTAAAACCTCTGTCAGATTCAACCTCATACTCATGAAATTCTTCCACTGCCTTTGAGGAAGAAACAGGATCAGGCACTTCAACAACATCAAGTATCAAAGTGCTTGGCTTTTCCATAGAAGAAAGCTTTAACTCATCCGAAGTTTGAGTATCTGATCTAGCCTTTTGGCCAGAAGCAGAAGCATAGGCAACCGGCAGACAAGTATGTGCTTTTCCATCACTATCACAAACTTTGTTTGAGCTGCAAGGATCCATGGTAAGTTCCTCTTCAACATTTGAGTGATAAGTATCTAACGTTGGTCCAACTTTCTTACATTGGTCAGAGTCTAATTCCAATGTCCTCAAATTGGAAACAGTATTTGAACTATCATCAGATTTTGGATCTTTTCTAGGCAGTTTTGAAGCAGAAACAGACTGAGATCTCCTTAAAGACTTTGAATCACCCTCAGAACTTGGAATAGAACCATCACCCCAGCTCCAGTCCTTGATATTCTGTTTCAAACCAGAATTGATTCGAGATTTCCTGAGTAATCCAGATGGTGTCCTCTGAAAATAAGTTGACAACTCTCCCTCTTTCTGATCTTCCAATGAATCAGCCCGACAACACAAACATTTTGAGTCATCATCGCACACAACATGATTCCCGATAATTGTCATCTTTGAATCAAGTTTGGGTCTCTTAGCCCTTTCTTTGCATTTAGTTTCAACCCGTTTATCCAGAGTCACACCAGATCCATCCTCACAATTAACCCCAACTTTCTCATCATGCTTTAGCGCTAATTTCACATCCAAAACCCAGTCATCATCTAAAGACCCATTCAGAACTGAACCCCTTCCATTTAAGAATCCACATCCAGCATCTTTCTTAGGACCCTTCAGTTTCTTCCTAAAACTCGCCAATGTATCATCCATACCCCCCACCAAATCGTCATCTTCAACCATCACTTTATCTTCCCTAGCTTCAGTCTTCTGGCCCTTAGCCTTCTTAGGGTTTCTCTGTTTCTTCAACTTAAACAAAGACCCAATAGGCTCATCATCATCAGAATCAAAACCAATCTCCACAGGTTTCGACCTTTTCTTGGACTCGCATTTATTCTCTTCACCATCCATTTTCTTGACCCTAGGTCTTAAAAAACTCAGTGATGCACTCTTTCTTGACCTTAGCTTAACATTAGTGCCCGAATTAAATTGCAAGTCTTGCACCGAATCATCACCATCCATTTCTCTATTAACAGAAAATTAATGCTCATACCTTGTATTTGATTCTCGTTCAACCAATTACAGCCATAAACTATATGTTCAACACGAAAAATCTCAGCACCTAAAGACCAAAATACACACAATGAAGCTAACTCCCTATCAGAAAACTTTAAATGCTACAATCAATAATTTTTCTCGCAAATAGTAACTATCATGCAAGTATTCTGAGTGCCAGAGAAATTTCATGACACCAAAAATATAAATAAATAAATGAGCCTAGGGTTTCTTATAAGAGCTACTGAGCCACCGAGGCGGCGAGAAAGAGATAGCGGAATAGAAAAAGAGTTTGCGAAAGCAGACCTGAGTAATAGAAGCTGAAGCTGCAACACGGAGGCGTTGATGGATTAGACAAAGAAGACCCAGGCGCACGTTAGCGTCTTGTTTCCTGGAAATTGGAGGTCTGGTTCTTTATACTGCGCCGCGATGGAGGAGAGTAAAATCGAAATTGAAAAAAAAAATTATATTTTTATATATTAGTTGATAAAATCATAAATAAATAGATATTACGTTAAAGTTCTTGTTCTTTATACTAATTTTGATTAGAGTGAATCGCATTGAGAAATATATACAAAAGTCCTTTGCTATCAGAAAACGCTTCGAATTCCGATGGTTTGACTTTTAATTACAAAAACATATCCTGCCATTAGCGCAAATAAAGAGAATTCCAGAAATTAACAAACGTCTATGAAAAATAAAAACTAAACGTTATTTAATTTTGGGATAGGAATATTTCCACCTTATTATTTATGTAAACACACTCCATTTCTAAAAGATATTTATAATAAATTCATATTATCTCTAATAAATACAAATCAACAAAAATATTTGTATAATTAATCAACTATAGTTGATTTTACATATATTATTTGCTAACTTTTGGTAAAATAAAACATATCTAAAATATTTGATAAAAATTAATTAAACAATTAGATAGTTTCATTAATTTATATTTATTTATTATAATTATGACTACCCAAATAAATAATTTACTATATATCTAATGTTCTTATTAATTGACTTTAAATTAATTTTAATGATTACTCTTAAATATTTATAAATAGTTTTTTATTTAAATATAATTTAACATTGCCTAATTCGATATTGTTCCAAATATAAGATAATATTATATAGTCTAACTTAATCTAATTTAATCCAGTCCGATCATAATATTTAATTCAATCTAATTTTGCGTGCCAAACAGAACTCACTTTTTAAATGAAGTATAATAATTTTCAATATTTTACACATAAATAACATAAATTTATCAGCCTAATAACTTACATTAGTATTAGCTCATAAAGACTTCATACTAATTTAATTAAATGTTAATAGTCATACTAATAAAGTAGAATTGACCATTTAAAAATAATAAATTTTGCATAAAATAAAAAATTGCTAAAGTTAAAGTTAATTTTTGGTATTTTTATCTTTCAAGAATCAAATTATCAATTTAAATACAGGCTAAAGCAATCTTAAATTCTTAATAGTCAAATATAATAAAAAAATCTAAGTCACAAAAAAAAAAAATTAAGATATCACAAAAAAAAAAGAAAGATTTAATTAATTAATTCTTCAAAATTCTTCTTTATTTGAAATTTTTAAAAATATTGTGAACTTTCTATAATTATTTTTTAAAAAGCAGGTGGATTTAAATTCGTGGGATGGAAATATCACCACCTTAATTTTACTTTTTGCCAATACAGTAAAAATCTTTTCTTAAATTAAATTTTCATGGGAATTTTTATTTTTTAATGGAACAAGAAGTAACATGAAATAATTTTATTTTTTGTCATTGCAATAAAAATCTTTTCTTAAATTAATTTTTCATGGGAACTTTTATTTTTTAGTGGAACAAGAAGTAACATGAAATTTTATAACTATTTTCTAACCCACTATGGACTTGAAAATGCAACTCAAGATGAAAAATGAAAAATAAAAAGCATTAAATAATAAATACTTAACCTGCGTTAAGAAATTTAAACAATTAATTTTAAATGTCATTTGATATTGAGACGAAAAGATAACTAAATAGTGTAGCTTACATAACACAACCTATATTACCTGAGTCGGATGTACCTCTAAGCTATTGTAATTTGTAGACAACTTACCTCACTAAAATATAAATTTTCTTTAATTTCATATTAATTTATGGGAAAATAATCTTTTAGTGGGGGTAGTTTTATAAATAAATTTTATAGCAGGGTCTATTTTGTAAATTAGTTTTTGTAGTGGTCAAATTAAATTTTTTTTGGGGTAATTATAATTCCACCCACTTTTTCTATAATAACACAGCGATTGTTATTTTTGTTGACGTAATTACAATTTTGACCTTATATAATTACACTATTTTTAACTTAGTTTCAAGTCTATAGGGTTTCTTCACTGAAATAGGTTCCAATAACATCAGGTATTTAATCCATAAAATCAATTATATTATGACATTTGAAATATGAAACTTAGAAAAATTTGGAAGCTGTGGCGATGGGTACTTGTAGTTTCCAACTCAAGTTGATTTTTTGGGTTCCAATACTACCCCTAAAAGAACTGCTCTTGTTTTTCTAAGTCAACTTATAGTCATCCACTTTTATTGCAGTCTTTTGTTTTGTATCCTTTATTGAACTCTTTCTTTACTACCGCTCTCAAACTCTCTGTTGTTATTTAAATTTTGGCATGATTTCTTTGGGTTGCAGAATTTTCATGAATGTACTCTTCTGCATTTTGGGGTCCATGGACTCCAACCAGAGCAACCAAATAGTTAATTGAGTTTTGTGAAGCTTAGTTTGGAGTGACAGGGTCCAACGTTGCTTCTTTTTCCAATTTAGCAATTAGCAAACATAATGTGCTTAAATAAAGAGAATGCGACTTATGCAAGTAATGAAGAAATTCATTCTTCTAGGGGTAAATTTGGTATTAACTAGATGTATTTCAAATTGGAGTGTTATTATACAAAGAATGGGTGGAAAAATTTCTATCTTTTTTTTCTAACTTAATTAAAGAGTAAATGCTTATATAACCCCTACATTTTGATTTAGGTGTCAGTTTACTTCCTATATTTTAAAAGTATTTTAGGACACTTTTGTAGTTAAATATGTTATATTTTTTTTCTTACTTTTTTTGTAGCTTTTACGAATACCCTTACGACAATATTCTTGACATTAATTAATTTATCTATAAAAAAAATTAGTTTGCAAATTAACCAATAAATGTCAGCATGAAAGAATTAGTATTTTTTGTATCCATACAACTATCTTGCTAATAATTATAAAAATTAAATGAGTACTATAAGAACTAAATGATTATTTACTCTAATTAAAATAACAACAAAATAAATTTTGTCTCTTGTGACTCAATTTCATAGCCCCGCCCTTGTCTATTATTATATAGTTCGAAGTATGGGCGCTTCGAAAGATAAAGCTATTAAGACTAAAAGACTCATATAATTTTACTTTTCAAGTACTTATTTGAAGGAGTAAAAAATTAAACTCTCTCACAAAAGACTTTTCAAATAAAAATAAGTTTATATTATTTTAAGGATAAATTTTATATTATCACCTTTTAATTGATTATCTTTAAATCACCATTTACTTTTGAAAACTTCAAATTATTCCTTTTTTTATTTAAAAAAAATTGATAAGTGAAAAATGGGATTGAGTTGAAGAAAATTTTTTCGCCTACTTAAAAAAAAAAGAGTAAATTGAGATTTTCAAAAGTAAGGAAGCAACTTGAAGATAGTCAATTCATTAGGGGATAATATAAGATTAACCCTTTATTTTAATCAAACTCTTCCATCTCCAAATTTAACCATCCTCCCTCTTCCAATAATGTAGATATAATATTTTTCTCTCTTCAATAATAATGATATATAAAATATTATAATATTATTTGAAGAGGAAGAATTACTCTTCAATATTAAAAAGAGAGAAAGACAATCTGATTTAAAGAATTTTTTTTTAATGCTCTTATGACCCCAACCAAAAGATATGTCATCTAATTTTTGTAGCAACCTTTATTTTTCCTAGTAGGATAAACTATAGACGAAGTGGTAAGGCTCCCATTTAAGAAATTAATTGAATTTCATTAAGACCTTATCAGAAAGTCAAATTCATAGGAATACATTATACTTTTTACTTACAAAGAAAAGTAGAAAACTATATAATTATTTTTTATAATACCATCTAAATTCAATTTTCTTACTGTGAACTTCTAAATTCAATTTCATTAAGAGCTCATTGGCTTTAAGAGTTTATAATACATTCGTGGCCGCATATTGATCTCTTGGTTGACTAGCGTAGTTTCGTAATTTTCTACTTATGAGGAAGGTCTATGCTATCTTTCTTTTAACATTGCAGCCTCTACAAATTTGTGAAATTTGATGAATCCCTCTCTCTTCAATGCTCAGAAAGTCATTTATTAGTTTTATGACACGGATTCAAAATTTTTTGGGTTAATACAGATTTCGGGCAAAGTTATAGCCATTTTATGTGGTCTGTTGGCCTTTAGAGATGTTCGTGGTGTTCAGTGATTAAGTCCTGTTTTGATCACGGATCCAACAGTTTAGCTTTTGGATTGCCACAGGTGGCTACACCATAGTAGATCATGTGCTTCTCTTGATCTGAAATAGGCCTAGCTACGAAATCTCTGCCGTGAAGTTCATAAACAGTTCCACTTATATGATGTAATTGTATTTCTATTTCTTGTACACATGGCAGATATGAGGATGATTCCATGCTTTTTCTTGATCTTCATTTTCTTTCTCACGTCATATTTTGTTTGCTGTGTAATATGTCTAAGCTTGGATTGGCCATTGGAGGTATATCTGCAGACCAAAAGCTTGTAATGTATAATTTAGATCATTCCACAGTAAGTGATCACCGTGACGTTTAGTTAATGCTCCTTTGCATTCCGTCGACTACAACCTCTCCTATTTTCATTAAATAAAAGCTAATTGCTGACATGTTTGAAGTAGAACAGGCGAGTGGATGCATGGTTTTTCCATTCATCAATTTGATAGCCTAACATTTCATTAATTCTTGGATAGGAAATTATCTTGACTGTTTATTTTCTTTGGTTTGTTTCAATGCTACTACTTGACCACGTACCTTTTGATTTTTGAGGTTCCAGGAGAGAAGATCGAGTCATGCGCCAATAAATGTAAGTTATATATATATATATATATATCAAGGAACCGTCTTTCCTTCTGATCTTGTTGATGAGTTTCTAAACCAATTTTAACTCGACCAAATCCTGAAAGAAAATTCCCATGACCCTTGAGGTTCTCTTAGTAGCAAAATTTCTAATACGTTACATGTAATCTTTGCTAGATTCTTCTTTTTCTCTTCAGAAGATGAAACAGCATCAAATAGTAGAATTTGTTTGCTTTGAATTTTCCTGGTTTAATAACTACTTGTAGCATACTGGCCATGCTTTAAATTAGAGATCTATCATCTTGTCCGCTGTCTTAGCATTTTCCGTCCAGTTGGCTCTCTTTTTCTGGTTAGTGGTTAATTCTTCTTCGTATTTCATGATGCCATTTAAATACTCTCCTTCATGATAGAGTTTGGATATGTAATCATCGCAAAGGAAATCACTCATTCTTCTCCATCTCGACATAGCAAAATATTCAATTGGCAGACTTGTATGTCTGTTTTATTCCATAAACAGTACTTGGAAATTCCTAGGTGTATATATATTATCTTCCATTCTCATTGGCATTCCGAGTAAATAAGCTTTCAACAGTATATATTGTGCTCTCACCGGACTAATATATTGGCCACATGTTTGTCGACTATCGTGGTTTCGGATTTTTATACTTCCACGAAGTTCGTCTATGCTACCTTTCTTCAACAATATTGCTACCTGCAGGTTTGTGACATTTGATAATTCCCTCTAGCTTTCTCTCGCCAATACACACTCTTAAAAGAGAATGATCTGCTGTTACTGTAGTGGAAATGCTGTCACATTCTCATTCGATGGCAAGCTCATGGGCACTCTATCCCCGACAAGAGCTTCAAATGACGCATTAATATTAATGGATATCAATTTTACACCTTAAATTTCTGGTCATGTATATATGCAGTTGAAGTTTGTCTATGCCCTTGAAGGCAACGATGGAGTTAAAACAGTCTGTAAAATTCAAAATGTTGCATTCATACTCTGTCTTGGATGGACTGTGGAAGTTTACATGTGGATAGCATGAGATCTCATAATGTCCCCATGGAGAACAAAACGATCCAATTGCCAAGGGACAGTATGAAATCTTGGGGGCCTTTTGCCATGAGTACGTGTTCGTGTGCCTCTGACCCAATCATCAAAGTCTATAGAGGATCCAACTCTGAGCAATTCTTTTTAGCCCACAACCAAGCCCTTTTTGTTAGCCTTGGGCGTATCTTCAATGAGCTGCAGCAAGCGGATCTTTATATATATACTTCGGGGTGTATACGGTCTACTCTTTAATCCTTTTGGTTCTTATCATTTCGTGTTTCCTAATCAATTACTTCGAAAAATAATAATGATAATAATAAGTACACTAGTGACAAACATCCAGCGAACGAAGGAATATGCACCAGAGCACACATTAATTGTTAAATTGTTGTGCCGTGCAAGATAAGATACATCAATTATAAGTAAAATCTGGAATAACATGAAGCGCGCATGCAAGTGCAACAGAGATGATGGCACATTTGTTGTTGCTAAAGGGTGCATGTCTTGTCTCCCAATAGAAGAGACGTTTGGCCACGTCGCACTTCACATGCCTTGCTTTGGTTGATAGTTGAAAGTGTGTTTGGTAACGGTGAGGCATGGCATGCCGCCTCGTCCTATTGTGTGATGTGAAGTAGCAGTAGTGTACAAAGAGTTATCCAGAAGCAAAAGTAACTCAACTTAGGCCTGATTGCTTGGGAGCCATGAATTCAATTGGAACTCTTTGTCCAAATCATTGTGATCTATTTCTTTAATTTCTTGACAAAAATGAGTTTTAGCTGGAAACTGGAATGTGTTTCGCATGGACTCTGGAATTGTGTAACCTAGCTGGATGGATTAGAGCTCTACCGTAGTCTACTTAATCTGGGTGCATTAAAATAGTTCAAATGATAGATCGATTAGTTTCTTCTGATTATTACTCCAAAAATTCAAAAATGGATGTTTTTCAGAATGGCCTGATCGCAACCATAAATGAAATTGCTTGAAAAACCTGGGATTTTTGGTGACATAAAATATTGCATAATCTTAAGTGCTTGCAACCACAGCATTTAACATGCATGTGTGATAACATGGAACCTCCCCAGCTAAAAAATGTAATCTTCTGTTAATTAAAATGGGCATATGATTGCCGCCGCTTGTACTTAAATTTAAGAGCACCTCAAATAGAAGAGAGTCCCGAGTCGAATGTTGGTCCCTCAAATGGAAGGGGGATCAGCGAGATCACTCAGGTAATAAGCGTGGCTTGGTGGGCGAGAAAATGTTACAATTCCTATATGCTTATCTGTCTCCTTGACTATGTTAAAGTCCGAAAAAACTATTAAATCATGTAATTTAATAGCTTTCCAGAACTTTAATAAATACAAGATTCTGGATTGGAATATATATGCTCCTAGACTATAGAGGGTTTCCCCACCTCTGAAGCTTTCAACTCATCATATGGCTATGCTTATGCACGAGAACTTGTGTACATAAAATCATGAAAGAACATTTCCAGATGGAAGCAAATAGTTACAATGAAATCACAGACTCAGTAACCGGGGAAGCTGCAAGGTAGCCCAACTTCTTTCGCACTGCTTTCACAGCCTTCTTCTTGTTATATATACACGCTCTATTAAAGTGTATTGGAAACGACTTTTACGTTGTTGTGAAACCATTATGAAATAGTTTATAATGTTGTAAAACGATTTAAAATGTCGTGTGTGAAAGTCCATCCCGCATGAATAGAATGTGAGAACTCTCATTGAAAAATTTAACAATATAACACCTCAATCCTAATAAAATATAACTCATGTCTAACAATATGCTCTTTCCTTGTAACTTTTAAGTTCGTCGTTCGCACTCTGCATTTCTTATTTCAACCTTGTGATTAATGCTACTAAATTAATCTCTCATTGAAAAGTTTTGGTTCATTCCCTTATGAGATCCAAGGGTGTAATTAATATATTATGGTCCGCAATTTTGGTCTGCAGACATAAGCACGTATTGCAATTACATATTCAATGTTAATTAACCATTACAACTCGACAGCAGTCAAGCTGCATTGATTGTTTTGCTTTTCCAATTCCTCTTTCACATCACATTAGCGGCCAGCTGCATTCACGTTAAGAATTTAGATGACTTATACTTAATTCTGAATAATTTTTTATCACACGTGTACGTGTAACAATATACAGTTAAGATTTGGTTAGTTTAATATTCTTATAATTTAACACTAAATTATAATCCTAATAGTAAAGAGTTCATAAAAGATATAAGCGTCTTGTGGACGTTCTTGTAAAACTATTTTTAGTCAAATCTTATCATTCATATATTCTCACTTGAAAGTCAACTAATTAGGACTGTAAATAAAATACAGATTATATAATTTTATTGGATAGTGCTATACAGATATGCCATATAAACTTTTCTAATAACTCGAAATATGCCAGCTTTCCTTGTTTTGTTTCGATTGGACTCCCACTTTTGTCTTGACGGGAAAGAGATCAAAGCCAATAATTGTTCTTATCCATGTTCCAATATATCTATAAATGTGAACTTGCATTCTTGCAAGCTTAGAAGTTTAGTTAATTTAGATTATCAAGACAATTCTTTGAATTTGTTGTAGGTCCCTATATTCACAGGATCGGTCCATTTTTTCAAACAATTTGCTAGGTTTGAAATTCTTATCCAAAAGGCGTAATAAGATCACCCTTTTTTCTTTTTCTTTTTTTTTTTTTTAAAGAAAAGAAACTCCCTACAAAAGAGGAAAAGTCTACTATTTATGCTAGAGATTTAAAGATATCGAGTGTGCTGTATAGTAACTCAATTACATCCTATCACGTAAATATTTATGCTATAAAAACTGTTAGACAATTTAAAGTTACATATCCCTTTAAAACATTTACATATCCCTTTAAATTACACTATCTCATTTTTATTGACATATCGCATTAGATTTGATACATATTGTAGACTTTCTTTTACGAAAGAGGAATAAGTTGCGTTTATAAAATACATTTTAAAACTTAAAATAATATTGTGTTGTTTAAAACTATCGTATTAAAAGTGTAGATGTCAGTAATAGAGAATGACTAATATTGAATAAACTGTTAATAATGAATAAATATGAATTTAGTATTGATAAAAATCTTCATAAAGATAAAGACATATGGAATAAACAAATTTTAGTCTAACCTCACCAACAATCTGAACTTCGGTTTTGATAGAAATGTTGTAGCGAGCGAACTAATTTTAAATTTCCTAAAAAAATTAAAGGGATGCAATAATCATCTTCAACGAGGCCAATGATTAGTACAAATCTTCGAAGAATAAACAATGCATAATATAGACTGCTTTGTATTTATCCATCCTTTTCACTTTAAATTATAATTTAAATGCAGCTTCGACGTGAAGAGAAATTAATGTTGTCGGCGGTTTAGAACGATTAAGTTGCAATAGAAAATTAAATAGTACTAAATTAATAATTAAAACGTTCGAATCTTAGAAGAATTGATGTCTCAATCGTGCTAGTTGTTCGTTAACGTCTGGTTATTGCTTATTTTTATGAAACTGTCAGCTGACTTTATAGATGAATTTGCCGCATTGTGCCACAGCATTTTAATTAAATATTCGTAAAAAAATCATGAGAAATTCTGAAAAAAATAATTTATTTAGATTTTGAGTAAGGGATATTCCAAGCATGAAGCAGGCATAGCATAATACAGCATATAATAATGGGAGTAAAGGAATATAGAATATAATATTGGGAGTAAAAGGAACATTTCGATAATTTTCAAATATTATCGGAAAGAATGTGGAGCATTCTTGGAAGAAAAATGATTTGATATGTTTAAAATGGCAAGTGAATTATCCGCTTTTTTTTTTTTTTTTGGTTTTTCTTTTCAGAATCTTCAACAAGCATATTCAATGAATAAAATTAGCCTATGGTTGGGAAGAAAAACTCTCGCAGTTGAAAATAAATTGTTTTTTTATCATTGAAGTTAGCATGTCCTCATCAAAATTGTGCTCACCAAAACTGACTCAATTTAATTTATATAACTAGTAAGAATATTATTGGAGGTCATATATCTCCCAACAAAAATGAGATTAATCCTTGAATATGTTATAAACGATTATTCATCAAGACCAACATTTTAGCATAAATTGGCAAGAGCCGACACAATTAAGGATTTGACCAAAACACTGTTGTTTAACCATATAATAATTTAATATGGTGTAGCTAGACAGTTTAGTTTCTAAACCATGATGTTTTCAAATTTATATTTTAAAACCAACATGCGAGAAATACTCATATTTTAGATTTCTTATTTGAAAGATGTTGACAAACATGGTGTATAGTAAATTAAATTTGTAACATACCTTATTATGGTAATGTTGGCGAGGGTAAAATAATAAAATAATGCATAAAGTTAACACCTTTACAACAGTAAGAAATTTGAATTATTTTAAAATATCAAGGAATTTTGCTTATTTCACCAAACAACAGCAGTGCTATATTCATTTTTCCTCATCCTATTTTTCAAAGTTTTTAACATTTAAAATAATGCTGGCATTTTCCACTCATAAATATATGAAATCCCACCTAATAGTTGAAGATCATAAACAGTATATCAACTGAAGGAAAAACAAATAAATAAATAAATAAGGATGAAATATTATTTATTTGAGCTAGAGTCAAACTAAAACATTCATGTATACAGAGTATTGATGCGTTTATGTTAAATGTACCAAAGAAGATATATAACAATATGATTGCATTATTCATGTTGTATATAACATTAAAGATTTCACAGCTCATCATGATTGCATTGTTCATGTCGTTGATTAATGATTATGTTGAGAATACATATATACTCTTCATCCACCAAATCAGAGGATATTTATTTCCCTAGCTAACCATGTTTTTTTTTTTTTTAAACCACCTAGAGGTGGGGGGTTGGGCAAGACCCCCTACCTGAAGATTATTGAACTAAAATAAAAATACATATGAAAGGGGACGTAGACCAAAACCTCCAAGTAAATGAATAAAAACAACCAACAAGTGAAAACTAGAATAAATAATAAGCAAAAAAAAAAAAAAAGTAACTAATGTAAACGAGAGCTAACCATGTTATTACCCTAACCAAATATGACAGAACCAACTGCGAATTATAAATGCCCTCAATTATCTTCTGTTTTCATATAAACCAAACCTGATTTTTCCACCAACGTACAAGAGTTTGAAAACATTAAATCATTTGATACATGATTCATGGATTCTAGCCCGCGTGAAACCCTAAATCCCATTGTCAATTAATTAGTTTGGTTAAATCCAGGCCTTAACCTTATATACAATTATTAGTGACCAAAAAAAAAAAAAAAAACCACCTGTCTAAAGCATTCGACTATTAGGTAAGGACCCAACAATCATGCAAGTGAAATGTGGACACTAAAACAAGATAGACAAATTATAATATGTCAATGATTATTAGATCCAGAAAGCTTAACTTATGATATAACTGCGGGAAACGTATATGCTCAGAAAAAGTCTCAATATACTTTTATTTTTTTCGTTGTTGTATTCATGTTTTTTTAATTTTTTAGTTCAAGGTTTAAATTTTTGTAGTGCTATACATCTCATGAGGGGTAAAGTCCATTGCATCTCTTGACGACGTGCCAAAATTTTGTTTTAACTAATAAATTTTTCTGGTACCATCGAGGTTTCCCATTTAAAAAAAAAGGAAAAAAAAAACAGGTTCCCTTTTACTATTATTAGCTATAGGTTTTGTTTCACGCAAAGGAAAAGAGAAAATTTATCGAAATATCTTGACACTTTGATGGCTTTTATCTTTACAGTGTGTCCTGCATGCAATGCACGGCAGCCAAAGAGATGAATTAGCCTTCACGTAAGGAATATTTTCTCAGCGAAATGAAATATCATTTAATTTCTTCAGGCAAAAGCTTTGAATCCAATTACAGAATCTACGGGCGGAGAAACAAAAACATTCTACATTTTGTGCACATGATCAATTTCATTAAATTAAAAGAGTAAACACACAAATGGAATTCCCTTTAGTTACCCCTTTGTAAAGAGTGTTGTAACTTGTAACCAAATTGGATAATGTTTGGCTAAAAGTATGTCAAGTTTATTAATTTCATTGCGAGAAATTGAGGAATTATGAGTTTGAGCAAGCAGATATATAATGTCTTGCTATAATATAATATCAAATATATAATTAGATAGTGCAATTTAGCTTAAATCCAACTCTGACTATTTAAGAAAACCCATTTGGTAATGATTCGATGCTTGGCTTGTTCATCTTTTATTCCAAACTTTTGATTACTATATTCACACCGTTTACCAAGTTGGCCAAATCTTGCCTTTTATAGTGATAGGTTCTCTCTTTGTCCAACTCGGCGGCCTGTGCGTACATCTTCTCAGATTCAAATCACTAACTCGATCGCTCTGTGATGTGGGCACACAATGGCAAATAACTTTTCGATTCCCCTATTTTCGGTTATATTCGGCCCGCACCACTATTAGATTTGTAAAATTAGTAACTTGAAAAGGGGAAAAAAAAAATTATTACTCACAGCAACCAAACGCGGAATCCAGAGGAAAGATTAATTAATAATAAAGGTTAGATTAATTAGTGTTAATTTATGACAATCCCTAGGCATTAAAAGAGTCTAGACATATCTTTAGCAGCATGGCTGAAAGAATATGAATAATAAGCGGGGAATAATTCCAAAGCTAATAAAAAGAGCAAAACGACCAAATCACCAAACACTAACAGAAACTGATGATCTGGACATCATTTCGGAGCATGTATTTCTGGACTCTTGAGCTGTCCAGTCATCCAGAAAAGAAAAAGAGAATAAATTTCAGAAAATTAAATTGCACCGACGAAAAATTAGAAGCATGGAGAGAAAAAGAGAGACGGAGCAGAGAGATGCGTGAAAAGGCAACAGAGAGAGAGAGAATAATGGGCAACCTTTTGTTAAATTGTGAAAATATAAATCGAAAATAGAGCAAAACCATGAACTTTTATTGTTGTACGACGAAAACTGACGATGACAATCAGAAAGATGACGAAATATTCAACTGCTCCAACCACAGCTCGTATCCTTATCTCATTCTCTGATTTAAAGCTTCAATTAAAACGAACCTAATTAATTAATTAATTAATTAATCAGGTGTGCTTCAACTAAAATCAGAAAGCATTCAATAGAAAACCCATTTTCAGTCCTCACATTTACATCTGCCATAAAATGTATACCGAATTAATATAACCCATTTTTAGTCCTCACACTAACACGTGCCATAAAATCTATATTAAGTTATACAATAATTAAATTATCTACATTTTGTATGTCTTGTCTAATTTTCTCTTAAAAAAATCGAATTATAATCTTTTTAAAGTTTTTTAAGATTTGTGTTTTTGTCTTTTGATGTCAGTGTGTGTATAATTATGGTTCAATTACTTTAATTTTTTATTTATTAACCAATAAACTCATGTAAATTTTGCCCATTTAAATAAACTCTATTTTAAAAATTATACTAAACGGAGCCTTAATCTATAACACAAAATTAAATAAATGACTGTATCACAAAATTAGTCTTTACAGCTGCCCAGATGAAAATTAGTCTTTTTTTCTAATTATAAAGTAATATTTTTTTCATTTTTTTTTCAAAAATAAATTTCATTGAGGAGAATCTTGCCGCACGCGTTTACTTGCGTGTGGGATGTTCAAAATGTCCACCCTCTGACAAGTATTTAAAGGACACAAACCTCGAGACATCCACAGCACACAAAACCCGGCCGCATCAACAAAAACACAAATCCAAACCCAAACACAAGTACATTATTCCAAGAAAACCCAACAATGAGCCAGTACTCATTTATCGTACTCTTGTTTCAGCTCATTTTGTGCAGCCACCGGATTGTGACCGACGCAGCTGGTGGCAGTTGGCAACTCCTCCAGGAAAGCATCGGCATATCATCCATGCACATGCAACTCCTCAACAACGACCGTGTCATAATGTTCGATCGAACTGACTTTGGACCATCAAATTTATCGTTACCCGATGGCAAGTGTCTCAAGAATGACTGCACTGCTCATTCCGTTGAGTACAACGTCTTCACCAATAGGTTTCGGCCTCTTTTTGTGCAAACCAACGTATGGTGCTCCTCAGGCGCTGTAAGGCCTGATGGCGGTTTGATCCAGACCGGTGGATTCAATGACGGCGAAAGCAAGATCAGAAGTTTCGTGCCTTGTAATGATGACTCCTGCGATTGGAAAGAAATTGATGGACTTGGTGCTAGAAGATGGTACGCCACTGATCATATATTGCCTGATGGAAGGATAATTATCATCGGCGGGAGAAGGCAATTTAATTACGAATTTTATCCGAAAAATGGTGCTCCGAATGTGTACAGCTTACCATTCTTGGTCCAAACAAATGATCCTAGAGTCGAGAACAATTTATACCCCTTTGTTTTTCTCAATGTTGATGGATTCTTGTTCATTTTTGCTAACAATCGAGCAATATTGTTCGATTATGTTAACAACAAGGTGGTTAAACAGTACCCAGCTATACCCGGTGGCGATCCGAGGTCTTATCCGAGCTCGGGCTCTGCAGTTTTGCTTCCACTGAAGAACTTGCTGGCACCCAGCGTTGCAGCTGATGTTTTAGTGTGCGGTGGTGCCCCGAAAGGAGCTTATGAGCAAGCAGAAAAAGGTGTCTTTGTCGCAGCTTTGAATACGTGCGCGCGGATTAAGATAACCGACCCGAATCCAACGTGGGTCCTGGAGACTATGCCTCAGCCTAGAGTCATGGGTGACATGACATTGCTTCCAAATGGAAACGTGCTGCTCATCAATGGTGCGGGTAAAGGAACTGCCGGGTGGGAACTCGGGCGGGACCCGGTTCTTGCCCCGGTGGTTTACCGACCTGATAACATACTGGGGTCGCGTTTCGATTTGCAAAAGCCATCAACCATACCCCGCATGTATCACTCAACAGCGGCGTTACTTCGTGATGGCCGTGTCCTTGTTGGTGGCAGCAATCCCCATGCTTACTATAACTTCACAGGCGTACTATTTCCCACGGAACTGAGTTTAGAGGCATTCTCTCCCTATTATTTAGATGCTCCTTTTGCAAATTTGAGGCCAACAATTGTTCTACCCAAATCCCAGTTCAACCTAAAATACAAGCAAGAGTTTAGAGTACGATTCACAGCCAAGGGTCCAGTCGCTCTAAATAGAGTGACCGTAACAATGGTGGCGCCATCGTTTAATACACATTCTTTCTCAATGAACCAGAGATTGTTGGTGCTTGCAAGTGACACTGTAACAAAATTGGGGTCGTCGGGTTATGAAATTGTAGTGAATTCACCCGGCTCAGGAAATCTTGCACCGTTCGGATATTATCTTCTGTTTGTGGTTCATCAAGATGTTCCAAGCGAGGGCATCTGGGTCCATTTGCAGTAACTCTTTTTCTTTCCTCTTTCTATTTTTTTTCATACTCTGGTTTGAAAGTAAAAGAGTTGTTTAACTGTATCTTTACAGTTAACCGATTTACCATACCAATTCTACCAACTGTAATTGTATTTACAAAAGTAATAATAATAATATAAAAAAAAGAGTGAATTGTTGTTTCATTGTTTGTTATGTGTGTGCGTCTCTCTCTATATATAAAATAATCGTTTACCTCAAGTAAAGAAAAAGGGGATTACTTTGATCAGTGCGATTACCCTTTAAGAACATAATTACCTTAAGTAAAGAAAAAAGGAATTACTTTGATCAATGCGATTATCCTCTAAGAATATAAATGAAGTAAATAAAATTACGGCAAGCAACAAGAGATAGAAAAAGAATGCAATGACACGAAGAGCATATATTATGCAGCAACTGGCTTATAGAGCTAAGACGTGGCAGAGGTATACGTAATAATTAAATATGTGAGCGACAAAAGGAAAAGCTTTTGAGATAGGAAACAATTTCCAAAGTTCTCATCATGATCTCACCACATGATCGTATCCTGTTTAGCAGATGATTTTGCTTTTAATATTTTCTCCTCACTGATTAGTCCTTTTGCCCTTTTTGCAGAAGCTTAATTTATTACAAGATATCACTTTATATATATATAAACAGCTGTTTTCAGTTTTCCCTCTTATGCAAGTTTTCTCAAGCCTTTGGGGTTAATATTTTAGTTTCCCATCAATTGCAGAACCAGCCAAATGATTGAGTTACGTTGGAGCTATAATTGATATATCATTATAGCTTGGGCTGCATTATGTTGCGAGGGTCAAAATCACGTAACTAAATTCTAATCAGCTAAGCCTTGTTACTATGGACCTCAATAAAAGAAAGAGGCTGCTCAAGAGTCATCTTCTAAGTTAAAACTTTAGCAGAACGTGAACGTCACCTTCCAGGGACGTGCCCAGCAAGATCAAATTATAATGACTTAATCGATTCATTACACATGCATGCTAGATTTGGAATCAAAGTTGAACCAATGGTTGCAGTTAGAATGAGGGCAACACCAATGGGTTTTTACTTAACTAGGTTTAGTATCTTAATTCTTCGCCGATGCTGAGATTAGGACTCCTGTTGTGTTTCTTTCTCACTCTAATAATTAATTTTATATATATGTCTGCATCAGTTAATTGGATTATATATTTTTCTTCAGGAATATAATGTAGTATGTGTCCAAAACTGCAATGCGCATCATCATAAAAGATATGAAATGTGAAAGATATAATAAATAGAACGCGGTTTCTTCAAATTGTACACAGTTGGTGTTGGCTAACCGGCTAAGTAAAGAAACTACAGACGAAAACGACTTGCGAGAAGTGAACCTGTTCAAACTGAAAAATCCTTATCTTTTTCTAAGATTCACTTTTGGCCTGGACAGCATATCAACATAGTTTTGCCTCTACTTGTAAGACCTATTTTGGCTTAAATATCAACGAGAATATTCGCACTCTGTCGGAAAACGTGACCCATAGTTTTAGAATTTGAAAATATTAATAATAATAAGACGATAAATTAAATTAGACGAAGCTAGGATCCTTTGATTTGGGTGAATATCCGTGAATGAAATAGAAAAATTTGCTTGAGAACATCTATTAATTTTGGTGAAATATCCTGAGCTACATGTGGCATGTGCATGCAGAGACATGCAGAAAGATAAAACTAAAAGAATAAATAAATAAAATAACTTAAGAAAAAAAAAATTTACAACCAAAAAAAAAAATGTACGCAATCTATATAGGGATAAGTTTCTCGTGGGATATATAGGTAAAATATGGGATTCATGCATGTGATGTGAGGGAGATCTGAGATTGGCGTTATTGATAGAAAAACAGTGAATAAAATAAATGAGAGAATCAGAAAGAGACATGATCATGTCATGTGCGCCAAAAGAGTTTCGGCATTAGTTTCTTTTTGCAATTGTTTGAGATTGGGCGCATAATGGTACTTGCCATTTAATGTGTCACGGGTTATTATTGGGATTTGGCACCTTGAATCTCAAAGTTCACGGACCAGTTTCT
Source organism: Murraya paniculata (assembly GCA_030449075.1). Taxonomy (NCBI): domain Eukaryota; kingdom Viridiplantae; phylum Streptophyta; class Magnoliopsida; order Sapindales; family Rutaceae; genus Murraya; species Murraya paniculata. The sequence continues at coordinate 1,458,549 of JAEVFN010000024.1, read as the reverse complement.
GCTTCCTATTTTCGACAGTCTCGTGAACACTTGTAGCGCCCTATCTCTATCTGGAGCTGGTCCATTATGGAAACAACGATGTTTGTCATCTCAATATTTGAGTTCTGATATTATGTGTCACTCGTTTATTAGATAACAAATTTTATAACTAATAAAATTACTTAATCACCATTCAATTGATGAATATCATATCAGTTGGAACTCAAATTGAAACTTGTAATGTGGGATACCTAATGTTGCTCTTATAGAAAACTAGAAAAATGAGTTGAGCTGCTAGCACCCTTTAAATATCTTACAAAACCCTATATTTTGAATGTTAATGTTTACACTTTTAACCTTAAAAATAATTTTATATAACAAAAAGTTCTTTCTAAACTCTACTTTCATTCTTCAATACCAATAAATACAGGACACTCGATTATGCCTTGATCAGCTATGCAAAATCTATCCAAAAAAAAATATCAACTATAGAAAATGTGTTTGAAATTTTAAATTATGAACAATTCAAACTGAAATAGAAATTTTAAAATTTTACACAAAAACTATATTGATTTAAAAAAAAAATTGCTAAATGGGTGAATGTTAAAATTCTTTTTAGAGAGAAAAAAAAATTAAGATTTTGTGGGGCTTTATTGAGAAATAGAAATGGAGGATAATGATCAGAAACAAGTGTATTGTTATTATAAAAAGTGCCCAAATGAATTTATATTATGAGCGGAAATCTAAACCAAAATGAAAATATTATAAGTCACGCAAGAAATTTATTGAAGTTGAAAAAGTTTATAGGGAGAGAAAATTAAAATCCTTTTTTTTAGAAATAAATATTTAGATTTTTTTTTTTCGAAATATATATAGCATCACTCAAAAAGGACTTAATAACTGTTTATTGACAGGCTTCCGTTGAAGTCATTAATTGGAATAAGTGAAGGGGCCATTTAGACTATAAATCTGTTTGCGAATTTGGAACAAATTTGTCGATCACATACAAAAGACAATTGTTGTTGGTTAATAAGCCTATGCCTTTATTAACCAAAAAGATTGTAAGTGCTTTAGATTACTTAAATGCAAGCCCGGCAACAAACACTTAAATGCTGCCTTAAATAAAAATACCAAATGGTTAATAAAGTATTTTATGTACAGTTTATATGCCATCTTTACACATTAATGAAGAACAGATTGTATGTTCTTTAGATTCGTAACCCCTGCACAAAATACACATTTGGATCGAGCAATTGCATTTTTGTTTTTCATATTGTGTTGTGATATGTTACCACGATCAAGTTTTGTGTTAAAACTCTCATGCAGGAACTAGATATATATTTTTTTATGGCTATAATAAATAGAGATGTATAAAATAATATAGGGTCCATTGGGATTCTAAATACATCATAATATAGTCCTAAATTTTATTGAAACTAATTCGAAAATTTACCCTCATTAATAATATTTATTGATGTCAAAAAACAACTTTAATAGCTGAATTTTTTTATATTAGGAAATTGATACGAGTAAATTTTAAAGCTGATCTAAACTTTAAATTTTGAACTTAAAAACCATATCAACTGATAGAACTCGCCGATGGCGGTTCAGCGAGAACCCTTTACACCTAAGTTAGAAAACAAATATAAAAGGGTATTTAATTGGTGAAGAATTACAAATAATGTATAGTATTTGTTCGGTAGATAGGAGGGGGGAGCACGATTAGATGTTTCCTTCACATAAAATCGTGCTTCCCTCGATATTAAATAAGAAAAAACGGCCAGTAGCCTCTTCAAAGTAAAACCAACTTGTACCCGCAAGGTGGTTTTTTTGGAGTTATGAAGGTGCGAGTAAACAACGCCTTGAGGAAGAGACTCGAGCAGGGATTTTGTGAGGAGATGCTCAAACTGAGTAATCAAAGTGGTAAAGGGTTGGAAATACGTCATATAGAATCAATGAATTCGTGGTAAAATCCCCCTATGATGCATTCTATTCCAATTTTTTGGCTGATAGAGGGATCAAATGGTATAGTTCTTTTTTGTTGGTAGCTTGGAGGATTAGAAACATGACTATTGCTTTCCAATTGGCTGTTTTTGCATTAATTGCTACTTCATCAATCTTACTGATTAGTGTACCCGTTGTATTTGCTTCTCCGGATGGTTGGTCGAGTAACAAAAATGTCGTATTTTCTGGTACATCATTATGGATTGAATTAGTCTTTCTAGTGGGTATCCTTAACTCTCTCATTTCTTAAATCTATTCGTTCCCAATCCAACAATGAAATGCCCCCTCTCACGAATTTTTCGGGTTGTGAGACACATTAAAATTCACTATAAGTCTCCAAAATGCAAATAAAAAAAACACAAAAATTCGTGGGAGGGGTCAAACTTCTGGAACTAGAATGAAAAATAAACAATAAAATTCTATTTTTTAAAATTCTATTATTAGATAGAACGAAAAATTATATTATTATAAAAAAAATAAGATTAAAAAAAAAATAATCGAAATTAGATAATTCGAATCTATTTAATAGATTCTCTTCAAAAAATCAGGGCTTCAGCCTCATCTTCTAGGAACTGATTTGAGTGTATGAGGATTAATGCCAAAAAAATCTTTAGCAATGTCCTAATTGTTTTGTATGAACGCATGTATTTTCAGGTGAGTGTTCGTGGTTATCCGTGTCTGCTCAAGTAGGAAGCTGCTGCTCAAAATTATTTGCCCACCAAATATAAATTTAAGTGTTGGTATTTGGCGTCTGGTCTCTATTCAAGATGACCAGATTTCAGCATCAACAATAATCTTAAATTATCATAAATGATGTTAGAAATAAATTTACTCCATTTTTATTATTTCTGCACTATATTACCCCTTTCTTAATGTCCTTTGTTTGCTTAACTACCCTCAGATGTTTTAATCACCTTAAAAATCGTTCATCATCTTAACGTAGGTAGTTAATTTACATAAAATAACGAAATCCCAACAATATTAAAGAGAAATCTACTTATTTGGCTGCAAAGCCAATGCAAGAACAATATATATTTAAAATATATATAATATATACACACAGTAGTTTGATGGAAAGTGAATTAGGATCTGACAGTCCGACTCCGTGGGGTGGCTATACATTTGTTTGGAAGATTGTAATTTTTCAAAGTTCAAGGGTTTGTTTCTAATTTTCTGTATAGAAATGTATACCTGCTAGTCTATCATTGGTAGTATATTAACCACTTTGCTAGAGCCTTAACTCGAGCTGCTTCTGGTCCATTATAAGATAAGAATAAATGTAATGCTCAAAATGAGGACGAGTAAGTTAGACGGATGAAGTCGGTAAACAAAAGGTAAGAACTTGTAGAACAAGTGTAATTAAGGTCAATATTCGTCTAATTGTGAAGGCCAGAGACGAACCTCACAGGAATCAACTCATCGGTGGACTTTGCCCAGGTGCTCTGGAGATTGGAATGTGATTAACAGAAGCCTGGGGGTTCTGTAAATGGAGATCAATCGGTTGGCATTAAACCAAAATCCATGTCAAAATTGTAAGACACTCGAAAATGGTTAGAGTTTTTGCTGCCAAGCGCCGACCTAAAGCTTATATAACGCCTCCCCTGCTTGTTGCGTTGTATTTTCAATTTCTATTGCTCATAGCAATCGCCGAGGTGACATGAATAAACAAGTTTCTAGAGATAATTCAAATCACGGCATGATTTATGCTGGTATTGAAATAAGAACCTGGGCTGGGAGAGAAAAAATGGCCATCGACTCTTACAAATAAAGGAAAGTCTCCATGTAATTTGCCTTATTCAGAAATGTCATGTATGATAAGTCAGACCAGTTGAATCTGGCAAATCTGCTGGCTTACACAGAGAAGTGAACTATGTCAATGAAGTGCAAGCCTTACATTTCCTTATTCATTTGAGACGTTTGAAAAGTGTTTGTCAAGCATATAGAACTATATGAATCATAATTTATAATGAACAATTATATGTTTCCGAAAATCATCAATGATTTAACAGCCAAAATCAACATTATATTGGGAGTATCACGTGATAAAGCAAATGCACTAGTTGCATTAAAATGTAAGAGCCATAGCATAAAGCAGACTTGAGTATATAAGTCTAGTAAATAATAAAGCAACACAATGGATGGGCGGGTAAATTATAGCAAGTTCAGCATGATGCCCCCTCTGGGTTTAACATAATAAAGCAAATACCATACATAAGTAATAAAGCAACATAATGGATGGACGGTCAGATTATAGCAAGTTCAGCATGATGCCCCCTCTGGTTTTTTTTTTTTTTTTTCTTTTCGCTTAAAGGGGTGGGCAAAGCCCAAATAATTTTTATTTTCTCCTTACCTCCCCTAAGGCTCGAACCTTCGGTCACCTGCTACAAGTTTTGTACTGTTACTACCCCGACCACACCCTGGAAGCCCTCTCTGAGTCTAAGCTTCATGCTGTTAAGTTTAACACAATAAAGCAAATACCATACATGATAAAAGAGCAATCACTTTTCTAATATTGAATTCCTAGTTCTGTCAATACGTGCAGTTTGCTTCCACAAATATTTTTTGGACCTAGCAAATTGACCACTTAGAGTTAGGTAGCATTTGTTTTTTCGTCCAAAATTTAAATGGGTCTGAATATTTCTGAAATTTTTTTGAATAATTCTATAAATAAATATTTGAATAACATGTTGAGTTTTTCTTCTTTATTGTCTGAATATAAGTGGCATCTTATTTGTTTTTTTAAATAAAAAATTAAATATAATTATTTAATATTTATGTCATTGTAAATTAAAAAAATTATAGTTTAGGAAATAAATATTTTTTATATATTTTTTTAAAATATAAAATTTAATTTTTATTCAAATATTTTTTCATTTAGATAAAAATCACAAAAATTTATAGATGTAAATGTTTTTGTAAGTTAAAAAAAAAAAAAAGCATCCAACTCTAAAAAAAATGTCTGAAAATAATAAAATTTCAGATTTCATATTTTTAATGGACAACCCCTTAACTCTATACAAAATGTAAACGGTTGTGCCAAGTGAGAATCTTGAAATTTGATATATAATTGATCGCCTAAATTGAATTCCGAGCTTCAATCGGCCCAATCCAGATTCGGTGATAAACTGGGACTGAAAACAAGACCTCCCAACTTTGGATCAAACCCTAAATAGTATCTTCACCAGCCCCAACTTCCGGTCGTTACAATTTGACTGAATCGCGATGTCGCTACCCTGCAACCGGCTTTAAATTGCTATGCCGTTAGATTTATCAAGCCAAGATCCAACGGAGAAACACGCATACAGACAAAAATGGGGTACGGTGTAACGATGGCACCATAGCTGGATCCACTCTAATAATGAAACATATGCAAATTGAAATTGTTGTGCACACTTTCATTCGACAACCCAGGTTGGAACTTACGTGGGGCAAAAGGATCAATTGGGAGGTAAAACATTAAAGAAAGGGATCTGAGGCTTTGAACCTATTCATATCCTCACTCAATCGACAGGCCTATGAATAAGTAAAGGAGCCCTAACATACAACTGCTGTAAGTTAATAAAATCCATAAATAAAAGATTATTAACACATTTTTTTATTCTTTTTAAACTTTTTTTTTAATTAAATCGTTTTAAAATATTAAAAAAAATTATAATTTCTTTCATCACCCCACTTAATTCTAAAAATAACCTTAGTGTAATGAAAACCCCAAATTGATGGTTCTCTTTCTTTTTTTTTTTAATCTCTGTTTTTTGTCCTTACTAACAAATGAAATGTTATATACATATATAATTCTTCATTGTTTTTTGTCCTTACTAACAAATGAAATGTTATATACATATATAATTCTTCATTAGTGTAAGCGTTTTTTTTTTTTTTATGTTGACACATTTTAAAACTGTGGGATTAAAAGAGTTAAAAATTAACTCTTTTAAAGAGGTATTAATTTGTGTTCTACAAGTTTCTTATTGAGTCAATTAATTACTTGAAATATATATAAATATTTGTATTGCATTGGTTTTATTTCATAATTAACAGTTTCTAATGCAATGACATTTTTCGTTAGAATATTGTCAAAATTTTCAAGGATCTTTTAATCCATTACATGTAAAAAAGAGGAATTCGCCTTAAAAGAGGCTCATGTTTAATTAGCTAGTTGGTAAATCAATAGATTATTACGACGATGATCAGTAGCTAGTCCGAGAAGATGATCAGCCACACTAAGACTGAGACATGGCCCAAACTCTTACCAAAAGCAACAGTGGGAAATTTTCTTCACTAGGCCAAAGTTTGATGGAGCAATGTTGCGTGGAAGTAGAAATCCCATGGATCATAAACTTCTTTTTGTGGAAAAGAAGTGATGACAGTATTTGAGAAGGAACCCTCGGGTGTGAAGAGTTTGTAAAAGAAGGCAAACAAGTGCTTTGAATTGGGGATGGCAATGGGCACCGCCACAGTGGGTTTACTGTTACTAAATTTGCATCCGTACAAAATTTAAATAATCAAATCCACCCACAACTTGATGCAGGTTTTAATTTTTTTAAGAAATCCACCCACTGCGGGTTTTGACAATTATTGAACCTACAATGATATCCCATAGATTTTTTATGAGTTTCTACATTTAAAATCATAAATTTAAGAAATATAAATTTATAATAATAATCTAAAATTTCACATAACATACTCAATTCTAAATTTAACCAATGTAAATTGAAAATTACAATCTCAACATCAATTCAATACAAATTCTTAAATTTAAGTATAAAACACACAAATCCATAAAAAAACGCAAATTAGTATCTAAAAATAACAATTATCATTTTATATCATCATTCAACACAAGCTCCAAGAAAAGATCTTGATTTAATTCACTACCATTAGCACCCATCCAACACAATTCTCACAATAATGATTAAGATTACTATTTTCTAAAGAATTATACTTTTTAAACACTAATTCGAAGAATAAAATTATAATAATGAAATAATCCATGTACTAAGCTAAAGAATGATAGTCCATGCAAAATTATAATAAGTAAAATTATAATAGGCATATAAAAATCCATGCATTAAGTTAAAGAAAATTCAATCAAAATTATAATAAATATTTAAGTATATTTATAAATTTAAATATTTTTTCAATTAAAATTAAATTAAAAAAAAAACTACAAATAACCATAGGATATTTAACTAATACCAAATCTACCAATAACCTAATTAAATTTCAATTTATAATACTAAATATACCCCGTAACCCACAAAATTACCCGCGACTGATTTTGGCAGGTTTTACGGATACTATTAACATCCCATACTTTTAATAAGAATTATATTTGTCTTTTGTACTTTTATTTGAGGTTAAAATTGTAAATGCAAAATTGGGGTTTTCAGAGAATTATTGACAGGCTTATGAAGAAGGCTTTTGCGTAATCAGCTACTCGGCGTAATTTAAAATGCAAACATCGGCTAATATTCCGTGTTTGCGGTATCACGTTTAAAAACGTATATGATGAGATTGCATCAACTCAATTTATTTTAGGGGCTCGGGAATATTTAATTCATCCATGAGTCCGCGGAATGAACCCATTAGCCTTCCAATGAAAATTGGCCGTCTCCAGAGAAGAATTGAAAAAGGTGCTTTACGGTGACCCAGACCATAATCTTCGGTTCTTAGAAGAACACTAACAGATACACTTGGGAGTTCACAGAATAAAATCAATCACCATTACTCAGATCAAGTTGATCAACAACCCTCAGACGACAAGGCGCGTCATTTGAAAACAGATCGGGAAAGAAAATAAAATTGCCGAAAATCCACATACGCATACCCATGATAAAGTGAAACAAGATAAGCTCCACATATATAACCATTTATCGAACAAATATCAAATCCCAAATATTCTCCAATCCATCATATCATTCTTTACATGTAAAAACCGAAATAAAGAAAAACTAGTGAACTAAATAGGAAACTGCCGACTACATGAGGAATCACAAATTAAGCGCGCTCGCCACGGATTCGCCTTGCCAATTGAATATCCTTGGGCATAATGGTGACCCGCTTGGCATGGATAGCACAAAGATTGGTGTCCTCGAACAGACCCACAAGATAGGCCTCTGCCGCTTCCTGCAGTGCAAGGACCGCGTGGCTTTGGAACCTCAAATCCGTCTGTCCAACCCAACACCGCGTCAATTATGAATTCATAACTCCAAACATTCATTTCTTTTAATCATAATTAAAAAATTAGCATTATCGGCCGAACAGATCTTGCAAATTTTACCTTGAAATCTTGAGCAATTTCACGAACCAGCCGCTGGAATGGCAGCTTGCGGATCAAAAGCTCAGTGCTCTTCTGATATTTGCGGATTTCACTGTAGGTTCAAGAAACAAAAAATAGCAACCAACCATTAACCAAATATTAATTAATTAAGCGTTTCTATTGAAAACAATAAGGTCAAAATAGGGAAAAAAAACTTACCGAAGGGCGACAGTTCCAGGACGGTAACGGTGAGGCTTCTTGACTCCACCGGTTGTTGGAGCAGATTTTCTTGCAGCCTTACATCAATTGGAAAGCCAATTTATCAGATCTAAATAAGAATTACCATTCAACAAGAAATAAAACTAGTGCAATAAATCACTGAAACCCTAGGCTGAAGACAAAAATGTTGGCGTGTAAACATATATACAAATTTTCTCGCAAGTAATTTCTAATCAAATTCTGTAGAAAACATTAAACAACGACCACTTCTCTAAGGAAATTTTCCTTCTAACCAAACAGACTAAAGAAAAAGACAAAAAGGTAAAACCCTAGCGAGATATACCTTTGTGGCGAGCTGCTTCCTCGGAGCCTTTCCTCCAGTTGACTTGCGAGCGGTTTGCTTCGTACGGGCCATCACTCTCTAATCACCAACGCGAACTGCAAAACGCACAGATCTCTACGCGACGCCTCAAATTCAATAAACAGAGAGAAATTCAAAGAAAAATTCGTGAATACCAGGTTTATATAGGTAACAAAGGGGTTGAGTCGGTTTTTTCAGATATACTTGAAACGGCGGCGTTGCAATCCCTTGGAAAAGTCCTTGATCCTAGTGCTTGTATTTGATTCGCCCATTTTATGATATCGGGATCGCCAGCTTGGACGAGTTGTGTTTCTTCTGTGAGTGGAAAGTTGCTGCCGACTCACGTGAGTCACTCACTTGACCGATCCATAAACGGTTGCGTTTTGACAATATTTATTACTAAATCTAGTTTGTTTCTTTTTTTTTTTTTAATATACATAATACATTTGCTAAATAAAGTGAAATTGTATCAAATTGGGTTAATAAATTCCACAAGAAAAAATGTTAATAAAACCATTTGAGTTCATTTACATATTTAAAAGCAATATATAAATTCCCTCCAATCTAGGGGCGGACTTAGGACCTTTTATCACTTCAAGCTAATTTATAAATTTATGATAAATATATATGTGAATAATTTGTACACCAAAAATAACATATATATCAAGCAACTCAACATAAAAAAAATCTTAGTAAAATACATATATTTAACAAAAGAATGATAATAACAGAACAAATAAATTTATAATAGATTATTAAAATTATATATCAAAAAAATTTTACAATTTTTTTTTTATTTTAGTGATAGAAACCGTGATATATTTGAATAATTTGATTTAATTGAAAGAAAAAAATAAGTACGATATGAAATAAATAAGCCATGAAATTAAGAAAATATTTGTAATTGTTACAACATCATATACTTTTTTTTTTCTAGTTAAACCAAACCGTAACATTTCTTTATGATAAGTCGAAGAAGTACTCACATTTTAGCCCCTTAATAATTTTAATTTATTCAATAAATATATAATTTAATTATTTTATAATACAAGGCTCTAACTTAACTCTGTTTTGAAAAGAAAAGAAAAAAAAATTGGGGGGACATACATGAAAATAAAATAAAAAAGTATATTGTTGTATAAACAAGTATATAAATTTATGGGGCATAAATTAAAATTTCTTAGGTTAGACTGAGCTAACCCTACCATAGGTCCGCCTTTGCTCTATCCTCTATCAAAATAATATGAAAGTATTTCTTATTTATTGTATCAAAATAATCAAAACAATAGTATTTAAATAATAAATTGAAGTTTTCATACTTCTAAAAGAGTAAATTGAATTATGTTATAACGAGGGATGAATAAAAGAGTATTTCTTATTTATTGTATCAAAATAATCAAAACAATAGTATTTAAATAATAAATTGAAGTTTTCATACTTCTAAAAGAGTAAATTGAATTATGTTATAACGAGGGATGAATAGATCTTTACCTATTTTTTAAATTTAATGTTGAGTGTTTAAAATTTTTTAGAGTGTAAATAATCTCACTAATTATATAATTATAACGTTTTTTTTTTAATTTGATTTTCTATCCCGTCAAGATATTGGATTGGAGCTACAGCGATCTTGAAGTTTGATGATTATATTCAAAAATATAAATTTGGTGAAAGAAGACATATCACGCATAATAAATAAAGTCGTTAGTAATTAAATTTATGAAAATAACTTTGATTTGCAAAATAGGTTAAAAATAAGGGAAAAAAAATGCTTATGTACAATTTGTCAAGAACGTGATATTTTACTTTCTTTTTCTTTTTGAAAGGTTGAACAATTCTATTTTATCCCCGAAAATCATTTTTTTTTTCTTGAAATACCCCAAAATCAATTAACTTATGACGTGTTCGTGAATAAATGGGAATGGCGATTGTCCATACCCAACCCGCAAGTGACACGTCCGTTAAGGCCAAAACGCACAGCTTTGACCGGAAAGCTTAATCTTTCTTCCGCCCGCAGTCGCTACTCGCTACTATCTGATTCAAAACTGAAAATTCACAGATATTGCAGTTATGGAGGGAAGAAAGAGCAAGGGCTACACGTGGGCAATATTGGCTGGACTCAATGCTGCTCTTGCTGCCATTTCCGCTAAATTCATCTCATCTCAGGTATTCATTTCCTCATCTCTCAATCAATTCAGATCATATATAGATGATTTCAATTCTATGACTAAATTAGGCAATCAATTCAACGGGCATTTCGACTTTTGCCAAATAGGGCGGAGATAAATATTTGATTTAATTTAATGTTAACCTTTGGGCATCAGCGGCTTGGTGTTTTATAAAAGATGCCAGTGTCATTTGTTTAAAATTAAAAGTCCTTTACTCTGTGCTTGAACTAGTTTGTCATTAACCTCATTATTTCTTGTTATTAACAGATGATTAGATATGGTCTGGTGATACTATTTAATGTGGCCATGTGGGGATGCTACGTCAACAGTCTTAGAGTTCTCTCGTCCCTACAGGCTACTGTCACAAACTTCGCTACTAACTTCCTCTCTTCTGGTCTAGCTGGGTTGTTCTTGTTTGAGGAGCCATTGTCGTTTCAGGTAGTTATATTTATTGGTTATGTAGTTAAAAATGTTGGAATTTTCCCGCAGAGTTTGTGCATGCTTTTATCAGTCTGGATCTTATTAGGATTCCTCTTGGTCCACTGAAAACAAAACAAAAATGGTTGTGGTGCGAAGTATTGTGATCCTTACCTTTGCTTATTTTATAGAAGATTATCTTAAGTATTGGACACCGTGACTTGGTGACTCTCCCCAAATTGTTTGCATAGTTGGTTTAGTAAATTGAGAAACCATAAAGTGTTTGTTTGCCGATGGTGGTTTGTACATAAATGAATTATAGTAGCAAAAAGATTGTTCCATGCTTGGTGATGTTCTTTGGCGTAACCAGAATGATCAGGAAAAAGTCAAATACTATGGTTCTCAGTTTGTTTGTGCTTGGCCCCGAACAAATTGTAGTCTATATTGATAGGTATCTGTTGATATGCATACATACTATTATGTTATGGGGAATCAATATTTTGTTTATTTAGAATAGGCAAGAAAAGGTTGTCTTTCTGAAATTGTTCTGAGTATCAGGATATGAGTATTCAGTGCTATCTTATCATATTGGCTGAAAATGAACTACTCATCCCAAAATTTTCATTCTAAGTGACGTAGCAATCATCATATGGATGTAGGATGGTGTAACAATTTATCTTGAAAAATTCATTATCCATTGGATGAATACCACATCATGAGGGTATCATTTTGTGAGAATAAATTATTACGATTGTTTTTTGGGTTGAGTATTATTTATTGAAATCTTAGAAGGTGATTGATAAACTTTAGAATCCATTTAAATGAAATATATGTCATGCATCCCTATTGTGTGTCCTGTGCTTTCCTTTATCTGTATGGGATAGCATAATTGGCTTGCAGTATTTGACTTGAGTTGTTTTGTGAGACCACATTGCGGTTTTGATTGATTATTGAATTTGAAATGCTTGTGACCAAAGTGCATATGGTTTCTGATCATCTTACTCATTAATTTACATAGTTTTGATACCTCATTATGCAGTGGTTTGCAGGCGCCTTATTCATCGTAGTTGGAGTGCTTATTCTTAGTAAGTCAAGTATAGAGATGAAAGAGAGCGTAGATTGAGGTTGAAGCAAGATAATGGTTGCATCTAATGGTGCTCTCTCAATAAGTACATTAAGGAAATGGCTGTTCAAAGAGCTTGGAGTCTGTACTCCTTTAAAGTATGTGATAGAGTGCTTTTTGATGATAAATAGATCTTATTGAACCAGTGGGTCGGTTCCCTATGGACCCTATCCAAATGGCCGAGCCGATGCTATAGTCCTTTGTATATATGAATAATTGGCTTCGTTGAACTAAATTTTTGAAATATTTGAGCCTTTTTATGTAAGAAAGAGGATGAACATTCATCTGCTTGAAGATGCTCTTTGATACGACAGGTAGTTCATTAAACCGATAGAAGTTCTGCCAAAGAAAAGCATAAAACATTGATGGAACATAATTAATTCAAACAATGTTATAATTCTATCAGGAAGAAAACATATAATTGAGAAACCATGTGTATTTGGAATCTGATTCTTATATTATGAATTAAAATATTAAATTTGTAATTTCAGCAAAAATAACACGGCTAGCATTGCTAGTTTGTGACGCCTAAGTTTTATTCACATTAAATCTATTATTTGAATTATATGAGGTAATTGCGCAGATCTCATATTTCAAAATATTATTATATTGATATTTACAATCAAATAATTAATGAGATTAAATTTACAAATTTTATATAGTACTGTCTATATTTTTATTTTTTTTAATATTCGAAGGACTTCACTAAAATTGAGAAAAAAAATTAAACCTTCATAATGTATCGTGAGAACTCGAACTATTTATATTAAAAAAGAAATTAAACCCGCACAATGTTCAAACTATTCACATTAAATCTATTACAAAAGAAAAGAAAGTAAGTAAAAGAAGAACACACAAACAACAACTGTCATACAAGGGGGCTCGAACTATTTATATTAGGAAGGACATTAAATCTTACAATGCTCGAATATTCACATTGAATCTATTACAAAAGAAAAGAACGCAAGAAAGAACACACAGGCAACAACTGTCATATAAGACTCTCAAAACTCAAAAAAGAGGCCACCAATTTCATTCCTCGCATTTCCTGGGGTCCATGACAGTATGTCCTAATAAAACAAACAATCACAAAACCTTCGATTAAGTATAGAATAAGGATTATCAGGAGCCCATAAAAAGAGCAACGCTGACTCACCATCTTGCCATTTCTCATCTCCCAACCACCAAAACAATCTCAACCGTCCAATCAACCAAGAATCTCAACCCTTACTCCACATTGAACGGTCGAAACAGACTCTATCCATTGGCCCCTTTGCCTCCCCCCATCACAGTAAATAAGCTTCTTCATAAAACCGCGCGCAGTAAGTGCGGTTTAACTGCAAGGAGTTAAGTTAAAAACAAGACAATAAAAATAGAGACAGAGTACACAGTCGATTAGTAATGAAGAGTAGATAACAGACAAAAACAAAATAAAAAAGGACATCCATAAAGTAGAAAAATTCTCTCGCTCTTTCTTACTCCTCCCCTGGACTGTACTGTTCCCCCTTCCACAGATTCTTCACCTTTCGATTAGGGTTGTTTCACTCTTGCTGGCTCTTTCACCTAGTAAGTTTTGATTACTCTTTCCTCTCTTATTATTTTCATATATTTATAAATTTTATCTGTTTCTGCTTACCATAATCGTGTACAACATTTTTATTTTTTGTTACATGAAATTGGTTTAGTAAGTTAAGTAGTTGAAGTGATATGAAGCGATACAGAATTGTTTCTGGTGGCAGTTGTGTTGGGTACTCTTTGTTTGTGCAACCGAAGCTTGCTTTGACTTGCTATAAGGGTTTTGATTTCTACTGTTTTGGTTCTGTTGTAAAGTAAGTGTTGCGTAAGACTGTTTGGTAGGTGAATTTTGAGTTGCCCATCTCAGGTATTAGCGAGAAATTGGATGTTGCGGTTTTTGCTTGAAGCATAGGGTGTTTGACTATACTAGAATTTGGATCTTGCTTTTGGGGATTGGAGATTGCTTAGCAACTTCAAGTTAGCACAATTATTCAAGTTTTTTCAAATGTATTTGTAGAACTTATGGCTCCCAGCTGGGTTGGATACCAGTCATTTGGATATTTGTTTTCTGCGATGCATATGAGTTACCAGTTTTATACGTCTAACTGGAATAGTCTTAGACGTGGAACTGGAACAGTTGTTACCATGTTTGAGATTGTTATGCTTTAATTTGACCTATTGATGACATATAATTGGTTATGCAGTTGTGGTTGTGCTTGGTGAATATCCAGTCTGAGAATGTTGTGTCTTTTTTTCCCCCTTCTGCATCTTAGGGCTTCTGTGAAATTTCTTTCCTGTAGTTAATTACAGTTGCTTGGCTTTGTTGTTCTTATCCATCTTGCATGGAAGGTTATTTCAGCGACATTCAGTGTCATGCATCGAGTTTCATCATTGGCTGCCTTGAGTGTGACAGTGTTGATCTTTGTTTAAGTATAGAAGTTGTTAAATCATATAGTCATTGGATTATTGGGCTTCCTTCACATGATGATTACATATTCACATATTAATGTTTCCTGTGCAGGGATTGGCAGGATTCGTTTGGGCTTCTGATGTCAAATTTTTGGTGGTAATGTCTTTGCTATCATCCTCCACCCCACCCATCCACATCCTACACGTCTCTCTCTCACACACACAGATTTTGGTTATTGCCTGAAACATGAAGGAAATCTTGTGGATATTGCAAGAATGAAATCTGAGTCCCCTTTTGTACTGTGAAAAGCAGGATATCTTACATGAAATTAGCATTTAATTATGCCTAGTTGACCCGGCGTTGCACATATAGTTGAGTAGCATATCTGTTATTAGCAAATTTCAACTTTTTGTGGATCACAAATGGATGACGGCGGGCATCGTGAAAATGGAAGACACAAAACAGATCAGTATAAAGCAGCTCAGGGACAGGTATGTTGAAAAATTTCTGCATAAACAATGTGGTTTAATGTATCACATTTTGCATCTGCATAAACAATGTGGTTTAACGTATCACAGTTTGCAATGTAAATGTTTTCCATGTAAGATCCTCTGTCTAGTGACAATTCTTTCACTGATGTTGCCACAGTGGTTCATGCATCACCAACCATCAATGAAACAGATAATGACCATTATGGCTGAGAGAGATGCAGCTTTACAAGAAAGAAATTTGGCTATTTCTGAGAAAAAGGCAGCTATTGCAGAGCGAGACATGGCATTCTTACAGCGAGACACAGCCATTGCAGAGCGAAATAATGCTATTTTGGAACGAGACAATGCCATTGCTAGTCTTCAGTATCGAGAAAACTCCTTGGGTGGTGGTAATATATCATCATGTCCGCCGGGATGCCAAATATCACGTGGTGTGAAGCATGTGCACCATCCACAGCAGCATGTACATCATCTGCCCCACATAAGTGAGGCTACTTACTCAAGGGAAATGCACACGGGTGATGCCCTCCCAGTGTCTCCTGGTGCTTCCGAGGCTGCAAAGCCACGGCGGTATAAACGAGCAAAAGAGCCCAAGGTGTTGTCACCTAATAAGAAGACCGCAAAATCTCCTCGGAAGATGAAGAGGGAGAACGAGGACCTGAACAAGGTCGTTTTTGGGAAGCCAAGTGAGTGGAAGAGTGTGCAAGATTTGGATGGTGGAGATGATGATGGAAGCAAACAGTCAACAGCATCAAAGTCTGATTGGAAGGGTCAGGTATTGGGGTTGAACCAGGTTACGTTTGATGAGACAACTATGCCGCCACCGGCATGCTCATGCACTGGGGTATTAAGGCAGTGTTATAAGTGGGGAAATGGGGGATGGCAGTCTGCATGTTGCACAACCTCCTTATCAATGTATCCACTACCAGCGGTTCCCAACAAGCGGCATGCCCGCGTGGGTGGGAGAAAGATGAGTGGAAGTGCTTTTAACAAGCTTCTTACCCGGCTCGCAGCTGAAGGCCATGATCTGTCACAGCCGGTTGATCTAAAGGACCATTGGGCCAAGCATGGAACAAACCGCTACATTACAATCAAGTAGATTTTAAGATACTGATTTGGGTGGGGGAATTTGGAATCTCTCTGTAACGGCAAGGCATGATTTTGCTGGAAAACAAGAATCGGAAATAGCCGCAATGAGGAGTGTTAGGTATGGGATGCCCACTTGTTTCACTGTTCATCCCCTCTCTCTGCTCACCATCACGGTGTCACCATTTTTGTTGTCAATGGTTCTCTCAACTGTATTAGTTTAATGATATTCAAGTTGAATATGTGTTGTTGTACTGAAGCTATCTTAAACGACTCTAGATAATTGTAAAGATCTGTATCTCGAAATCTTCTTGTTATGCATGAACAAAAGTGTTGTATAATTGTAATAGAATTGGTTAGTCTAGATATCGTTATTTGTGAAACAACAGTTTATAATCCGAGCTACAAATAGTTATGTATATGATTGGATATTCCTTATTCAAATAAAGAGTTATCCATAGGTCATTTTGATTATTTCAAGTTATCTATAGGATTGACATTAAAAAGGCTCCTTTAATGCCCTCGTCGTATTTGTTGCCAATCAGCAATTGAAATGGAAGAAAATCAGAATAAGAAATAAAAATTTAAATAAATTATTTACTTACTTTGTAGGTTGTAGGAATCAGACACTGTTATTATTGATGCGTTTATTTTATTTTAAAATTAAAATAAATTAATATAAGTTATTAAAATGATCTTAATTAATTATTATTATTATTTATTAGAATAATTATTGTTAATTATTAACAATAATTACAAAAATTAGAATAATAATAATAATAATATAATAATAATATTTTAATATTTATTATAACAAAATTAAAATTATAAAATTTGAATATGATAAAATAAAGAATTCAATGATATGTTCTCATTCCTTAATGTAAACACCATTCATTCTAATTCTAGATTTCGATATCCCAATCACAGAGGAATTAACCAACCAAATGATTGACCCGTCCCTGATGACTTTAGCTTATTTGCTTTTGTTCGTCCAGAGCTGTTATCTTTCATATTAGTCATTAGTGTTCAATAAATAATACAACCGCGGAATGCCATAAAAAACTTCAAAGCACAAAACGCAGTTTAAGTTTCGGCCAAAATAGGGAAATAAAAGTATCGAACAGAGAGAATCAATGCTCGGTGTTCCATTAGAGCTTTGATGAAGAAGCATAACAGAATCAACGCTCGGCGATGAAGATTTTACAGCGTTTATGTCAGATCAAAAAATGACAGCACAGACAATCAGCCAGGGATAACTGTATTATTATTGATTTCTCATCATCCATAAACACCGTCAAATTTAATGAAAAGGACAATAAAATTGAAACTTTGGCAAATAAAAATTGATGACAGCGCAAGTCAAAAAGTCGAAAAACATGGAACAGAAAAGCCTCAGACCGTCCTAGTTCATGAGTTTCAACATTAACGCAAGTGAGGACACCCGCAGTCTGTCGACCATTACAATGTCATCATCGGCCCTTTTTGTCAATTACAAAACAAAAAACATCCTGAGAACAAAATGCAAATTGAACTTGGTGTCACGCAATGGTGTCAGAGTTTAGAAATATCCGCAGAAATAACTCAGACAGGGATAACTGTATAATTCATAATTCTCATCATCCACAAGATTTGCAATGATTTACAAAAAAAATTAAAAAAAAAAATTTAAGAAAACAGTTTGAACAATTATGAGGCATCAGATCTTCCTATTCAATGAATTTAGAATCACAGCACCCAAAACAGAGTCTGGGCATTCAACAATTCGGCATATTCATCATTTGACCCCGTCAAATTCGTACACAGAACAGATTTAAAAAAAAAAAGAAACAGGACAATTTTTTTTAAAAAAATAGGCATTTGTGACAACAACCACAGGAACTGAAACAAGAAAGAAGAAATAAGAGAGACGGCTTAAATGATCTAGGGTTTTAGAACCCAACTCCAACCTCTGGCTCCAGGTACCATTTTATATAGAGGGTTTTCTTGGTCGCGAGGCTTTGCCCGGCTTTTGGGTTCTAATCTGACGGCTGAGATGTTGGACCGTAAATCTACAAGCGTTATGGGTTTACGAGGTGATGTTGGGCCTAGTCTTCTGATGGCCTGCAAAACTTGGGCCGCACTGGTAAGAGAGGGAAACTCTTCAATGACTTCAATCATTTTCACTTTTTAAATAACATGCGTTCTATTTCCACAGTTATTTAACTACTACTACTACTACTGTGCTTGATAATTTCGATGTAAATTCACATTTTTATTAACGTTATTATAGTTTAATCATAGCCTTGTTGGAAACTCCAATGTATCCTGGTCAACTCAAAATAACTTCGAAGAATTAGGGGAAAAAAAAGTAGTCAAATGTCAAAACATCAACCAAGAAGTATAATTTGCAAATAAAAAAAATTGATAAATTTGTAGTCATACAAATTCATTGCAATATTATTCCAAAAAAAAAATAAATCATTACAATAAGATAAAGGATAATCTACGGCGGTGACGAGGGAAAACAGATTCACACGCCAAACAAAAACCGCGTATACGAGGCATATTCTAGAGTTAAAGAAATTTATTTAAGTAAAGAAGAAAGTGAAGAAGTGAGCGAAGCCAAAGACAACCAGACAAGAGAGTGTGGGGTGAGTCTTAAAATCCAATCTTGTCCTACGCGAAAGCCTCGTGTCTCTCTCGGTAATATTGAGGTTTCACAGATATATATATATTTTAATATATCTAATTCCTGCAGTTTTGTAAATTTGGCGTGATTACCGCCATATTTGCTTTCACAAAATCTCCCCTCTCAGATTCACTTTCCATTCTCTGCTTTCATTTGCCGTGTACGAACATCTTCTAAATCCACCATTTGGGTTTTGTTTTTTGACTTTTAAAAGTAAATAAATAATTTGTTTTGCTTTAATTTTACAAAAGATGCAAAAACTTGATTCTTCATCATCATCATCATCATCTTGATTTACAAAGCCCTGTGACTGTTTACAGTGCAAGCCAAATGAGTCCAGACAGCAACAAGAGACCAGGTATCCCTCCTTCACACCCAAATAATAATAATTCAATTTCTTTGCCTTTTTCAAATATGGTGCTTCCATCTTCTCATTATAGGCCATTGCTTGATTCTTTGCCTCCATTGAGTCCTTCTATGTCTTCTTTCTCTGACCCTAATTCTACTAACAATGCTAATAGTGTTTGTATTGACGAAAGAGTTGTTAATTCTCTTGGATTATCAATCCCCTCTCCCGTTAGTAGAGTTACTAATAATAATGGTTCAAGGGTTTCCGAGAATTTGCCTCCTCGTCGAGGTCATCGACGATCTAGTAGTGATATTCCTTTGGGATTTTCCGCTATGATCCAATCATCGCCCCAATTGATACCGATTGGTAGTAACGGAGTGATTGAGAAGCCAATTCAGTCGGTTAAGCATGAATCCGAGTGGAATAATGTTAAGAAGGATGCTAGTAGCAATGTGGACGGGATGAGTGAGAGGAAATCGGAGGGAGGTGTTGCGGATGATCTGTTTAATGAGTATATGAATTTGGAGAATATTGATACATTGAACTCGTCTTGTACTGAGGATAAGGATATGGATAGTAGAGCTAGCGGGTCCAAGACGAATGGATGTGAAAGTAGTGATAACGAGGTTGAAAGTCGAGCAAATGGGAGGAGTAGCTCCGGTATTTTGAGTGAGAAGAGGGAGGGGATCAAGAGGAGTGCATGTGGAGATATTGCTCCGACTGTTAGGCACTGTAGGAGTGTATCGATGGATAGCTACATGGGGAATTTGCCTTTTGATGATGAATCACCGAGACTTCCTCGGGGAGGTCAACTTTCACCTGGCAATTCAATTGATGGGAACTTAGCTAAGATTGGCTGGGAGTTGAATGGTGAATTCAGTGATGCTGAATTGAAGAAGATTTTGGCCAATGAAAAGCTTGCAGAGATTGCTCTATCGGATCCAAAACGTGCCAAAAGGTATTGTGCTTTTGACTTTTATCTGCATTCCTGTTCATGATTAATGTGTCATTGAGCTCATTTTCTCATGTTTCTTTACCCATCTTAGGATTTTGGCTAATCGTCAATCAGCTGCTCGTTCCAAGGAGCGGAAGATGCGATACATTTCAGAATTGGAGCAAAAAGTTCAAACTCTGCAGACAGAGGCTACCACATTGTCTGCGCAGGTGACAATACTACAAGTGAGTATTGCAGAGTTGATGATTTTGCCCGTTGCTCGGTTTTCAATTGTTTTGCTTCCATTTTTATTTCAATCAATTTTGATTGTGCACTTGTTTGTTTTCCTTGCCGTGTTCTTCTTCAGAGAGATTCTGCAGGGCTTACAAGCGAGAACAATGAGATGAAATTCCGTCTTCAGGCCATGGAGCAACAGGCTCAACTCAAAGATGGTATAAATTCATTTGTTCCTTTTTATTACCTTCTTCTACTTCATCGGTGAACTCAGACCTATCTTATTTATACGCACAAGGTGTAAGATCTTTTGTTATTGTGATTTATATTTGTTGACCACGCCATAAGTGGAAAACTGTTCTTTGTGTTTCACCTTTTGTTCTGGTATTGCTCTTAGCATTTGGAACAGACTGAGGTAGTTTTCTTTCATTTAATCTCTTAGATAGATTGATTAATGGCCCATTATGCTATTCATCATTATTTTGATTGATTTAAAGACTAGCGCTTCAGAATAGCAGCACTTTCTTTGTTTCCTTCTCAGAACTCTTCTCCAGTATAGTTCACTGCTCCTTAGCTCTCTTGAATGAGTTGGTCTGGCATATTAGATATGATTAACCCTTTGGGATTGATACTTTTTCGTTGTCCTTTTGATTGGGGGGCAGTCAGACCAGTGCTTATCATTGCACTGGTTCAGTTTGTGACTGGTCCTTCATTTATGCAACTAAGGGCATCTTGACTCGTCTTACATTTATCTCCATCTCCCAATGCAAGTTAATGGATTTTCTTAGTTTTTACTTATGGATTATTAAACTAGTTTAGGCTCATGCTGATTCATGAAAGGGGTTTTCTGCAAGTTATGCATCCTACTTTGTGTTTGATTTGGCAGCTTTAAACGAGGCATTAGCTGCAGAAGTACAGAGATTGAAGCTCGCAGAGGTCAATGGAGAGGCCCAACTTTCAAGCCGCATGGCTCAGCAGCTTTCCATTAATCATCAGATGTTCCAGATGCAGCATCAGCAGCAGAACCTACTCAATGGTTATAAGATGCAACAGCAGCCTCAGCGAGACCAACTGCAACCTGAGCAGCAAAATTGTGAGGCTGCCATGCATGAATGAAAGTTGTAGGCTGGCCATGTCAGCTAATAGTAGCATAGTACTATATGTAGGTTCAAAAATATCTTTCAACAGTTATTTTATATATAAGTGAACTTTGACAATTGCTTTTGTTTTCTTGGGTGGTTTCTTGTGTCTAGACAATGGAGAGTCCAACCAACTTTGCTTGTCCTTCCATTTGCCCGGAGTAATGTTCCAATTTTAGAAATAAATAATTGTGTTTCAGCAGAGCTCGGACAATATGATATTTTATATTATGACAACGCTCTGAATTGAATAGATCTGTGATCGGCCACTAAACCACCACCGCCACCAATTCTTTATATCCGGTGATCAATAATTTAAAACAAGAAAAGAACGGTTGCTTGTTTCAAGATTCGTAATAGATAAACAATTTGACTACTCTAGTCAGTGAGGTACAATTTATTAGTAGTATTATCGACAAGTAATCGGCAGCGAGAGGGGAAATTGAAGGTTTTTAATGGGTTCCTTGGGGAAAGTGACGTAAGATATGGAACAACTCTTGGTACCTCAATCTTCTGGGAAATTGAATTTATGCTTTTATAATAGCACAACCAAAGTTTACCGAGAATAATTTAGAAACCTGCGAGATCTTTCTTCTTCCAGTGCTAGTATTTATGGGTTGGGGATTATGGCAGTTCAATTCTATTTCTCAGGTAACAAGTAAACAATTGTGCATTTGTCTCAGTCTACCTATTTGGGGGGCGGGGTTGAAGTATTCAGCGTTTGTCTTGGTGATGGTCTTCGTCTGCCCTGTAACCGGCAATTAAAATTCAATACCGGCACTGTGGTCTGTTTGATGATTTTGCCTAATTTAATTAATTTGCTTAAATTAACGTTACTTACTCCATATATATATATATATATATATATATATATATATATTTATATATATATATATATAGACAGTCTTTCTCTTAAGCCGATTGCAGCCAGGATTGAAGAAATATGAAATCCCTTGAAGTCATTAATTGATGATTTACAGACTCATCGCATATAAGATGTTTTTAACTAATTTCATATGCTTTAATTTAATGTTGATTAATTATTTTTGTACGTGTATGTTTCAGTATCATTATTATCAAAATACTTACTTAGCATTTTGATGTTCCGTGGTACATGTTGACTGTATTGTGCAGGAATAAACGTCTTGCATTTGATGATTATTAATTAATTTGGCAGCTTTCATCACGTAGCAGTTCGAGCTCAACAATCAAGTATATATTATCTGTTTCAAGTAGTTTTGTCACGTATTAGTTTGAGACTAACAATCAAGTAGATATTGTCTGTTTGAGGAACCCAATCGTTACGATTTTTGTTATCGGATTTTATAATTTAAAATGTGTCTATTTAGTTAAGAGAGCTTATGATTTATAAATTAATTTAGAAACTCACTGCTAGTGATGTGAAACATGTGCTTGGTTGTTGGGATGGGGCTGTTTACACATCACCCATCGGACGTGCCATTTCCATAGCAATAATTGTCATGCCCGACGAGACTTCTGTTTGTTATTTTGCTTGCTTAGTTTCTACTTTCTAGTTTCTACATAAAATTATAGCGTAGTATCTTGACTCTTGACAATACTAAATTCTCTCCCAGGCTGCCTTGTTCATTCATTTGCCAGGAATATTTTATCCCAGCAAAACAAAAAACAGGTGCAGCTGATATATACTGAATAGTATTTAAAATCAGAAAAATATAAATTTAAGAGAGTGAGCTACTTGTACTCTAAAATTTACTTTTAATACTTTTAAAAAAATGATTTTGTAGTTCTAACATATATAAAAATAAAAAGAAATGGCAGGAAATATTTTTACAAAAGATTAGCATATTTCGTTAATCATACTAAAGTATTATGTCTTTAAAGGCGTTAATTTAACAAAAACTACACTTGCATTTATAGAGCTCAAATTCTTAGGCCTTAAAGGGTAATTGCCTATCAGAGTTACTAATACAAACCACCTGTTTTTTTTTTTTCAAGTTTCGACAAAACTTTAAGGAGCTAGCAACTAGCAAGTCACAATCTCCCTTTAGTATGCTTTTCAAGTACTTACTTTCTTGCTAAAATTAATTCTTTTTTTCCTTTTTTACTCAATTATTGAAATAGATTTAGCATAATAGGGAGATTATGTTATCCTAGGAGAATTTTTTTTAACTTTCTCTGTATTTTTTTATATGTACACATATACATACCAAGCTAAGCTCTGAATTGACTTATCTTTCCTCAATCAGAAGTGCAGTTCTAGAGAAGAAAATATAAACGTGATTCTTTTTCCTTCAATTATTGCGTTAATTTATGCACGGTTCTCTTTTTTATAAATTATTGATTAAATATTAGTTTGCTGTGCATGATATTAATTTGTTTTGCAGAATAGAAGAAGATTATAAGCCGATTAATTATGTCCGAGTTCATATATGATGGAAATTAATGATGGAGTCCTTGCAGCTACAGGATTTGCCGGTAATGTGATTTTTTCAATGGCTACAGCGAGTTTATTCACTCTTCCATCTTCGGACGAATAAATGAACTTTCGTTCGTTTGATTTTAAAATTTATTCCGATTCCAAACTTTAAATTTATAAGTAAACATCTCTATTGTAAAATTTTTATTCTTATTCCTTATAAGTAACAACGCCATATAAATTTTTTGCACAAGTATACTTGACCTAGATGATCGATCTGTATAAATTTTAACAATTCAAAAGTTATTGTTACTTAATCTTTATTGCTGAAAATACGTAATTGCGACCTTTACATTCGAAGGAATTCCATCAAAACTACAGAATATTACAAGACCCGAAAAAGTAGCGATAGCGAAGAACTTGACCGCAGTTGATTTAACTTTTGACTCAATTGTTCATTTTTCTTAATGTTTCCACTATACAGAGGAGTTCTCTTATACACCAACAGTCGCTATTTAATTCTTTGTTGAGAGCCCGGCGAATTCTTTGAGAAATGAAAAGGAGTGTCAGCATTCAAATTAATTTCCTAGCAAGTTAAAAGAAAAAAATCAGTTATTAAAAAGACTACAGGGAAATTGCTATCCGTGTTGGGGCCCAAACCATTGGCTCTCGAAGGCCGTCCGGTTACGTTCAGCAGGGCCGGGTAAATGGACCTGACCTGTGCCGATTTGAATTCCAAAAAGGGAACAATTTGTGGGCCAAAAACAAAAAATCCGAAACCAAAAGGCGTCTACATTTCGTTCAGAAGTCAACAAACGCGAGTCACTTTATCCACTCAACTACTACTCTTGTTAGTTAAACTGACAACATCAGCTAAATCGAGGGAGGGATAAAACCAAACCAAGTACATCACCCAGCCCCGCATGGGCGTCTTTTCTTAATTTTGCATCGAGCCTTTTTTTTTCTTTTGGGGGTAATTTCTCCGTAATTTCTTTTAATAAAAATAGATTACGAGGAGAGCAGAGAGACATGAGGCGAGCTAGTGGTAGGAGAAGAAACATCTCCAAGACAATGACTAGAAAAATAAAAAAAAAAAATCAAAATTTAAAAAGAATTCGCATTGTAAAAATAAAATATAATAAAATTGTACGCTACGCTAAAGGGTGACAAAATCAATTATGGTTAGAGAATTATAGAATATAATAACATTAATCTTAAAAAATTTATTGCCTCTAATAATAACAACGGTCATAAAAGCATTGAAAAGACCCACCTGTTCTCGGAAAACCCAAACAATTGCTTTTTATCCTTTTAATAAAAGTAAAAGAAATACAAACCCGATTACACAAAACATATAATACACTCCACCTCAACCTCAAGGCTCCTCAAGTCATCGATTGCTATTAAAGTTAAAGTTGCCCCCTTTTGAAATGAATTAGGGTTTCGTTCGTTTTCTTCTTCACTTCTGTCCAACTGCTTAAACCCTAATTCTTCGATCTCAAATACTAGCCGTTATCTCCCCCTTTCCCGCCAAGTTTACCCTTATTTTAGCCGTTGCTTGTTCATATTTCAAAACGCAAGCATCTAGATCTGCTCCATTGGGCTTATTTGACCCTTCCTCGCGCGTTTGACTCGAAATGGCGGAGGTAGAAGCCGAGAAGATGGTGGAAAGAGAGGCTGAGAAGGAGAAGGGAGGAGAGCTGTTGTTTTGCGGATCCACGTGTTGGGACTCTGTTGGTCGGCGCAAAGGTGCTCTTGATGGCAACTTGGTCTCCCCCACTCGCCTCCGCCCCCTCGTAGGAGTCGACATTCGCTTCGTTGCCTCCGGTTGCGGTTAGTACAATTAATTACTTTTTTAATAATGTAAAATGAATTGATTCAGAGAATCTTCTTTTTGGTTATTCATTTATTTGTTTAAACTTTTACTATTAATAATAATTTTTATGCTATATTGCTATGGGTGTCTGATGCAGTGTCATGCCATTGTGTGGCGATAGACGTTGAAGGGCGATGCTATACTTGGGGACGCAATGAGGTTTGATTTAGCTTCGTTTGAATGTAAGTATGTGTATTAAACTATTTTGCTCTGTCTATCTCTACCAATGAAGCTTGTGTACGTGTGTGCAGAAGGGGCAATTGGGTCATGGAGATAAAATTCAGCGCGACAGGCCGACAATTGTTTCTGAACTTTCCAAGTAAGCTGCCGCTTTGTTACCGGGATAAAGATCTGTTTGTATGGCTTCTATTTATTAGAAATGCTATTCTTGATGATGATTGTAAGGAAGATTTGAGCGGAAAGATATATCTTTTTCTTAATTTTATCTGCGTCTTTCTGTTAGTTGATCATCCTGAGTTGTAACTTTGTGCATCCTAAGGCTAACAGCTAGTTCTTTGTAATGCTGATGTTTTTTTAAGGTACAAAATTAAAAAGGCTGGAGCAGGGAGGAGTCATACTGTGGTGGTTACTGAAGATGGTAATTCTCTAGCCTTTGGTTGGAATAAGCATGGGCAGCTGGGTTCGGGTTCGATAAGAAATGGTAGGTTTGGTTTTGTGAAGTTCCTGTTTAAGGAAATTTCACCATAAAAATAACAACTTTTGTTCTAGTTTTTTAATTAAATTTTGATTATTCTCTAAGGACACACCCTTAATGAGAACTTTAATATTTGATCACTCTTGCAAAAGTGCTGTAAATAAATTTTCACCCAAGTGTCAAGGCATTCTTGTCTTGTTTGGTGTTAGAAATGATTTTACAAAAGTGAAAAAGTTTCTTATATTAGTGATGGGCATCTATATCATTGTGCATTTGTGACACAATTCAAATAACCTAGGTTTGTCTCATGTGAGCTTGGGTATGCCAATGCTGCAGTGATTCATTAATGGTTCCACTTATTTGACTAATGGCCAACTGTTGTTATCTCCATGCCGGGGATATGGAGAGTCACTTTTGTATGCTTTTATATACCTTAGAGGATACATTCTTTTTAAATAACAATGTTCTAGATTACTTTGTCCTCTTCCTGCTAGTTAGGTCTTGTTCATATTTTTTTTTCTCTATCTTTGTAGAAATTGAGCCATCTCCTGTTCGCTGTCTTGTGTCTGAAGCCACTGCTACTGCTTGTGGGGCTGACTTCACAGTTTGGTTATCTTCTGTTGAAGGAGCATCTATATTGTATGGTTTGTAGATTTCTTTTGGATCTGTTACTTGATTGTAGCTGATATATCCCGGTGTTTTTCTTTTTGATTGGATTCCAATGTACTTATTTTGCTCTCTGATTTGCAAACATTTGGTGTTTTGTAGGAATGCCGGCCTTCCACAGTATGGTCAGCTTGGTCATGGAACTGACAATGAGGTCAGTTTGTAAAAGTTCTACTTTTATTTTTTCCTTGGTAGATTAATAATAGGTTTTTGTTTCCTGGACCATTTGCCACATCTGTAGATGCTTAGAAACATGACACTTTATGTGTTTTTGCGGGTGTCTTTAATCTTGGATGAAAAGTTGGAGTAATCATCCTGCTTTAATGTTATGGTTAGCATGTTCTCATTTGTCTGAAAACCTCAATCACTCTTCATAGGCCATTTAGTAAATATAATGAAGATATGGAGTCCCCGAGGATTTTAGAGTGGTGGAAAACATGAGGTGTATTGGAAATATGAATTTATTTCTATTAGTGATCTAAACAAGTTCTTCTGTTTTAAGGTAGGTTTCCAAGGGGCTGCAGACAATCTGGCCTTTAGGTTCGGAATTTTCTGGGCTATAACTACATCTTGATTAACCAATTTGAAGAGTGTTTGATGAAACTTGATTTTGCTATGGATCTTGACGTGAAACTATCTGTTCTTGTAGTATAATACTAAGGACAGCTCTGTGAAACTTGCTTACGAAGCCCAACCACGACCTAGAGCTATAGCTGCTCTTGCAGGAGAAACTATTGTGAAGGTTGCATGTGGAACAAACCATACAGGTGGATGATAACACCTGCTTTTCTTCTCTCTCTCTCTCTCTCTCTTTTTCCTTTTTTCCCCCAAAAAATTTCACACTGCTATCTGTCTAATCTTCTAAGTTGTTTCTGGGCAGTGGCTGTGGATTCCAAAGGCTATGTTTACACGTAAGTTCTCTCCATGCTGATCATTTGCTTTTATCTTCCTTCTGATATCTGATATGTGTTGACAATTGACAATAACTTGTGCTGAAAAATATGTAGGTGGGGCTTTGGTGGTTATGGAAGGTCAGTAGTTGCTATCTAACAACAGCCCCTTTGTTGCAATTTTTTTCCCTACTACCAAGGAACATTCATATTGTTCCTTGGTCAAATATCTGTAGGCTTGGACATAGAGAGCAGAAAGATGAATGGGTCCCACGTCGTGTTGACGTCTTTCAGAAGCATAATGTTCTACCTCCTGAAGCAGTTATTTCAGCTGGTTCAGTTAACTCTTCATGTACTGCAGGTAATGTTTTTTTATGTGTTATAACGTAGCTAGTGTATTGAAACAATATCAATTATATGGCAGCATTATGTTTTTTCAGTTTCCCTTTTTGTTTGTTTTCTGCTTCAAGGTGTGACATTGTAATGATTTAGCACCTTACCTGTAAAGTCAAAGCTCAATGTTAAAATTATCCAGGTGCTGGTATGGGCTGAGGAACTCTTAAGCCAATGTGTTTCCTCTACAGTGTTGAATAGCAGGGTTCTGATGCAGCTTAATGGGTGAATGTGCTTGATAATTAAGGGATGAAGCTGGTTGTGTCAGTATAGAAAAATTGGCAAGCTATTCTAAGATAATATATATTTGCACCAATCTCTTTTTTGTCAAGAAAGCTGGATGATGAGTTCCTTAATATAACCAGCCTAGCACCAGAAAAGTATATGTATTCAGTATTTTAGAAGTAAAAACATTTTATTGGAGTTCTGTTAGACTCATTGAAATTAGGTACTTGGCTTACCAGTTATATGCTCACCCATAATTGCGATTACACTTCAGTTTCATCCTATACAAAATGCCAATGTATTATGAGATGTAGTTAGCATCTCATCTTCTTAGGGTACCTTTTCTCTCTGCTAGTTGCTTCGCTTCAAAGTATCTCTGTCCACATCCTTTTTCTTGCTGCTTGTAGTTTCATGTGTCTTTGTGCCCTTCCAAAAAATTTAAATTTGATTGCTTTTCTTTATATCAAAGTACTAAAGAAAGTTGAGTTGCTTAAGCTTTTGACTGCATTGATAATTTTTCCGTTTTTTCCTTTTCTCCAGGTGGTGGACAGTTGTACATGTGGGGCAAACTTAAAAATAATGGTGATGACTGGATGTATCCTAAGCCTCTCATGGATTTGAGGTTCTGCTCTGGTCCATACTTTGAATTGATCCAATCTCATGTCTAGAATCCTATTAGATCAAAATTACAATCATATTTGATTTAGTTTTACCTACTTGAGAAATTTCTACATTTAAGTAGTTCTTGTGTATATATACAGATCTTTAATCTGTTTCGCTGACATCAATTATTCTTGCATTTGGGATTTTGAGGAATCAGTTTTGAAATGAACTGCTACTCATTTTCCATCTTTTGTCTGCATAGAGAGATCTCTACATGTAAATGTCAAACCTAGTCGGTATTTGCAGGACTCCAGAGTGAAATTTTTACATGAATCATGTTAAGCTAGAGGTGCGGAATCTGATTTATTGAAGGTTGCTATGTTTGTGAATTGAATGCTTTAGTAAAATTATTGTAACTCGTACTATTTTCAGTTAAATAAATCTTACGATAATTTAGGGAATCTCAAATATTGTGTTTATTATCTTCTTTGGAGATGAGTAGAGTTGTCTATATATTTACTGAGATTGATATTGCTTGTGCACCTTGTTATGATACTTGGTGTACCTGCTTGAAACTAGTCTGCCTCTTGTTTACACTGATACCGTTCTCCTTTTTTTCTTTTTTCTTTTTTCTTTTTCCAAAGTGGTTGGAATTTACGTTGCATGGATTCAGGCAATATGCATCATTTTGTTGGTGCTGATTCTTCTTGCATAAGTTGGGGTCATGCTCAATATGGAGAGTTGGGATATGGTCCTAATGGGCAGAAGTATGTTACCTTACCAATATAGTAATGGTTTTATTACTTTGAAGCTTATCCTTTATTCTCTTCAATCTTCAATTTGGTGTGATTCTGTTTTCAGGTCTTCTGCAATGCCTAAAAAGGTAGATATTCTTGAGGGCGTGCATGTTATCAGGTGGGTGCTTATTGACTTCTTTTTATGATATTGACAGTGAAATTAGCATTCTGAAAAAAATCTTTATATGTATCTGTATGACAATTTTAATTTCTTTTATGATATAGGTGTGATTCTGAATTTTTTTTTTTTTTTGACAGTGTTGCTTGTGGTTATGGCCATTCCTTGGTTATAGTTGATAGAACAAATGTTGGTGAACGACTTGATCAGGTAACTCTTTTGAGATTCTTTGTCTATGCTTTACAATAGTAATGTTAACACTTGGTTACTCTTTATCTTATTGAATCCAAGCCCGGAACAAAATTTGCTAGAAGATTTCGTTACATGTTGAATTTCTTAAGTATAATGGAAGTGTTAAAGTGGTTTATCCTATGTGAAGAATATGCTCAAAGACCTAGAGATTGAAAGTGCGTTCTAGTTATACAGTTCACGTAATTTTTTGAGTAATAAAATTTCCTTTTGGGTAAACCAATTTAGGCTTGGCCATTTGGATAGTTTTATTATTGGCCAATTCCACGCATTTTTCATTTTCTTTGTTGAAACTCTCTAGTAGGTTAACTAGACACTGGTAATTCTGTCAATAGAATACCAACATACTGATGGGGGATTCTGTTTGTCGTGACCATTTGTTTGTTTAATGCAATGCCAAATTATTCTGTTGGAGATGCATCTGGATTGATAATTTTGTTAGCTGCTGCTTAATGTTGTTTATTTTGTCACTTTGTGTGGGAGGCTGGCTCTAATATGTGATGCTCTCGACAGCTTGATGTTTACGATGGAAAAGCTTCCAGTCAAGGTAAGTTGATGTAAAAGGCTGTAGTTATTTGTGACCGGTCTGGTCCATAGACCAATGCAGTAAGAACTCTTGGCAGTAAGTTGTGGTATCCCGAATTTGTGGAATGACTACTTTTGGAAATTACTAATGCAGAGAATGAGGAACTTGAAAGAAACTCTCCAGTGCCCCCAAAAAAAGGTGCTGCTAAAGTTTCTAATAACCCCAATAAGAGGAAGAAATCCAAAGATTCATCAGAGGAAGAGGAAGAGGAAGATGAAGAGAACAGTGATTATGAAAGTGATGACAGCGAAGAACAGGCCAATGGGCAGTCAGAGAGGAAGAAGCAGGCTGGTGGAAAGTCCTCTGGTAGAGGTCGTGGTAAAGCTGCTAATAAGTTATCAGGCGATGGAAAAGCCACAGGGCGTGGCCGCGGTCGGCCTACTTCAACGAATAAAAGTTCACAGTCTGCCCAAGGGAAAGCTGGTAAAAGAGGACGGCCCCGCAAGTCATAGCCCATTTACTTCCTCGTCAAATCAGAAATTTTGTTGTGTGTGTAGAAAAGTGTATCTTATTCTACATTAGCCGGTTTATTTGCATTATTTTGTCGTCAATTTGTTTTTATTTGATATATTCAAACACTCAGCTCTTCCCACTGTGCTGCACTTTGATTAAATCAGTCATTCTGGACTACAAAGTTATTCATTTTGAGGTCATGGAGAAGTGAGAAAAAATGTTTAGAGTGGCAGCTTCTTTTACAAATGGGGTAGAAATTTTGCCGTGCCGTATGGTAAATTTATTTTGGCGGGGCTAAGTATCTCCCTAACAAGTACTGTGGAAATTTGCCAATGGAATTGGTTCGAGTCCAAGCATTAATTTCCCCTCTAATTTTAAAGATTGAGTTGGGGTGCCTCTCCCTCCCTCCCACTAATGCGGGCGCAGAAGATGTCGTCTTAATATTTAATACGCAATCTATTCACATACGCAGGCAGCGGTATCTCGGTTGATACGAAATCACGACTGCCATGACAAGTCAATAAATGGTTTTAATAGAAACGACTCAGACGTGATAGCAACCTGAAAGGTTGTCTAAATTTATAGCTCAAAAACTCCGTGTGTAAAATGAATTTGTTTCTAGAGGTTTCCATTTGCATCATTTCATTGACGTTGCATATGAAAGATTGCCCAAAATAGCACGAAAGCTTCCCCCTAAGTTGTTAGTTCTATTGGGAGATCGTGGTCTCCTCGTCAATTCATTAGTTACTTAGTTGTTTTCGTATTATACGGGGCTAGTCTCGGTCTGTGCCTGTGAGAATTGTTTTCGTAATTACATGCGGCTCCTGCTGGTGCTGGTATCTGCATGTCCCTGAGATGGGGGGTGGGGGAGTAGGTCTTGCTTCATATTTGTTAATTCATTTCTGGTTTACACGACTTCAGGCAGATAAAGCAGCTATCAAAGCTATGCTTAGCACGTGCGTGTCAATCGCGTAGGTGATTTTGCAAAGGAAAAGAAGAATCTTTAATATTATGGATGTATCACGATATGTATAATCCTACAAATGGTGGATAAAACTACTGGCAAAATGATTAGCATCCTTCTTCATTCGTTAAACAAAGCTATCAGCAATGCGAGGTACAACCACTTTTTGATTTGCACGTCAAGGTAATGAATTGGGATCGATACTCTAAATCAAATTTTAACGTGTATGCTAATTAGGGATTAGTACTAGTCATTTCTGTGATTAAAATTTTATATTTTTTTAGATATTATCTTATATTTCTTAACTACAAATAATACTTACAAGGTTCTATGCTTATTGGTGTGATAAATACATGACTTCATATGAATTACTAAGCGACAATAAAATGATAAATAATCAATTGCTACATGACAATTTATTATGAAGTCTTTTTTTTTTTTTTTTCAAAATACATAATAACATTACTGTATTATAAGAAGCGTATTAAGTGATGGTTGTAACTCATCCGAAGAAAGTGAAGCTCAAGAAAAGCCTCCCCACCGGACTTTGAGATGCATCCTTTCTCGGAAGATGAGACATAGCTAGCTCATCACTTGAATCTTAGAATTCAATTTAACGCTCTGATGGACATGATCAACAACACAAAGGAAACATTAGAAGCCACGTGGTGATGGCACAATTGAGACACGTACATACAATCCCTTTTACGTACTGACATCAAGCCCTTAATAGTGGAAGCCTCTAACATACAGCTGCTGTATGTTACGGCCCGGTCAAAACGAGTGAACAGTAACTACGTGTTGGTTACTGTTCACTCGTTTTGGTCGGACTGTAACATACAGCAGCTGTATGCTAGTAAAATCCCTTAATGATTCGATCGATATGCATGCGTTTGCCTATTTGTAGAAGTGGTACTTGGGCACGAGGCAAAGCGAATTCTTCTCGTGCACCGTAATTCCTGGGAGAACATCAAATTTGTAAAGAAGATTAGCAAGAGCAAGGTCCACAGTGGCAATTCCCAAATTCATACCAGGACAAATTCTTCGGCCAGCACCAAAGGGTATTAACTCAAAGTGTTGTCCTTTAAAGTCTGTAGGACTATTATGAATCTCTCAGGATAAAACTCATTTCGATTCCCCCAAGCTTCAGGATCCCTTCCTATAGCCCGTGCATTTACGACAGCACGCGTCTTCGATGGAATTTCATACCCGTCGATGTTGCATTTTTCCGTTGTTTCTCTTGGGATTAGCAAGGGAGCTACCGGTTGCAATCTCAAAGTCTCCTTCACTACAGCTTTGAGATATGAGAATCTTTCAACATCGTCTTCATCTACAAAATCTTTGTTTCTGATTAATGATCTAATTTCTTCTTGAACTTTTTTCACTGCTCCAGAGTTCTTCATAAGGTAAGTCAGTGCCGAAATCAGGGTTGCTGCACTCGTATCTGTGGCAGCAATAAAAACATTGTGCAATAAAATAAATGATATATTAGAAACAATAATTTTTTTTTTCCCTAGTTAAAGTAAGGGATAAATTTATAAAATAAGAAAAACACATATTTTATACAGAACTTTTAAATGCGAAAAAGTCTTAAGAAATACATAAATTGTGTAATTTAAACGTTTTAAGTTTTAAGTCTTTTAAACTCGTGGTTTTAAAACTTTTCCTGACTTTTTCTGTTCTTTAAAATTTCGGATAAAAAAACTATTATATATATATATATATATATATATATAATTTGACCGTTTATTCAAACGGCAAAAGGACGAATTCGGAAGTTGAAGCCTTAAATCTTATTTTTTTGCAAAAATTGTCATTAAATTTTCCCTCCTTTTTTTTTTGTTCTGTTTTCTTCTTCGTTTCTTTTTCTTCACCATGTCATGTTCTAATTCTTCTTTTTTTCCCTTTTTCTTTTATTTTTGTATTACCATGTGAAGAACAATATCTACCGTGACACAACTTGTGTAGCATCAGCGCAAAGTCAGCTCGAAGCAGGTCGCCACCGCATGGCTGGTGCATCTACTGGTTCCTTTCGCCACAAGCAAAGCTTCCTACATCACCACTCATACCCGCCGCCGCTGCCGTCACTTACTTCCTTTTGGTTTAGTACATATCCTGGGATTAGGGTTTCAGTAGTTATTCACTTTTGTTTTTTAATAGAGTTATGATTCAAGGTTTTGAGACCTTAAAGCAATTAATCATAATTAAATGCATCAACAGCAAAGAAGTCATCGTAGATGATTTCCCATTCTTCCTCTATGGAGCTGCCTCTCTTCGCCATTCAAAGTACTATCTCTGCCTTCGCTTTCTATACATACCTAGGCACTGCGTTTCCAATCACTAAGGAAAAATCAATACCGATCAAGATTCGGTTGTTGGAAAGAACCATGTTCATCCACAACTTCCTTTCAATCCACATCGGCAAATTTAGGCTTTCTCTACTGGGAGTCATCAAAGGAGGAATAGGCATACGCTGGTTCGATAAGCCAAGGAAAAAGCAAACAACCATTATTACTCGGGGGGTTTGATTTTGATTTTGACTTGTAGATTAGGTTGCAGTCTGAATTTGATTTTAATTCAAATTCTATTTTTGATTTTATGGATTGATTTGATTATTATTTCGGCAAAAAGGGAAGCAGAGTCGCGATGGTCTTATGGTCTATTTAAGAGAAGGGGGTACTATGAGCCCTCTGCCCTATGCATTTAACCAGCTCGCATGGTTCGGTAGCTCCACCGAACCGTGTGGGAAATTTTCCCATCACATAGCTCACTAACTTGATCTTCCGTGGGAACCATATTACCAAGCAAGCTTGGAGAAACATGTATGATCTCACTTTCCTTTGTTACTCAAGTCTACCACATCCATCGTGCTTAGTCCCCTTCTTCCCTTCTCCAATGAAAGAGTCCATCAACTGCCTTAGTAGTCTTATCTCAAACAGGGCATGCAGGCCTGCCTTTCATTTTGGTAGGTGTTTCACTACCTAAGCGAAGAATGCAAGGAATAAACTTTATTATGAAAGTTTTAGAATTAATCCTAATGAAGAGATTTCCTTTATAGAAATTTTTTTAGAAGTGATTTTTGTTTTTGCTGATAACATTGCTTAGATCTAATGCTCTGCAACTTCATTAATTGGTTTTATTTGCTTATGATTTTTGGTAATTTAATTATGCAGAGTGTCGATAATCCATTGGCAGTAAAATCGTTGAAGTAAATTCCTGTTAGAATTGTTAGGGCTCACCACATTGTTGGCAATAAGGGATTACTAATAACTGAGAAGGAGGCTAAGAAGTTATAGTGGGTAATGGAATAGAAGAGAAGTTAAGCATGGTTTCCATTGAAGAAAAGATCTCTCATTTATTGAACTATTAATCATTATGATTGATTGGCGTACAAATACGAAACATTCTCATTCAATCATTTGTATTTGACTCTACGAAAATACTGTCCATTAATATATAATTTAATTAGAGATTGCTAATATTGTGATAATTTTCATGTGTTTCTTTAGTTGATAAATTCAGTCCAGGATGCCGTTGGATTTTTAACATAAACATTATTGATCAACGTATATATCCAAAGGTTAGTGGGAGTATATTCACATATATATCCAAAGGTTAGTTGGAGTATGTTTATGTATTAAGGGTGCATTTAGTACACTATATTATATTGCATTATGATGTATTGCATTAGGGTGTATTAAGTAGTAATGTAACATCATGTCCAGTGCATATGAATGGTAGTATACTTAATAATATTTTATATCATTATTTATATTAATATGAATTTTGAATTAGTATTATTTAAATTCAGTAATATTAAAGCATTTATTATTAGTTATATGAACTTATTAAATAGTGATATATAATATTAAATTATAAACTTATTTTTATTCATTATAATATATATCAAAGAAGCTGATGCAGCCAAACATGAGACTAACTTGTATAATGCAGTACAGTCTCATTCTATGAGGAGTGCCAAACACACCTTAAGTTCATAGTCTGTGTGTTGACAACTTGCTTGCTATTAATAATCTTGTTATATTGCATTAATTTAAGAAATTTTCTTTCTAAGATCTTTCAAATGAAATGTATAAGAGAAATTGAAATATTCCAAATTGATCGTGTGGATTATTAGGGTTCTATCACGATGCATACATTACAGAGTTGTTGAAAGATTTAGAGTATAAATTCTTTCCTAAAGGACTATCCTTATTTTATGGATTTAAGTTTTGTCTTATGCAATATCTAAAGAATGAATGTAGTTAAGCAAATGAAAGTTTTTCTTATGTGTATGTTGTAGGAAGCCTAATGTATTTTTCAAAGTCTACAAGATCAAGCAAAATTTTGTTTCTAATGTTCTATATAGATTTTAAAGTTAACCATTATTGGACTAATAATGATTTGGTTGCTTGTTTTTGAGACTAAAATTTATGTATTATATATGACCGCAGAATTTGTTTCAAGATTTGGATTGTTGACCTTAGTGCCAAGTTGCTGAAAACTTATAATGATTATGCTGCAGGATTCTGCTTCCCTAAGAACACGACAAGTACTCTATATTTACTTATTTTAAAATACTTGATATTTGGGAAGAGATTTAGAAACAATTAGTGTCATAGAATGCATAAGCATTAAATGCTTATGAGTACAAATCCTTTGATTAATGAACTATCACTAAAGACATTTAAGACCCACATGAAAAGAATAGGTCTTAGGTGTAGTTATAAGTGATGGTGTATGGATTTAAATAATGTTTATTGTTTGATACTATGGGCTCAATTATGTGTTTTTAATAGTTCATATTTCTAATTACACGTGCATGACTTCTAACGTAATGACAGCAAGAATAGTCTATAACAAAGACATTATAGGACCTTTATAACTTCTTACTTATAGACCATGTTATTATACTAGTGTTGTGGTACATGAAAGGGAGCACGCAGCTTATAATGACGTACAACCGCTGTGATTCGCATAAGTATTATACTTGACAATGGTGTTTATGATTATAACCTTTTATAAACATATTCTAATATTTTATTAAACCATTATCAACATGTCATATGAACCGGGAGGGAAAATGAAAGAAATTAGTTGCCTACATGACCTATTTATGGCTCGTACTTACTTTGTAATGAGATTCAACTTTGACGGAAAGTGAGTCATAAGTGAAATAAGAAAACGCTATTCCATCAATCAAGATTAAATCCAATAACCTTAGCCTAAAATCAAAAGAGGCTAAGAGAGAAAAATCCAGTTTCTTTCTTTCCGATGTCATATTTATCAAGCGAAAGCTATGAGTTAAGGTACGTTATTATGTTTAATGATGTGTGAAATCATGTTAATTATTCAAATTTCTTAAATTATATTTTGTGCTTGATTGTTTGGTATAGATATTAAGGCTTATTTTACGGAAAGTGCATAGATTTGTTACAATTTAAGTAGCCCAAGTACATTCAGCGACAAATTTTTTTAAGATAAAATTCAATAATGTTAGGGATTTAAATATTTATGACTCAAACTGAGCCGCAATATTAGTTGTCACTATCTATTAGACGTTGAATGTAATATTATTTATTATTCTATTATCTAAAATCTCATGAAAATGAACGTGACACCAGTGCAACACTTTAAGAAATATTGCCAGTCCATAATTGAGCACGAGAACACTGACTATGGGAATAATATGACAATATCACTCTCAGGCCAAGATTCAAACTAAGCCCAGTAAGTAGAATGCCTATCTCTCACCATTTGAAGTTTGAAAGTCTAGGTCACTTTACCATATTGAATTGAATGATGATAAAACTGGTCCATGATGAATATGTATATATAGAGAGAGAGAAAATACAATCAGTGATCAGTGATAATAAAGAAGAAACTGTGACTTTGTGGTTAAGATAGGCGTAGGGACCATCTCATTTGTATTTGATTCAAAAGTCAAGTAGAAAGCTGGGAAGTGGCATCAGCAGCTCTCATTGTGTTAGTGACTTTACTCCCAACAAGTTTGTTAGACGTGACAAATAAAGGTAACATGCCCCATCTTATATTATTCAATCGTAATGATAACATTAATTGTATTGTGTCCAAGTGGTAAGAGATCGATCCTACAATACGACTAGTGCCCTATATATCTACACACACACACACACATTGATGGAGATCACAATACCAATTTACTCATCAGTATTCATTTCATTGCATTGCATTGCACATGCGATCATGATCAATATTTAACTTCAACCGTATAGCTAGAATATCTTTTGGATCCAACAATATCTCCATTATGTACAGCATCAGACTTCAAGCTCATATATTGGCAAGAGCCATTTTATCTGAAAATTTAAACTATTAGATGGACAGTCTGACGAAATATATACAAAATAATTAAGGGGCAAGCGTCCGAAAATGGAATTTGATGAACCCAACATCTACAATACCGTGAGTATAATGCAATTTCTCAAAACACTCCAGTTCCATAGTTTTATTATTTCTTACCCCTTAAGCACATACAATAAGAGTATCCAGTTAAATAAATGGTAATTAAACACTTGTTGAAAAGAACATTTGATCGCATTATTGATGCTTACCCATGTGAGAGGGCTCCACCACAAATACTTTTTAAAGAGGGACGAATGGTAGACAGTCATAGGGCCGTTGTACCTAAATGCCCATTTGATTGCTAGAATCATTATTCTTCTCTTCGCCTCACCTATCGGATTAGGAAGAAGCTAGCAGTAAAAATAATAAAGCCCATGACGATTTATTTATTTTTGCTTCTATGATGATTCAGGCTCTTTGAGTCTCAAATCATACTAGAAATATATGAAAACGTTGGTCTACTACTAAAAAATTATTATTACTATTTTATAAAGGTTGGTGAATTAATCTCATCGTCAATTGGATTAAATCAGAAGGATGAAATTATATGGTTGACCTAACATAATGTTGCATGAGGACCTAAATTCGAAAACCCAAAACGGAAGCAAACCTGAGTGCTTACAGATCTGTGTCATAGGCCTCACTATATGTCTCGACTTGATGATATATTTATTGATCTCTTCTTTAGAAATAAAGAGAGTAAAAAAGATATATCCATTAACCCACGCATGGTAATGGCATTTATCTGTACAAATTATTGTCTAGAATATTGTCGAAGAAGAGTCGGAGCAATTTCAAATTTCATTATCTCATAAAAGGATTCTGCAAAATCTTTTCTTCAATTCCAGTGAAATTAACTAAAAACACCCTCAACAAAGTAATTAATAATTAATAGAGTTCAACCAATAAAACGTATTCACGTGTATTTTAAATTATGGGTTTGTACATGATTGGTGGTATTTAAACGGTAATAATTAGTGATTAATGAGGTCGTAAATCATTTCTTTTGTACCTACGTCAGCAAGAATTTAAGAACTCATGTGCACAAGCGCAACACTTGAGTTCCCAGAATAAAGTTATTTAAACAAAATTTAACAAAATCGCGATCAGTACACATTGTAATTTAATTTAAACAGCACCAAAAAAAAGAAAAGAAAAAAAAGAAAGTAGTAAAGCCACGGTCTAGCATTTCGAGAAGATATTGCTGATAATCCTGGGTTTGACCACTAAACTAGTTTGCTTGCCGGATTTAGACTCAAAAGACTAATTATTTAAACTAATCCATAAGATAAGAGTTGGTTAAATAAACTTTGAGCAGTTGCATCTACGGTCGAACTCAGAGATCATGATTGTAATCCCGGGACCCACGTTGACAGATTCAGGGCATCCCCACTCCCAGCAGATAAAAGCATGGCGAGCCGCGATCGTCCCATTGACACTGAGGTGGCCTCCACGTGATTATACGTGTCGTGAGTCCGAGAATCCACGTCTTATGTGAAGACAAAAGAGCTGTCAGATAGTTGGTAACTGGTTCGATACCGTATTCATAGTGGCGTAACGAACAAAGTGAATATGTGAAACATTATTTGACAATAGGGATACTTCAGACAGACAGACAGCCTCCGTTTGCATCTGGCTGCGACGCACCGTTTTCAATTTATTATATTATTCCTCATCCTCCCTCAGAACAGTAGCGAAAATGAATACCCCACCGGTGGGTCCCCCACTCTACCCTTTCCCATTTTCCTATTTATTTTTATTCATTTATCTTTTTTTTTCTTTTCCAATTTCTCAATTATGGTACTCGTCTCATGATAACTGCCATGATTTAATAAAATTAAAGTATTATTCAAAAGGGAAAGAGAAAGACACCCTCATCCCATGATCAATCAATAACACAATCTATTATCAAAGCATATTGTAAATTAAAAATCAATTACTTGTTAATTATGAAAGTTTAGTCTTATAATCTTTATCTTTTCTTTTTAATTCACTTTTTATCATTCGGCAAAAAAGTATTATTTTAACTCATTTAAATCATTAATGAGCGGTTTTTCCTATTCTGGTTCTCCTCTCTCGAACCTCCGCCATTATTAAATTAATACACAAAAACAATAACTAATGTAAAACTTGCAAGGCGAAATCTAATTTGTTACCTAACAAAAGATTATTTACACTGGATAAAACGGCAGAATTCACGCGAGTACGATAAATATAACTTCTCGCGAGTCTCGTGACGACGGGGGGGCGGGATAAGATATTTACAAAATGAAAAGCAAAAATGAGTGAATAAAAAAACTAAAAAAAAAAAGTAGAGATCTGACAGCTTTTCTTGGCCTGTCTCAACGGACAGGGCAAAGATGGCAACGGATTTTTCTTAAGTGGCGGACTCCAACACTAAAGTTAAAACATATTTAAGGATGGCTTTGAGGTCCGCGGTCTCTTTTGTAACAGTCTCCAAATTCCAACACAGCAATATAGGCTGTAGAGTGTCCTGTCTCCGCGAGCTGGAGTGAGGTGTGTGCGCGAGAAGGACCGGATAAGCAGAACAAACTAACCAAACAAAATGGGAAGATCAAATTCTTGTTTCAAAATTATCACCTGCGGTAGCGACTCAGCTGACAACGATGATCTTGATGTCTCTGAGGTATCTGATCGGTTTTAAGATTCTTGTTTTTGTTTACTCGCATTGCTATTTGACTATTCTTTTCTGTTTTACTTCTTGTCCTACAATCTTGTCGTTTCGATTTGCATTTGACGGTTTATGTTTAGGTAATGCCACTTTCAGTTGTTATCCATTTAAAACTTGTTAATGCCAAGATCTGTGGACAATTTGAAGTTCACAGCTGAGTGTTGATTTTATTGCTTCTAGAAACAACGTGACGATGGTTCTTGAATGGTATTATGCTGATTAGATTTAATGGCATGCTAAACAAGGCATTAGCGATGTAATGCTGATGTGCGTTATGAATTCGTAAAAGATGTGTACATGCAACTTGCGGCTGTTTGTGTTTTATATTTACTGAACGATTATAATTTGATAATTCTTCAGTGTGGTGCGCATTTTGTCGGTGTTCTCTGGAATGTTTGATGATTAAATTTATTTCGGGATCAAAATTTATTCATCTTTTTGGTCTTTCAGAAGCCTCGTCATGCTTCTGTAATGTCCCATTTAGCTGATAAGATTTGGGTTTGCTGAGACTACTTTATGAGCAGCCTGATTTGTGGAGATTGAAGTACATTTTGGAGATCAGGACTGGCATTTGCAATTAGTTACACTAAACTTCAATCTCATCATTTATCAGACATAAATTGCACTTTGAAGCGATGCAATTGTATGGATGATTTTGTGACTAAATAATGTGTATTTACGGTATGTTTATGTGCTTTATCTTTTAACAAGTTTGATACATTTCAGATCTAAATTACACTGCAGTTGAAAGTTTGTTGCCAATGGTAAAATGCCCTTTTCTTTATGTGCAAATTAGTTCATATGCTCGTATGACGTTGCAAAGTCATTCTCCTTTTG
This sequence comes from Murraya paniculata, assembly GCA_030449075.1. Lineage (NCBI taxonomy): Eukaryota > Viridiplantae > Streptophyta > Magnoliopsida > Sapindales > Rutaceae > Murraya > Murraya paniculata. The sequence continues at coordinate 1,415,907 of JAEVFN010000024.1, read as the reverse complement.
AAACCTTCGTAAAAGTTTGGGGTGAATAATAGTCTTTATTCATTTACTATATATTTTTGTCATATTTGTCTCAGTTGGAGGGTGGGAGAAGATGGTTGTTCTCCGGGTCATTTGTTTCTCTTTCAGGGTTAATTAGTATTTGAATATCTTTGTAGAGCAAGGGCCCAAATGACAAACGTGGGTGGAGTTTCCGGAAGAAATCTGCCCGGCATCGAGTGCTAAGCAACAGTGTGGTAACAGAAACCCCTTCATCTGTAGAGAAAGAAAGTCTGGAGACGGCCGATGTTAGTTTCCAAACCCCTTCATCTGTAAAGGAGGAGAGTCTGGAGTTGGCTGATGTTAACTTCCAAACTCCTCCATCTGCAAAGAAGGAGAGTCTGGTGTCGGCTAATGTTAATTTCCAACCACCCAATATCTCCAATGTTCCAGAGAAAATCCCCACCATACAATGCATTGATGAGAAACCCCAGTTGCCAACTCCTGTGGAAACGAAAACATCTGAGACCATTATTGAGACGGATGCAGATGATTCCCCCCTAGATGAGTCTGTTGTCACTGTCATCCAGGCAGCTGTCAGAGGGATCTTGGTATGTTTTCTTAAATGTGCAAGTTGGAATTTACCGGTTAATATTGTCTTTAACCTTTCCTTTCTTAAAAATTATTTTTTCTAGGCTCAAAGAGAACTGTTAAAGCTTAAGAATGTGGTTAAGTTGCAAGCTGCTGTACGAGGACACTTGGTTCGTAGGCACGCCGTGGGGACCCTACGTTGTGTTCAAGCCATTGTTAAGATGCAAACTCTTGTTCGTGCTCGCCATGCTCGTCTTGACAAGGAGCCAGATTGGAAGGCAGAGAAGGATACCTGCAATTCTGTAACCTCGGTAATGCAATTGGACTCAATTAAGCATATGCTAACTTAAAAGAAGCTGTCTAGGGAATATAGTTCTTGTATTTTTCTAGTTACATTTGTTTGGCAATTGAGTTGTATGCTGGCTCAATCCCAAGCAACCTCCTCCTGTCAGTAGTTAGCTTGTGGTCTGAAAAGTTCATCTCAAATTCTTATAATAAGCAAACCAAGTGAAATAATCGTTTGTTTCGATGTATTAGTTGAGGCTTAATAAAGTATGGACCTCAAGCCTCATATCTCAATATAAGAGAAAAAAGTAATTATCAGCAAATATTTTTAAAGTAACAAACTCTTTTGAAAATTTGTGTTGTACTAATTTCTTTGAACACCCATGTGAATATCATTGCATAGAAACACCATCAAAGGATAAATAATAGAGGGCAAAATTTTGCTATAGTTTATCTTACTGAATCAGTTAGGTAGTTTTTGAAATGGAATTGCCTTTATTCCCTGTTGCATGTTGTAATCATCTTCATACTTGCACTTCAATTGGCCTTTGTCGTAGTGTTTTATGATTGAGGATGAAAGATAAGCGAATATGCAATGCCAAATCATCATGCCTTACATCAATGTTTTAAATTGTTTGACACTCAAGAGGTTATCTGTTTGTCAGTATGTTGGTCACATTTCCTTCTCTTAAGCTTGAAATTTGCATAAGTTTAAGAGTTTTGTTGTTTGTGCTTCGATTACAATAAGCGTTGGATTCTAATGCACATTCCCTGTTGTTTCTTGACTTGTAGACGGTTCTCTAATTTTTTTCTTTTTTTAACAGATTGTGAACATTATCTGCTAACCTTTTTGATGAAAGAATCTTTTCATGCACTTGTAGACAGCAATTATTGTTTCTTCACCCTCAAGACAACTTCTCTTAATCATTCTTTCTTGTTTCAGAAGGGAAACTTATTAACTAAACCAAATGCAACTCGCACTTCTATTCAGAATCTGCTTAGCAACAGGTTTGCTCGTCAGGTATGAAAAGTTGCTGTTTTATTCTGTATTTTTGTAGCTTTATTGTAGGCTTTGGATCTTGCTTTACATTTTTCGAAGCTGAGCTGATACTTCCCTCATCCACCAAATTAAAGCTAATGGAGTCAACACCGAAGAACAAGCCTATCCACATTAAGTGTGATCCTGCAAAACAAGATTCTGCTTGGAACTGGTTGGAAAGGTGGATGTCTGTTTCGTCTGCAAAACAGACTGTGGAACCAGGGTCAAAGATAGGGCATTCTGAAAATGAGAAGAATGAAAATTTTGCCTCTCCAGTGGAAACTAACATCCCATCTGAAGTTTTATGTGATTCAGCAGATTCAAAGTCAAGTTTAAGGGAAACTGATGTACTGTCCAAAACTGAAGAAAATCTGATTACTCATGACGACAAATTTAACTTTCAGCAGAGCTGGCCAACTTCATTGGGAGATGATTTGGAGCTGTCTCAGCCTGAGAAAAATAGTACATCCGATGTGACCAAGGTCTCAATCGAGATAGATTCTCATCAAAGTCAAATCATGCAATCTGATGCATCTTCTCAGCAGGAGCTCAAGTCTCTTTCCAATAAGCCTGAAATGGAAAGTGAACCACCAAAACGTTCCATGAAAAGGTTTGCCTCTGAAGATCTTGAGACTGAGGGGAAGAAGTTTGTATTTGGATCAAGAAAGGCAAGTAATCCGGCATTCATTGCGGCCCATTCAAAATTTGAGGAGCTTAGTTCATCAGCCAATTCTGGCAAATCAATCAGTTCACAGCAACAAGATGTTTCTTTGGGTTCAAATGCCGGCAATATTTCGGCCGGGGCCGATACTTTAACCAGAACAACGGATCTCAGCATCGGAGAAAACTCAGTTTCAAGGATTCAATATGGTGGCTCTGAATGTGGCACTGAACTTTCTATTTCTTCCACTCTTGATTCACCCGATAGATCTGAAGTTGGGAACACAGAATATGAACATTCAACTAAAGTTTCCGAGAATGAAATTTGTGATCCTAAAAGCTTAAATAACCTGGATGTGAAAGCTAGTGATGCTTCTAGCATCCCAACTTGTGATGTCTCCCACTCTATTGTCAATCAGCCTGAGAAGGTTGATGATGTTCGCAATGAATCTGTTGATTCACTTGTAGTCATAGATGCCCCAGTACAGCCGAAGCCAGATAATAGTCCTTCTGATTTCCGTAAAGAACCAGACTCAGAGACTGGACATCAAGCATACAGACCGTACAGGTCATCACCAGAAGCTTCTCCTAGAAGCCACATAACTGTTCCAGAATCCCAAGGAACACCTGCAAGTCAGGTCTCAGTGAAAGCTAAAAACAACAGATCCGATAAGAGGGGATCTTACCGAAAGCGCAAGCCCCTGTCTGCAAGTAAAGGTTCTCCATCAAAACCAAATCATGACTCTGGTGCAAGAAGTAGTACAGAGCGATTGCCAAAAGATCAGAAAAATGGCAAGAGCCGCAGTTCCTTTGGTTCATCAAGAACTGATAACATTGATCAAGAACCAGGAGAAAATAGTAGTAGCAGTTCTCTCCCGCACTTCATGCAAGCCACAGAATCTGCAAGAGCTAAGATCCAAGCAAATAACTCACCGAGGTCAAGTCCAGATGTGCAAGACAGAGACATCTACATAAAGAAACGGCATTCTTTACCTGTTGCAAATGGAAGGCATGGTTCTCCACGTATTCAGCGGTCTCTGTCTCAAGCACAGCAGGGTGCTAAAGGAAATGGTACTCTTCATGGTATTTTCTGAACTTCCTCGTGTTCTTTTGAAATGGTGATCTAGCTGATAGACTTGCATCTCACTATCACATTTTTGCCCAGAAATACTTCACTTCCTGCCCATTCTCCCCCTCTATCATACATAAACAAAAAGGAAGATAAACAATATTAGGTTGCATTATTTATATCAAGGGAGCTCTTTATTGATGGTATTCATAATTAGCTTATACCTGAATGACAGAATTTATAACTTTACATCGTTCATTTTTTCGAACATATGAGTGCGATGCCAGTGAATTATCTTTATTTTGTCATGTGCATGTTTTTTAACACCTTGACATGTGGAAGTGCTCAAGAATTGTGGAATTTTTGAATAACATGACATAATAGTCAAGGCCTTTGATAGGGCGGGGTGATTTTGCCCTCAAGGATTAATTTTTAATGAAAAAGAAATAAAAGCTGAATGAGGAGTCTTTGACATTAATGATTTGGTACTTTGCTGTTTTGCTTCAGAGAAAAAATGGCAGAGGTGAGCGGATATAGCAAGTTGTTCTTGGGCTGTTGTGGTAGTAACCTGTCCAAATATAGACTTGGGTATGGTTGGTCTACTTGACATCCCTGTCCATATTTTTAAACCTCAGTTCTTCAAAACTTTGATGGTGCTTATAGTTGATATATGCAGAGAGCTGGAGTAAGGTTTTCATGTATATTGCCACTAGTCACTCAATAATTTTTAGTATATTTTTCAAACTTTGGGCAGCTGGGAATGTGCTTGTCTGTTTGTTCAAGAGTGTCGTGTGATTATTATATGGGCTTGTTACAAATGTTTTGGGATGTTGGTCAGAAAGTTTGACACATTAGCAAGGCTGGCCTTTTGCCACTTATTTTGTAATAAATCGATTAGTTAGTTTCTTTTATGCATCGGCTACATGCTTCCATGATATTTGTTTCAGCTAGGGGTTGAGTTCAGAAATGGTACCTTATCGTTCATAGAAGATGCGCTGTCACACTTCATATGCTGGTTTAGAAGTTAGAAGATACGCATACCACAATGTAACGGCTGTGGATAAATTAGCTACAAATAGAAAAGCTATATCATACATGACTTGCAAACTGACAATCGAGATCTATAATGCAATAAGAATAGATCTACTAAATCTTTAGGGTATTTTCATTTTACTACCTAATTTTCTTGGTATCTTATTTTGTCACTCAAATTTTTGGACAACTACATTTTATTTTTTATTATTTTATTGCTAAATTATTGAAGTTTTAACAGAAATTAAGGTAAAAGTCTATTTTACTTTTAAATTGTATAAATACAATTTAATCTTCTAAATTAAAATGTGTATAATATTAATTATATACAAAAGATAGTGTTTTAATTAATTAATTAGTTTGCATATCTAAAACAATCAGTTAATAAAATTATAAGTATTATAATACTTTTGGTTTAATATGCTGAAATTTTTTAATTACTTATGTGACATCAGTAATTTCTTAAAAGAGTTAACAGTTTGGTAATAAAATAATAAAATCAGAAACATTAGATGAAAAGAAGCAATTATCAGTAGGGTGGGCAAAAATATCTGGCCTGTCAAGTACAGGCCCGTGGACTTCGGCATGGCTTTAATATACGAGGGCCTAGATAAAGGCTCAAGAAAAAAAAAACTCGGGTAATGTTTAAGTCTATTATTTTTTTAAAAAATAAATTTATAATTAGAATAATATAATTAAAATTAAAAAATAATATAAAAATAAAAAAGAAAACTTAAATTCTTAATTTATAAATTAATGATGATTTAAAAATGTTAAAATTATAATAATAAATTCTCTCTTATGCGTTAATTAATCAAGAGAATGTTTGAATTAGAGAATCTAATATAAAAAAAATTTAAATTTCTAAGCTTTTATTTACTTTATTTATTATTTTACTTTAAAATATTTATTTTCTTTAATTTATTTATGGTTATAACAACTTATTGATTATTAATTCATTTTAAATTTACAATAATTTAAAAAAAATAAAAAAAGTTAATGGAAGCCCGAGCCTAGTCCAAGCTCACTTTTTGCCATCTATAATTATCAGAAAATTTTAATAATAAAGTGATATGTCAGAAAATTACATGATAAAATGATAATATCACTCAGTCTTTTCTTAATTTATAAATCAACTTTATTTTTTTTTATCTTAATTTTTTTTGCCATTCAATACGTGCACAAATGGGAATCGAGACCCAGAGAAGCCGAAGCCTAGAAAATTTGTCAGTCGTCACAAAAAGTTGTTTTATAAGATATATATAATTTTGAAATAATTTGAATGCGGTAAATAGAGAAAAAAGATTTGAAGTGATTTATAGAGGGTTGCAAAACCTATTAGGCATCATCAGAGCAGCCCGCCTATAAGTTGCGATCAAATTGTTTCAAGAGTGCTAATACTTAGAACCCTTCGATTTATCTCAATAATCTCACATCTCAATTGATTTAATCTATTTCTCAAAATTACCATCGTTCTGAATTAAAAATAAATATTTAATCTTTTTTAACTTTTTATTTTCCTTCTCATATACACAATTTCTCTCTTCATCATCATCATACCATCTTAATCACCACCAAATCTATCACCATATTGAACAACATTTTTTTAATTTCAAATTTTTTTTTTCATTTGTAAAACACAGTAACTTATGGCTATAGGGTTTTATAAAGTTAGCCCTGTGTCTCTGGACACTCAGTTTCTTTAACCCAAAAAAAAAAAAAAAAAAAATCAGTTAATGCAAATATAAATAAATAAATACTCATCTTCAATTTTTCAATTCCTTAATTTTAGGAATTTATTTTTGAATCCTTCCGATATTTTAATTTGTAATTATCTAACTTATTTAATTATTTATTTTGTGCCAGAGAAAAAAGGTCCATGTATGATGTTTTAATTTATTTTTTTTTACAGTATCAATAATGCAAAAAATATGTACCATTGAATTTAATCAATGACTTATATTATTTTTTAGAATAAAAAATTTTAAATACTTTAAAAATAATATAGGTGATTAATAAATTGGTTAAACATGTAATTTTAAATTTAAAAATAAAATAAAAAGAGATATGATAAAATACAGAATTTGAAATTCTTTTATTTAAAATTAAATTCTTGTCAAGTATTACTTATTACATTGCATTTTGATGCCAAAAAATCTGATAGGCAACTGTTTTTCTAATTGATTTGATAATGAAGCCTTGTGACTTTGAATATAGTGGATATAAATTTCAAATATAATTACCATCCGCAATCGCCTATTATGAACCAATACAAGAAGTCAGCGTATTGGCGTAACCAGCGCCCTTGAGTGGTTTTGATCCACTGCAAGACTTCCACGGCATCATCATAGGCCGCCGGCAGGTGGTGTTCGGGGCCAAGCCTGTAATCTACTGGCACAATCACAATAGGGACTCGGGCTGCAATATCTGCGCACAAATCGCGTAGATTTTTGTGGCTGCGCTTAAGAGAAAGAGGGCTCCACCGTGGATATAAACTATGAGGGGAAGCTTGGTCTTGGTGGAAGAATCAAGTGCTTGACGGGGCACAAATATGTGGACCCTGGTGTTGTTTAATTGATTGACGGGACATCTTTCGAAAGAGGGCAACTGTGTGGTCATTTGGATCGGGTGTGGCTCCGGTGCTTGGGTAATCGCTGTAATCATGAGTGATCGTGCCCTTGGCGTTGACGATGAACGGTCAAAAAAAAAAACTTTAAATAACATAATACAGTACCATAATACTTTAGAAATGCTACAAAAATAAGAAAAAATTACATTCATAATACAGTACCATTTTCTTAAGTGCCATGTATGATCTCAAATAATATAGCACTTTAAATACGACACAAAGTTAATATTAATTTAAAATAAAAAAACTAATATTTACTAGCAATTTGAAAGTTATCTACTATCTTTTAATTAATTATTTATTTATCTATTATATCTATTATATTAAATGAATGACTAATACATAAACATTTAAATCTAAGACTCCATAAAATATCCACTATTAATGTTGTAAAAATACATATAGCATCATAAAGAAATCTAAGAAAAAAAAAAGAAAACTAAACTTTAGACGGTCATGTGTGTAATTAATTTACTTAATCACGAGTGTTTTGTTATTTTTTTAATTCATTAAACTATTTGTCCACTTCATAAAACTATTTGTTCACTGTGTTTTAGAAAAAAATAAAAATAATTAAAAATCAACATTGTTCTTGATGGTTTTGGTGGTGATAAAGATGAACATGGGGTGATTCATGAAGGAGAGAGAGCGAAAATGAAATAGTAAAAAAATTAAAATAATAATAATATTATTAAATATATTAATTTTTTATTTAAAAAATTATCTCAAATGATGCAGTATTCCATAAATTAATTAATGAAATAATATAATTGATATACTTAAATTTTATAAAAAAAATTATTAATCATTCATAAATTATACATTACTTAAAATAAAAAAATTTAAGATATCCTCCATTTCTCAAATAAACACAAATATTTAACAACTTTCATAAGCCTGCGTAGGCCCATGGAGGGGGAGACGTGGCGGAGTGCCTGACAGACATGACTTTGTAGCTGGTGTTGACTGGACGATTACCTGCCCTTTCAATCTTCATCAACTATTCAAATATCGTCCTTTCATCGTTTCTCTCGATTAAAAACTTGTGGTCAGAGGCCCCATCCTCATAACAAGTTAAATTTCTATCCCACTCACATTCACTGCGCGTGAACAATAGCTCCACCCCACTGTCCGCTTCCCCTGATCGCACGCGCTGCAATGTTGCGTGTTGCATATCTCCTACGTCTACCACAGAGATAAAGGACGACAGAGGAAACGGGAGTGATGACATCAGGGTCTCTAAAATTTTAAGTTTTTCCTGTTTGTACTGAATGACTCCTAAAATGACTGAAATACCCTTCGCAGTTTAGTTACAATTCTAACATTGTGATTAAAAGAAAAAGGGCAAAGGGCAAAAAAAAAAAAAAATCAGTTTTATAAGAGTATTTTAGTCTTTCCGTTGGCAGTCGGAGACCTATTTCATAAAAATATAGAAATTTACGTCCTTTTTTTCAGAACAGTTAAACAATTAGGGATCTAAATGTTATTAAGCCAGTGATATAAACGAAATAGAAAACTAGAAACCGTAACCATACGGTGTCACAAATTGAAACGGCAGAGCAGCGAATACGGAGGATCTAGGGTTTCCTGGGATCTCTCCGTTACTAGTAATTGCTCAATACAAATATTTATAAATCTATTTATCTGATCACTTTTTGTGCCTCTCCAATTCGATCTTTTACAATCCTTTTTAACTTATTGGGGTTTTCAAAAATCAGCTAGGGATTTAAAATTCTGTAGTGATAAAGAGTCTAGCTAGGCTTTTGAATCGGAGAGATATTTCAAAAAAATCTTCAATTGAAAACTACTACTGCTACTACTACTTGCATTATATAACATTTACTGAGAATCGAAGCTGGAAAGAAGTTATTTTTGAGAAATATTGTCTGAATATGCGCGGATTGCACAAATCGAAAAGGATTTCTTGGGCTCCGGATGTAAATCTTTGTCAGGTAAAAGATCATTAATTTCGACAAATTTGATGAGTATTTGTTGGAGTTAAGGTAACACAGAATCGAATTGATGAACAAAACTGAGGGAAAATTGGCGAAAAAAAGAAAAAAAAAAGCTGTCATTTGAACCCTGATTGTTGCACTGTTAATGGGGTTCGTTTTTTATACTCTGGCGATTTTGTGGGTATAATTTTATTAATTATCTGAACTGTTGTGAGTACATGCCGTAATGGGAATTTTTGCAATAAAGGGGTTTCTGTAAATTGCATCAGATTGAGTATGAGTTTACTCAAAATGAGTGTTGATTCTTTGTTTTACCATGTGGATGTTATTTGGAAATTAAGTGCTTTGTATCATTTTGAGCCCAGAAGGCAGTCATGCTAGTTAAATATGGATTGAGAAGTATTTTCAAATTTTATTAAGAAAGATTTTTTTTTTCCTAACACCATTATAGGCACAAGGAAAAAAGCATTTTGATTTCTAGTATTAATTTTGAACATATTAGTACAGAAGTTCCTGCTAGAATCATGTTTGGCAATGCTTCCTTTGGTGAGGACATGCTGCTAATTTTTTAAACTTAAATTTATAATTATGCATTAATCTCCTTTAGTTTTTCTGTGGAAACTGGAAGTTTGGATTCTTTTATGGTTCTTTACTGAATTCATATGCTAGATTGAAGATAGGAGGACAAGTTATATAGTTGGTGAAATGTTGGATTCAGAATAAAATAATGGGCCCTGCATAAATTGAATTGAAGGGAAAATGATTGCCTGATCGTAAACTGAAATCCTTGTTAGTTTTGAATTTTACTTTGATGTGAATGCATGGAAGAGTTAGGTTTTTTTTTTTTTTTAATTGCTATGAACGTAGCAAGTATCTGGTAATACATTGATTACTTCTTGCTTTTTGTTATTTTCTTGAAGTATTTAGCATTCCATTCACCTGATTCCTAGGTATTGAGAAGAGGAAAGTATGGAAGCTTTTTCTTCTAAAAGATATTCTTATATTCTTACTGCATTCATAAATGTTTATCTCATTCATTGAGAGTTGAAAGTGAGTCACACATAGTTTGCTAGGCAATGTTGTATCAAGTTGCTCAATTTTGTGATATGTGTTGGTTAACACAACTGAAAGTTCTGTTCTTTTTGGTATTTCAGATAAATGATTGGTTGGTGATTTTTTCCCCTTTATTGCACATATGTCAAACAGTTGGGCTATCTCCTTGAGTTATTACTCAATATTCCCTAGGCAATAAATGCTGGATGGTTGCACTCATAGAATTGTTGATTTTATAGTTTGTGTGATGAAGTACTAGTGTGTTCATGGGCACTGTGTACTTAAAGCGCGCTTTATAGGTAATGTATTTTGTAATAGACAGATGTGATTACGATTGCTGTTGCTATATGCAATGTTCTTGTGTTATGGTGATGCTTTAGCATGAAATTGGTTGTGTCTAAAATTGCCTTTTCTTTTCTTTCTGTTTCAAAAAGGGAGTGGCTCCAAGCGAATGCTGCTTCCTTCAATGGAGGGCCAACTTATAATAATATCATAGGACATAGCTAAGTTACACACACCCACCAGTGAGGCATGCAAGAGAATCAGATCACACGACTGAAGTCCTTGAGCAGCCAACTGATTAAAATGGATGTGCTACATATTGCATTCTCAATTTATCTTAGCTGGTGACGATTTCTGAAGCCCATACTGCAGCATTGGAACTCGAAGACATTGGCTTATGCTGGAAGCTATGTTGAATCACTTTGTCATTGGATTAATTGATTTGATTGACCTCCAAAGTTTATCCATTATTTCTGTCGCCACGGAATTAGTGCCGAAAGTTATAATGTACGATAGAGCCTTGGAATGATTATCTGGCTATGGCTTGCCAGGATTTTGAGGAACGTCATGATTAGGTTGATACTACCTACCTCCAAATGGTGAGAGAAAATGGCTTCTTCTCCTTGAAAAGAAGTTCACCACCCATGGGCCTTCTACCTCCACCCGACATTGCTCCTTCAGGCTTTTGCTCAGTGAAACAATATCGATGTTCAATCAAGGGTTATTTCCAGAGAAATTAAAAGATATTATGTGTATAATTTAAGTGCTTTAATGATATTATGAATTATTCAACTCAAGATTGAGGAGTCTCTTTCATGTTTTATTCTTACAATGAGGGACTTATGCTCATTGTATGATTATGGACCCCTATCCACTTGGTGCACAAAAGTTGGTAACTTGACGGTGATTGAACATTATGAAATACCCTTCATTAGGTTTTATAAAGAAATCTTTGTTGGTCACTTGCTCGTGATTGAACAATGTGAAATACGTATCAGGCTCTATAGTGAAATCTTCTATTATAATTTGGCTTTGTGCGAATTTTTCTAGGATAGAGATCTGGAAAACACTATGATATAATGTTTCTTTTAGCAGCAGACAATTCAGGTGCACTTAGAGGAGAGCTTAAGGAGAGCTTAGTGATTTGTATGAATGTTTTGCAGATTTTTCTCTTGTTGCTATGCAATTGGATTTTATCTTTACCCTCGGAGTTGCCGTTGGATGTTTTGCAGATGAATTGTCATGAACTATTAATAGCTTTCAGTTATACCAGATAAAATTCATATCTGAAATATATTTTACATCATCTGTTTCCTATGTATATCTGATTTAGAGCAAAGATCGAGCTGTCATATGATTCTGCTTTGATGGATTAATAAACTTCAGTTTCTCTCTTTTCAGGAAAGGTTGTTTTTGTCTGAGGAATCTCCTTCACAAGTTGGATTAGGTGCCCAAGATCACCTTCAAGCAAAATCATCATGGTTGTCCCATTCAAATGGCGTTGGCAGTGATGACATTCTTCCTCCTGGTTTTGAAGGAGGTCATCCCCCAAACCAGTTCCAAGTTAACTTGTCTGAGATTCCCCTAATCAAATGGAGATGTCCTTCCAGGGTGAGTCACGGCTTCATAATTTGATTTTGAACCTTACCTTCCACTTAAAATTTTAGTTGTTTCGTGGATTATTAATATGAAGCTGGATTTGGTCATTATTACAGTTCCAGTTAGACATTACTTGGCAAGTTGTTGCTGGGGAGGAAAGCAAAGAGGTGGAGATTGAAAATCAAAGAGAAAGAAGAGTGCTTGAAGCAGTTTATCCGCGCCCATCTGCCATCCCTCAAAAGTTTGATACTTGGCTTGTTTTCCCAATTTTTCTTCTCTTGGCTTGCACTTGTTTGACTGATCTTTTTCCCCTGTGTACAGCCCCTCTGTTTCAATGGACATGGAGCAGTCACAATACACTGATCAGCAGACTCCTTTGATACCCATTACTCCCATTGAAGATGAAGAAGCAGCCTTAGATGCACCATCTGGTTTAATAGCACCATTTAGCATTTCCATGAGCTCGCAGCCACCAGTTTTGGCTCCTGGAGTTCCACCGCCTTCTCAGGTCAGCATACCTAGCATTGCAAACACTCTTGTCAGCGAGAAACCAGCTTCTGGAATGGCCCTTGGTGTCGACCCCGATGTAGTTGCTGCTGCTTCTGCTGCCTTAACTCAAATTTCAAAGAGGAATGAACATGGTAATTTGATTGACCATGATTTGCTTATTAAACTCCTCAGCAACCCAAAATCCATTGAGAAATTGGTGACAGACTATGGAGGGGCCTCTAATGCACAGAACGTACCCAAGCCAACATTGCCTTCAGTACCAGTGTCAGATCATCCTCCTCCCCCAGTAGCAGTATCAGATCCTTCTTCCATACGCTTCAATATGATGGAGACGAGTTCACCTTCATTGGTGGCTACTACTTCAAATGGGGGTTTTTATGCTCAAGCAAATGGTGTTGGAGTGGGCCATCATCCTAAATCATGGATTAAACCACCTGGAGTTGTTCCAGCTGCATCATCGCCTTCCTTTGGACCTTCTCAACCAAAAGACTTGAACTACTATAAGAACTTGATTCAGCAACATGGAGGAGATAGACAAGAAACCTTGCAGCAGTTTGGTAACCGATTCAGTCACCAACAACCGGGGACAAGCCAAGAATTCGTAAATAATCCCAAATCAAGAGACTCAAAACCCAAAATAATGAAGCCTTGTATTTATTTTAACAGTTCAAGGGGATGCCGGCATGGATCCAAATGTGCGTACCAGCATGATACATCGTCCCAGCAAAGGAGTAATAACATGCCGGAGGGCCAAAATGCAAAGAGAATGAAATTGGATAGGCAGATTAGCAGTTGATGTTTTGTTCCTTTGGGTGTGGGCGTTTTGAGTGAGGAGAGGCTGATTCAGTTTAAAGAGAACATAGTTGCACAAAATTCACTGTTGCTTCGAAAGGTGTAATTTTGATTGTTTTCTTCCATGCTTTTCCTTGCACTACTGATGATGATCTTCGAGATACGAGTTATGGGATGAGCTATTTTTCATCACAATCTCAGCCGAGGATTTAGATTATTTTCTTTTTTATTCTCTTCTATCCCTTTAAAGTTGTAATTTTCCTTGAATGCTGCCGTTTCTCTTCCCCCGCAACACAAACGAAATCCCTCTGCAAAATCTCAATCCTCTAAGTGAACTTTCAGCGTTAAAAAAGGGGTTTCAAGTAATCATTTATTTAATTATATACCAAATAAATATCCGACATTTCTTTTAAAAAAAAAAATCAGATATTTCTTTCGGATGGCCTTTAGAAAGAACAAAATGGGCTGGACTATTGTTGTTGTTGTAATTGTCCTATTTCATTTTAGAAAGTAAAAACCGACGTCACTAGATGGTAGAGACTAGAGAGTCGGTAGACTCTCCCCCTTTTCTCTCCTCTTCTCAAAATAATAAAACCCCACCCACCCAGAGTAGTTAAGGCAAGGCGAACTAATCAATCATTCACTCATTCGCGATATCCCGAGTAATAATCATAATAATAAATTTAGAGTGGAAGTGAAAATAAAAATGTTGAAGTTCTTATCAAAAGTACGGATCGAGTTCAACGCATTGGACCCACGCATAGCGTCCTGCATGGAGTTCTTAGCTCAATGCAACGCACCCAAGGCTAAAGAATCCAATCCCGCCTGTCAAATTCAGGTCAAGCGACGTACCGACGACCACCCTCCCGAGATCAAGGTCACTTTCGTCACTGGTGCCGAGGAGGTTTTCGATGCCATTTCCACCCCTGCCCAGACCATCAGGAACATGATTCTCGAGAAGGGTCAGATGCTTGAGAACGAGCAAATGTTCCGCGACGCTGGTCTCAACTGGCCCGTTCTTATTCCCGAGGAGGAGCTTCAACAGCCAATGCCTGGCATCAAGGTTTGTTCTCAACTCTTCTTCGAGGCATTTCGTCGAACAGCTGTTGTTGTTTTTAGCATTGTGGATTTGATTTTATGGTTCGTTCGTGCATTTTTTTTTTTTTAAATTCTTTTATGTTGTTTGTTTCTAACATTTTGATTAAGACTTAGCTAGTCACGTCACATCTGCTACTTATTTCCCATTAGTTTTCCTAGCAGTCTCTCTCCGTTAATTGATTGTGCACGGTATTGGAAAATGGAATTGTATATACATTTGTAGTTTCTTTCTCCCCTATTGGAATCTCGCTATTTCTGGGTTTGTTGAAGTCAGTTGCAATGCTTTAAGTTGGCTAACTCTGAGTCGTGTCTGTAACTCTAGTTTCTATTAACTAATGGTTAATTCATTCTTTGAAATGGACACTTTTTAGAGGCATTGCCTTTTCTTCAGGTTAAAAAATATTGAAGAAAATCATGTATCTATCCTTTTACTTGTATCTGTCCACACGACAGAATCATGTATGCATTGAAGGTGGTGGAATTTGATTCCTTAATTGAAGAAACTGAACAACTAGCTTTGTCTAATGAATACTTTTTAATTATAATAATTAGATCTAAGTTGGCAAACCGCATGATAGAGTTGCCTTTTCTCCAGGTTTTTGTTATTTCAAGTTTCAACTATGGGTATTATCGTGCTTTCATTAATGCTGGTTAATGGTGGTAGGCTGCTTTTAAAGGGCATTTTAGTGCTTTCTCCAAGTTGAACAATAATTTTCCTTGCCTAAAAATTTGTTGACATTTTAAAATTATTCAATCCACTGGACAATTTGATATGAAATTGCCGTAATTACTGCATCTACTTTTCGGATGCTTGAGAATAGTTGTGCAAGAGAAGGAAAGTGTGAGGAAAGTAAACATGACCTTTGTTGTCTTGAAAAGACCCGATCCTGACATCAGCCTTACCATCCTCACTTACTGTCTTCTCCTCCTATGTAAAGTTGTACAATATGTATGTATGTAAAAGGATAAACTTATCGAGTACTTTGCCAATAGCTGCTTCTTATAGATTGTATTCTCATGTCCTGTCAGAATTTTTATTGTTTTCGGCATTTTGTTTTTTGTTTTTGCAGCCAAGGTATGCAAAAGAAAAGAAGGGCTAATTGTAATCTGTCTTATCTGCATGCTCGGGATCATTGTGGATGGCCAACTTTGGAAACTTATATTCTAGGGGAAACACTTTTTTATTTCTTATATTTGCAACTAGCATATGTTTTTGCTACACTGTGGAAGCATCTAGAATTTCAGGTTAATATGGTTGGTTACGCTCGAGTTGTAGTTCTTGTCAATGATTTGGTTTTATTTATTTCTGTTTAGAAGAGTAGTTGGGGTATGCAAGCTGGTACAAATAACCAAACACTTACTGAAATAATTTAAATAACCGGCAAGGCAAGAAGATACCCTATAAGATTAGAGTTGAAAGCCCCATTTTTTTCCTCTCTTTTGGTGGATACTGTTGTTGAATGGTGTGCGTCTTGTTTTCTAATAATTTTAAGTCGGTCCTGTTTTGCTTGCAATTACAAATGAAAAGATGCAGTGCCTTGCCAGAACTTTATATTGTCTACGCGTTTTAAAGATGAGAAATAATAACTGTCTAGATTATAAATCGTGCTCTCAAAATGGATTGGAGCCAGCAAATCCAGCTAAATGAGGATATTTGTCCTGGTGCCTCCGAATATCCAATTCAGCTGCTGCCAATCACTGAGCTAAGTTCGAGCGTAATTTGACCCATTGCTTTTGGCTGGTGTCATGGTTCTTGCTCTTGCTTAGACAACTTTCGGCCCAAAGCTCTCGTTACAGCACCCGTTCAGTGATTCAAATTCCAACACGTCTCCCCGGAGACCCCAATCAACATTGCTAAAGTCTTAGGACACAAATGACATCCAAACATAAGATAGTATTATATAATCCAATCTAATCCAATTAAATCTAATCTAGTCCAATCCTAATAATTAGTCCAATCCAATCCTGCGTGCCAAACGTAGCCTCATGGTATGATAACAGCGTTAGAAACTGCAAACAAACCTGTACAACTGTAATTCAACAGCGGGCTACAAATTTAAGAGTTACAAAAATTTAAGGTAGAACACAAGACCATCTGCCACAAGCACAAATCTCATGTGATAGAGGAGGTTTCGGTGAAGTTCACTTCCTTCCACGGTTCAGTAGAAACACAACCTACATACAAAAGGGATGTGGCCAGATTGACACACTTTAATAACAGTTGCACCATTTCCGAAAAGAGCTATAAGCAGTGGGGAAACGAAGCCTCATATGATCAACAAAATACAGCTGAGCTTAATCCATTACAAACCATCTTAGCGATCTTCCCTTCTAATTGCATTGGGATCAGACATCATGTCCATCATCATCTTCTCGGGTGAATCTTCCCAGCTAGCAAAGTTTTTCAAGTCAACCTGTAAAAGGGACAGACAAGCATTCACTTTGAGCCATTTACGTGCAACTCATGAATCTACAAATTCACAACAGCATCCAAAGTGATCTAAGTGAATTACCTTGCGTCTTTGCTCGGTGAAAAGTTCCTCTCTTTTCTTGTATGACATCTGCATTTGCTTCACTGACCTCCCACCTAATCCCCAAACTTCAATTTCTAAAATCAGAGATTCAACTGGGAGAAATCCCTGCAGTACATAAGTTCATGCGTTAAGGTCTGCCAGTCAATCTTTCACAGTAGATTTGGATTTTTTTCAGTATTCATGTCATGCAGAGAGTTCAAATATATGCAGAAGAGTTTCCCACCTCAGTCCATATTGTACCTAATAGAAAAAGTTCGAGTTGAATATCATCTACAAAAGTTGGTATTTCATAACAAATTCTAGGAGCATCCATAAGCTTAACTTGTCTAAGAAAAATACAAGTCAAAATGCTGAAACAAAATGGTAGATATATAAATAGAACAGTGATAGCTAAAAGGGCACAACACCAAAAATGCCCCACAAAATCAATGCAATCGAGGCACGACTCAAATCTTAAAAAATTCATCATATTACCATTCACAATTTGAATTGATGTGATGTAAAACTTCAATTTGGCAAGTGAGAACAAAAAGTAATTGGCAATAATCAGTCCTATAGAGCATTAGTTTTAATTGCTACAACCAATGATACCTGATGTGGAATAAGGGAGCCATGTTGGTAGGTTCTGTCAACTGCATGATGACGAACAGTAACTCTAGCAAAATCTTCATCAATAAAGATTCTCTCGTTGCCTATGGTTCCTCCAAATGCTATTCCCACAGGCATTGGATGTGGCTCATAAACTCTGCCACTAGGATGTAAATGGCTGTACACAAAGTTCTTCTCCTTCCCTATTTATAATTGAATAGTTAGTTTCACAACACTGAAAAAATAAAGTTTCATGACAGTGAAAAAAAAAATAAGGCTTACAAAAAACATGGCTTTAACTCATCAGTTTTGGACAAGAAAAGATACCAGAAGTTAAAAATGCATGGAAGATGGGACTTATACTATAAGTTACATACCAGAAGGTAAAAACACATGGAAGGTGGGACTTATAGCATACAAGTTTCCCGAGCTTCCATAGAACACATCCTTATTTTCAAAACCTTGTTGTGTAAGTGCACCTATGATCCATTTCCTAGCACTGGTTTCATGATCAGAGGCATCGCCAGAATTGGCAGAAACCAAAATCAGTAATGGACCATGATAACCTTCAATACTAGACCAGAATCTGTTCAGGCCCCTGCCATGAAGAGATGACCTGCATGGTAGTATTAAACAGATGCTTAAATATAATTTAATGTGGTAGACAGTTCAATAGGGTCTTCAAGTGAAATCATTATAAACCATCCAGACAGACAAATATACAATCTCAATCAGAGGAGCCCTTTTTTTTTCTTTTTTTTTCGTGGTTTTTTTTTTTTTTTTTTTTTTTTTTTTTTTTTGTTGGGGGGGGGGGTGGGGGGGTGAGGGTGGTATCAAAAGGAAGAAAGTAAAAGCACCAACGCACGCAATAAAAGGGAAGAGATTCCATACCTATAGAGGAGATTTTCCTCAGCTTCTTCACCATCAACAGGACAGCATAGTTTCAAAATCTCTTCACTGATTGAACTTGTGAACGTAAGGGAAATTGTCCATGCCCTAACAGGGGATAGAAGATGAGTATCCTGTGCCTTTGTTGAAGAGATTTCTCCAAAGGATGAAGTAGAAATTTCTGATTGATTCTGCCATCAGTCAGGAGATGGTCATTACTAGTGAGATCATAGAATGTTGGATACAATTTTTGCGCATAGATTTCATCGGGAAGGAGCAGGGGAAAAGCCATCCAAAATCACTGATGAAGTACAAAACAGGGAAGCAAGAAGAAATAGCCAATGAATTTATAAAGGAACAATGGAACTTCAACAGCCATCAAGTATAAAACAAGTCTCATACTTTTGCTGAAAAATCAGTAACTACATAATGTCATGTAAACTCCATCCAGAGAAAAACACTCTTAGTAAGTGTGCGAGGGCAGGTTTCCTTTGTCAGAAAAAGAATATATTAAATAAATGCATAATACAGAAAGAACATCTTAATAGGACCTTAGTCTTCAATACGTCTCAAAAATGTCTAGCAAAATCTCTAATCCATCAACTTTTGTACATTTAAATTAACACTCATAACAATAATCACGTTATTGACAGGACTGCAGTAGAAAGAAGCAAGCCAACAAATAAAAATAACTGGATGACAACAAATCATAGAGGCTAACAATCTTTAATCAACTTGAAGAAAGGAACTAGATACCTCAGAGGTAACACAGCTTTGGAGTCTTGCATGGACAAATTGTGTAAAGCAATCAGTGAGGCTTGGCACTGTTGTCAAAGTCCAAGTCAGAAACTTCCCCACAGGAAGCTGAATTTCCAAGTCTGAGATGTTACAATCCCAAAAGTTGACATCACTACCAACTTCAGCACATGACTCAACAGCCGATAACACCAGATGAGTAACATCCGGCAGGAAAATCTCCGCTTTCCCTTTAGAAAACTTTCTTGTTCTAGCATCCCACCACATAGTCCAGCACATCCAAAAAATCATCAGCGCATCAATGGGCTGAAGAAACCCACTTATTTTACAATCAGCATCACCAGATTCAAATTCCAATTTCAAAGTCAGTCCTGCTCTAGCAAATGTTATGGCAAACACTCTCAACAATGTATTAAGCAGCATTGAAGCAGGCATCCTTCCACAACACTTAACAAAACCTCTCAAAAACTCGACCCAACTTAATTCTCCTTTTTCAGGTATGAAAAATAAGTCAGCTATAGATGGACCCAGATTATCCAACAATCCCCTGAAGGAATCAGCTACCTTGGGTGTTTCACAAATCAGATTCTCATAATTCAGAGTAAAACATTGCTGGGGGAAAAAAAGGTTACATGTCAGCATGGTATTCAAATCTAAATTAGACAATTGAGTGTATTTAAGTTTAACTAATGAAAAGGAAAGATTTTTTCAAACAAAACATATAAATGCAACAGAGAAGTAAGAAAATAAAAAGGATGTGAAATTGAGTATATAATGGACCTGAAGAGACTGGAGAGGAAGTGTATTAGTTTGAGGATGCGCAAGCTTTGTGAAAGCATTCTGAAGCAAAGGAAGTGCCCCAGTGGAAGCTGCTAAGCTTTCCACTTCTCTTTGTTCAGTTGGAAGATGTTGCTGTGTTGACGATGATGCTCCCATTTTTCCTCCGAAAACATCAAATGCTCAAACTCTCTTACATTTAATATTCATCGCTCGTAAATAGTTCACGTTCAAGGCAAGGCATCGATCCATCATCCTCAACTGCGAACACCTGTCCCTCCACCTTAGTGAGTTACTGCCACAGCCACGCCACGCCACGCCACGCGTTCATCTCGTATGGACTAATTTGTTACTTCTGAAAACTGCGGGGAGGATTTGACAATAACCCTTAAAAATGAGTAAGTACAAGTTGAAAACGACGTCTTCCACTCTTATCTATCTTGACCTTTTTGGAAAACTTGAGCCTAATGGGCCTCGATATTGGGCCCAGTTATTAGAGAAACACAGAGCAAACACGGTCAGGCCCATAAGAAGTTAGAATCCCAGAACTCAGACGGATACGTACGGAAAAAAGAAGCTGGAGTTAAAAGAAGTTGAGATTTTTTTTTTATAAAAAAAAGGGCATTCTCTTCAGCAAAAGCAAAACCGTAGATTGTGATCATCGCGGGATTGACTGGCGTGCTGTTAATTTTTGCGCTTCAGATCATCGTCCAATCAAATGGCACCACCTCCTGGACCTTACTCGGGCACCAGCACTCTCGCTCTGGTACTTCCTTTTGACCTTTGATTATTTCATCGACAAGACATACAAATTGAAACAGACTCAAAGTCAGGAAGCGCCACTTTTCGTGTTGTTTGGTCATTTGTTATTGATCGTGGATCATTTTCTTAGGTTTATTTTTATCTTTTTATTTATTATTTTTGGGAAAAATAATGGTTTCTGCGGTAGGTGGCGCGCGCATCAGCCTTCACTTTTGGTTTGGTTTATGGTAACATGAAGCTCATGATTCTTAAGGTTGTTCTTCTTCTTTCATTGACTGTTTAAGCATTTGTGATTTTCATTTCTGATATCGTGATGCCTTGTCGGCTAGATCCATCTAATTAATTATGTTTCTGGCTTCGTTTGTTAGTCTACATTGTATTTTGGTGGTCACTGTTATTGGTATTGTTTAGTCCGTTGGGGTAGGGAACCTTTTTCTTCACCCGTTTTAGAATTCGTGGAAAGATTCTTATGGACTGATTTATATTATGAGCACAAGCACATTCAATGACTGTATTTGACTATCCAAAAAGAATAAATGAAAAGGAAACTGGGTTTTGCTCGATGAGCTTGTTGAAGCTTAACTAGTTAGTACTACCAGTGTAATGTGTAAAATGGGTACAAAATTACAAAATCACAAACTTGGAAAATTAGTTTGCGTAAACATTGTGGTTCATTTGATTTTAGAATACCTGATACTGGTACCAATTCACTGCTTCCTAGATTTAAGATTTGAGAATGGTAAATGCAATGCTAGCTTTCGAGGAGCATTTTTGTGTCTCTCTGAAATTATTTATGAAATTGTAGCTATGCAACCTGAGCATCTCTGGTGTATTGCATGATCATAAACAATTTGGAGGTTAATGTGTCATTTAGAGAAGATAAGACCAATCTATGGCCAATAGTAGCATGAATTATCATTCTTCTTCGTATTTGATGATGTTACCAGTACGAAGAAGCATATTAGTTTGGTATTTAGAAAAATGAGTTCTTCTACAGTTTTCCATGCATGCATCTTTAAGGTGTTAATTTGTGTGTTATGATGTTCGGAGGCTCTTCTTTTTAATGATTCATGTGTTTGAATCACAATGAGAGAGTCATCTTTCTGTTTATGCAATTTGACCTTTTATATTAATATCAGATGAAGGCAAAGTCACCCAGCAAGGCTGAAGCAAAGGCACATTCCTGAAGGTATGTTGTTTGAATGAAATAAGTAGTCGTCGATTCTTTGAACGGCTCCTATGTCTGTTTTTATACATTTGCAGAAAATGGTGCTTGATTCTAGTGTTCTCAGTTTATAAAGGTTTTGTTTGATCATTCAGACTATTAGAATGCTTATTATTACTTCTACATGGTAGAGAGAGAGGCAATTGTACTTTTGCATAGAGAAGAACTATGGTTTAGCTTTGCAAAGGGTTTTCTTGCATAATTATCGGTGACTGTTGACTTGATAGTTCTCCCAAGCTCCCAGCAGAATTTCTTCATAATATTCTGTGACGATTCATATATAAAATGTGTGCATGCCGATCTTTCCTAGATATCATCCTAACAATAAGCAAGGACAGGTGCAAGAGAGGCTGCTTGTGTCTTGGGAGTAGTTTTGTTGTATTTGGCATTGTCAAGGCGGCCTTGACATGGGGGGACAAGTCTATATGGTTCCTTTCCGTAGTGGCTTTTGTTTGTTATTTGCCTCAAAATTACGATTGGTGCGGCTATTATTATTAGGGCAAATGCTAAATGAACAAAACCATGATGAAATAATGACAATATTTTTAAAAAGAAAATTTTAATAATTCACAAAGGGTTAAATGGTTTTTCATGGTTTTATCATCATTTTGCTCATTTCTCATTCTTCTTATTATTACTACCTTTGACAAAATTTCACGTAGATAGCAAGATTATAGAAATTGGCAGAGATCTCCCCGAAAATTAACTCTCCGTTGGAGCAATTAATGGGAGACCGTGAAAATGCTGCTTTTGTCCCTTACTCAAACAAAGAAATTCAAATAAAATCAAATCAAATTATAGGAAGAAGTGATTTTATGCCTCATCTTTTTAGGGGAATTACTCAATCAACCAAATTCGAAATAATCAGATGTCAGAGAAGTTGAATGCAATCATCCATTTGGCAGGCAATGTAAAAACATGCACACAAGTATCTCACAAGCTCTCTGCCCCTCCCTCTGTTTTTTAAAATATTCATTTAATTTGTTTCATTTCAACTTTCAAATAACGGCCCTTAAAAAGGAAAAACACTCGGTTAAATGAAAACTACACGGGACTCTCCCTCGGATTAGTCTTCTCTGGTGAAGACTGAAGAGTCCCTCAACCTCGTACGAAGAGTTTTTTATTAGAATTATATGTTGATGAAATCATAGGCAGCTTCCAAAATGCTTCAGATTCTCTGATCAATAGTTTTGGGCTTTTTTTCACTGTAAAGCCGGTCTAAAGCTAAAGCCAAGTCACACTTTGGATGGCAACACGTCCCTCATTTACTATGTCTATTTTTCCTGTATTTGAAGACATTTTCTTGGCAGGTGCGCAACTTTGAAATTAAAACCACACAGGCGATGAGCGGCCACTTACGCTTTTGGGATATAAGATCCTTACTCCGAAGACCAAAGAATCCGGTAGTTGCTTGGGCTTGATGGCACTCGTCTTTGTCTGTACTTGTGTTCCATGGTAGCTGCTGATGGAGGCTTACATATGTTCGAAGAGCACGAAACAAGCAAAAGTGCAATCCATGGAACCGCTTTTCCAACTAAATACCGATGCTGCAATCAGCAATCAATGTAGATGGAAACAAGGCTGAAGCAGGCTGCATTATAAGAAATTCAGCTAGGCAGGTCATGGCACCTGTAGTGTGAACAAGATGTTGATATAGAAAAGGCTGAGGCCGAAGCTAGAGCTATCTATGTGGGGTTGAAGTTGGCCCAAGAAGGTGGAGATTTTTTTTCCCCCGTAATTGTTGAAACAAATGCTTTGAATTTCAGTGAACCGCTCTGGAGATTAGGAGCCTCCTGATAAGAAACAAGCAAGCTAAAGTGGCATATGTACCAAGTTGTAACATACAGACATGAGGCTGAAGTCACTGATAAATCCATTTCTGTGATCTTATTGTTTGGTTGTTTGGCAATGAATTTTTCCATTTTCGTTTTTTTTTTTTATACTCCTCTCTAACCTGGAAACAATGAGGGTGCCCCAAGCTAGATCATGAATTAGATAGATCTTACATTGGGGAAGCTTTGACTTAGAGGTGGGGTAGTTAATCTTCGCGGGTTGGTTGACTCTTATTACTACGTTCCTTACCGAGGACGACTTGTGGACTGCTTGTTGTGTGAGCTAAAAAAAAAAAAAAAAAAGAGAGAGAACTTATGGGCCCACTTTCCTTCATCGTCACACGTTTTACAGTAGCCAAACTCTCGCTTAATCATCTTCCACAGTTCAGTCCACTTATGTTTGATTTTTCATGCTACGATGTCAAACCCAATTAATCTTAACAGAGATTCATTCATTCACTCTTAAAGAAACAGCAAGGCCGCCCTTGTTCTAGCTCTCGCTAACAGCAACCGACAGCACTACCCGGGGTTAAATTTTCTTATCACTCTGTAATTAAAAAAAGAAAAAAAAAATCTCAACTTGCTCCACTACACAAATCTCGCTTTTCAAAGACCCACGCCGACCCTTACTCACACTGTTGACACTAGCAGTAGCAGTGCAAAAATGGGTTCAGTTTCACTGAAAATTGGTGATGGAACAGCGAGATTCAAGAGAGCAACAATATGTTCATCGGCATTGAACATTCTCATGCTCTTCTCTGTTGTCACCACAAATCTTTTTGCTTTATACGCCTTCACATCATCCCCTAAAGATAGCCAAATCCACTCACTCATCACAATCCCAAAAACATTTCTTTAATCTCCGAACATGTCTCTCTTATTCTCAAAGAGATTGATTCATCTCAAAAAAAGCTTGCCAAGATGGAAAAAGAGCTTTTGGGATATCAAAGCATCGATCTTTCCAGACCCAATATTGCAACTGAGCTCAAATTGTTTCTCCAACACCACCAGCTTCCTCTTGGTAAAGATTCAAGAACTGGGATCACTGAAATGGTGGCATCTGTTGGCCATTCTTGTGAGAAATCTGCTGATTTGTTAACTCAGTACATGACTTACAAGCTCTCTGGGCCTTGTCCTGACGATTGGAGCCTTGCCCAGAAGTTGATTTTGCGTGGATGCGAGCCTTTGCCTAGAAGGAGGTGCTTTGCCAAGTCAGTTCCTAAGGTGGGTCTTCAATCTTTTCCTGATTCTCTCTGGAAACCTGTTAGTGATAAGATTGTTACTTGGAGTGGTCTTGGTTGTAAGAATTTTAATTGTTTGATTAGTAAAAAGTTGAGTAGGGAATGTGTCGGTTGTTTTGATTTGGCTAATGCCAATGAAAATCAGAGATATATTAAGGCTAGAGGCAAAAATGATTTTCTTATTGACGATGTGCTAGCTTTGGGAAGTGGAGGAATTAGAATAGGATTTGATATTGGAGGTGGGTCTGGTACGTTTGCTGCTAGAATGGCGGAGAGAAATGTGACTGTGATCACTAACACGTTGAACGCCGATGCTCCTTATAGTGAATTCATTGCTGCAAGGGGACTTTTCCCTTTGTATTTGAGTTTAGATCATAGGTTCCCTTTTTATGATAATGTGTTTGATTTAGTTCATGCATCCAGTGGATTGGATGTCGGGGGCCAACCAGAGAAATTGGAGTTCTTAATGTTTGATTTTGATAGAATTCTGAGAGCTGGTGGCTTGTTCTGGTTAGACAATTTTTACTGTGCCAATGATGAGAAGAAAAGGGCTTTGACTCGTTTGATAGAACGGTTTGGGTATAAAAAGTTGAAGTGGGTTGTGGGAGAGAAGGGAGAGATGGGCAAATCTGAAGTTTACTTGTCTGCTGTTCTACAAAAGCCAGTGAGGGTATCATGATTGGAGCTCTCCCTACAAACTGGAGAAAATGGAGGATACACCCTGGATTTGAATGACTTCATCATCTCAAAGACCCTTATGAAATTCATTTCAATTCTGAATAAGCGCACCTATTGCTTCTTTTCCCACTGCAAACTGCTGTGTGGATGGTATGCACTCTATAATTTAAAACTGCTATATCTCTTGTTTTTTGTACTTCAGGTGATAGAAATTATTTCAGGTATTTGGTGAATATAATGTTAGTGTATTTATTTGTTATTTATAATCTACTTTATGAAGCTGTTTTAGAGATTAATCTTGTTCACTTTCTATGGATAATATTTTTAGCATAATAGATGTTCCCTTCTTTATCAAAACAGCATAACTCCAACTCGACAAGGAGGTTGCTGGATATTCAGCCCCATGTTTGGAAGCTTCTAACTATTCCATTTGCTTGTGCTAAACAGAGTGTTCTTGTAGTTATTGTGTGGCATCTTAAAATTGGGAGATGCATAAATTTTTTTCAATCATTTGACCAGTAGTTGCCTTACTTCATACCCTTTTATGCATGACTGATGGTATCTTATTTTACAATTGATAATCTTCATTCACTGATTTTGTTCCCATACCAAGATTTGTGAGCCTACCAAAAAATGATTGCACTTAATTTTACTACCAACTGTAATGCGCAGCATTTCACTGGGGTAACCTGATTCAGCATTCCCTAATCCATATAATGGAGGATACTAACAGCATTATTGAACATGCGTGTTCAAAATGCACAACCATCGGCAAAACCGGTGATGATATTAATATGTTCCGTTAAATTATGGTAGAACATATTGAAGCGTGGTCTTTAACTCCTTGGATGAATAGGGCCGAAAGTAACGAACTTGAAGGTTCATGGTGACAGTATAATTTAATGATTGAGGCTAATTTAATTCAAGCGGTTATAACTTTTGCCTAGTAACGACTATCTCCGGTCCTCTGGATATTTGTTCCTGTTAGTAGTTATAAATATTTTGATTCACTCCAGCCCCTGTCAATTTTGCATTTTTAAATGCCATTGTATTAATTGCGGATTTAACAAATTTGACAAATCTACTGCTTCTGATCTAATGAAAAAAGGGTAAAATTATCATCTCATAATCTTCAAATTACCATTCATAAATACAAGTACACTAACAGAGTTTGCTGATCCTAGTTTCACTTCCTACTGAACAAATGTTACCTCCCCACATTTTCCCGTCACAGTTGAACACTTCAACTTCCACAATTAAATTCTAAAACAAAGGTGATGGCTACTAGGCCTCACTTGAAGTAGTATTGATAGTAACATCGATCACCACAAGGCAGCATGGGAGAAGTCTTGTGTAATCACATGCGATTTATTGTGATTAATCGAGGGCCATTTCAAGCACGGCCACCTTCCGGCTTGGTACAATCAATGACTTGCATTGCAGCGCTGTTAAGAAGCTTCATTCCCTCTTCACTCATCTGCTGAACTTCTTGAGGTGAGAGAATCCTGATGCAGCGCACACAGCCAACAAATTCCCTATATGCAGGGAAAAGTGAAATGAGAAATTTCTTTATAGCAGATGTTTTAGGATTTGCAGCCCCTCAATTTTAAGTTTTAACAGAGGAGAAAGCACAAAGCAGTCCACGACTAATAGTAATTAATGTATTTTATCTCTTGGTTATTACTTCAAGAAAACAAAAGGATAAAGTAAGAAGGCAACACTTACTCCCAAGGATCATCCCCTACAAGTAGAACGTCATTTTCATAATCCACATACACCAATTTCCACTCTGTACCTCGTGGATCGTTGAGTAGTCCCTCAAGCCCAAACATGCATTCAATTGCAGAGCACAGTTCATCATAATTCTTAAAATTAGTGACATCAATTGACCTCCCAACAGACCCTGTCTTCTGAACCTGTCAGCCAGATATAACTCTAATCAACATTGATCAAGTATCAACAAGATATAATATAATAACGACACAGGACTCTGAGCCCATATAAACACGAGGAAAGCATGCTGATGGTTGTTTACAGAGTGGCGCATGGCCAGTGACTCAAAACAGAGATTGTCTCCCATTCGAATGTCAGCAGGCGGTCTTGCCCACCTGCTGCATTTAAAAAGTGCATTTGAATACCACAGAAACTGATGATGAAACCAATAATAGGCCTACACTCATCAAAGCAACCAATATGGCTAACATTAATCTGGTCACGAAAAGTTATTGAGTTCCTTAGCTTCTAGGAACTTTCATTTGAATGTGCAAGAAAATCAGTACCTTTGTATATGTTCGCATGGGTGGAACAACCGGCTGCCATGAGGTATTTTGAAGTAGACTGCTCTCGTCGAAATCCACATTACTTGAAGATGTGCCACCAGAGTTGTCCGGGAAGTCTTGTCGAGAGAAAGCCTGAGAATCTGCTAGGCTTGCAGAAGTAATCTGAGATTGGACATCCTGGCTAGAGCTAAAAGTGTTCATTAAACAATCCGAAGGATTTTGGAAATTAGCATCCTTCAATGTACAAAATTCATCTAGAATGGCACTGGATACAGAATGATCAATCATAGTACTTCCACCATTACTAACATCAATGTTAAGACAGCTGTATATCCCACTTTGATTATTGCTGTCATCTGACAAATCTCTCAACCCACTGGAATTTAGGCTACAGTGGTCCTGCTGAGTGAATGAAGTAAGTGGGTCAACTGGGGATAAGAACCTCAAATTGTTCAGTTGATGATCCCACATCTCCTGACCAGGGAAAGACACAGAAGGATTAATGACTTCAGGGAGCATTGTTGAAGGTTCTTGCAACCCAAACATCGGTAAAGGCCCAGGTGATCTATTATACGTCCCAGCAAGAGAATTACACGAAGAGTGTGACATCCATTCATCAGTGTCTAGGATAGGTAGTGAGCCATTGTGGGCAGTAGAATCAGACTGAGGTACATGCATCTGTTGCGCTTCGAATACTGATTCCAACTGTGACTGCATGGGCCAGCTGCTAGTTTGCAGTTGCGGTAGACCCTCATTTTGGTTATGGAATGTATGCTGGTTAACAAGATTTTGAGGATTTAGAGGACCAGACGGTTTTTCCATACTGCAGTCAGCAGGTAAAGTTAAATTGCTTGACTGCTCTGTAGATTGCCTAGGTTCTGATTTCAAATGATCAGTGTTTATTCCAGGTGGTGCTTGCTTTTCACATTTGCTTGGTGGATGAGGCTTTTCAGGTATATTTATCTTTGATAAACTTGAATTGACAGTATCAGCTTGGTCAAGGCAGATTTGGGAACAATTTTGCTTGTCAATCCTATTCATTTCAGACTGGACAAGCCAAGGTTTCTGATTGATTGTAGACTGTAAGGTCTTCACCTCTTCTAGGTGATTTGCTTTAGCATCAGATGTTTCTTGTGTGCTAGATGCTGCAACGCATCCCGGATTATTAACAAGTTGAGGTTTCAGCATCATCTTGATTAATTGCTCCGAACACAGGTTCGAAATTGGAGAGTATGGCATAACTCCAGGTGCAATTTCAGGACAAGCCAGGGGTCTTTTTATCAAATTTCCCCACTCAGTTTCTGCACCTGGTAGCACAAAAGCCATAGTCAAATAAGTTTCTAAAATGTAACAAGCACGACATAGAAACTATCAAAAAGCCAACGGACCTAAAAAGCCAGAATGAAATGGTCGTTTGAGGCCTGAAGTCAGAGAAGGAAAAATGAAGAGGCTTTCAGGAGTCTCAATTTCCCAAGAACTAACCCTTTTCTGCTTATCGCTACACCCAGGCTCATCCCACTCAACCTGCATACAAGGAAAATATGTGGAGTTCAAGAGTTAAACAGGAAAACTACACAAAGAAATTACCAGCTTCAGCTATTAAATATCAACAGAAGACCCAACATCAACATCATAATAGGACTCGTGTAGATTTGGAAGTAATTACTCCACCTGAAGATTTCGCCACTTCGAACCAGGCCACCTTAGTGGATCTAAGTCACTTATGCCAACTATTGTACCCATATATCTGCGGAAAATATCAGAAATGGTTAATTGGAATTAGACATTACCACAAACAAGCATTTGTGCTAGATTTTAGATATGCAAGAAAATAACAACAAAAGTGTCAGTGTAATATTTCTAATAGAAGAAAAGTTCATCTACTCCTTCTACTCTATGCATATTTGACATAAATCAGAAACAATGATTAAATTTGGAGATACATCTGAAAATACCTAATGCTAGAAGAAGGATTCAGGAGAATTCAATCACTCAGATCATTACCTGCGTTTACCTGAATCCTCAGTTTCGAACATCATCCCAAAACGCATACCAACTGACATTTGGGTCCCATATACAGACTTTCTGTATTTAGCCAAAGGAATAACAAAATCTGAAGGGCACGCCCTACAAGATACCATGATCAAGGATCAGATTCAAGAGCCACATGCAAGGGCTGGAGCACATGGGGAATCGGGAATGAGGGTATCAGAGGAGAAAGTAAGGCAAACAATCATTTGTTAAACAAACCTTGGGTTGTAGAAAATTGTAAATTGGCTTCGGTTTGAGGCAGCATGAGCTGCAGCAGCAAGGACACCAATGTGCATGCTGTCAGCAGAAAGAACCGATGAAGGTAATGCTGTTTGCTGGCGATTTGCACGCCTTACACCCACCATTAACTGTGATTTTTCATCCCTTGAGACAAGAAGGAAAAGAAAAAAAAAAGAGAAAATCATATCAATTATGACATAAATAATGAAAATCTTTTTTAAATTCAAAACCACATAACTTATCTTGCACATGGTAAATATTTTTGTTCTGCTGAGCTTCAACTTCTCAACATACAAAGATATTCAGTCATCTCAACTATTCAATTGAATTATTTGGCACAAATTGCACCAAGTGAGGCATATATCCAATATGACTCGATTAAAGGTTTCCCAAAAGGAGAAACTGAAAAGCTTGCAAATACCCTAAGCGTATTGATCCCAATGAATAAGTTATGCCAATCTATTATGACTCAAACTAGAAGGAGCTACATTTCCAGAGCCAAAATGGCTTCACTTGAGTTAAAGATTTTTAATATTACAGCCAAGAAAATTACAGCTTGACATGGAATAAATAAATATCAATTAGACAGCCAATGGTGAAAAGTTGTGTACAGTGATAAAGTTTCTTCCTCCCAAAACTTCAATGAGAAAAGCATTCAATAACTCTCAAACCATTATAACAGGATGACTACATATTACCTGATAAACAAAACAGAATCACCTGCTCTAAGCCTTTTAGAGCCAACAAACAAACTCCAACCAGTGGTAAGAAGGTGTCTCTTTGGCTGCCCTGCATATAGGAACAGAAATAGAACATAAATATTGTAATCCTGTCTCCACGGTAAAGCAAGATTAAACTGAAAAACATAGAACACTTGTTCTAGTCAACACCAAATTGTTCATTGAAGTAAGAGATATTGAAAATGAATAAATTAAAATAAAAATCAAACTCACCACGGTATATATGACGAAATGTCCAAGTATTATCATGCAAGTCCCGGACAACAAGCTCTTGAGTGGGTGGTTGCATTGTGTAATCCTGAAACAGTAATGCAATGTGTTAACATAAATATGTGTAGTCCACTACAGCTTGCAACTGAATTGAGTCCCACCAGTGGAGGAAAGAGCTTTTCTGCTGCCCTGCGTGGCACTGAGAAGCCACCATGTGTGCTTGTGTCACTTGCAGTCAGAGTTTTACAGAAAAATTCACTTGGATGTTTGCTGGGCTTTAGTCCAAAGTCTGGTATAGGGAACACATCCTTTTCCTGATCCAAAGGGAGGGCATTTGAAAAAATAGCATCAAAGATAAACAGCTCCTACTTCTAAATTACATGAAAGAATTTATGGTTTTCCATTTCCAATTTCTGCAGTTCCAATACGAACGCTATAGGTCAACGTATTACTTTCCAAGAAAAGTTTGAATAGTGTAACTTACAGAGTTCACTGGTTGAAGGCTCATTTGGGCATAAATTTCATCTGTATCTTTGTCTGCCTATAACATATTGTGAAGCAGAGGTGAATATATGTTCGGATGAAGTACAACTAGTAACAGATGCCAGAAAATCATAATCAGCCAAAATTTACATACATGTAGTGTAACATTATGAACTTGGCACAATAGCTGAGATGGGAGATTAGGATAATTGGGAATTTGCGATGTTGCTGATCTTTTAGTAGACACTGCAACCTGATCAATCAAACGAACAAGGTAATTAGTTTTATAGATGATGATGTAATGATTGACAATAAAGATGATAAGTTATAATGCATGTACTACCAATTATAGCCAACAGTTCTAATATGGTTGAGGATGTTTCTTTCTGGAAAGAAACTAGACATTGAAACTCAATTGGCAACAAATTATGCAATATTTGAAATTTGAATCAAGATCAGCTAACTTTGAAACTGCCAGTTGCAAAAGAGGCTAGTGGTTTTCACTCTAATAACTGATTAACTTCTGATAGCATTCTAAGACTCCTTTAGGATAGTATTAGTTCTAGTTTCTTACTCAATATATTTAGTTGGTTATCACTGGAAGGGCTGCATACAAAATGAATAAAGAGACTCATCTTTAAATGAGATATTTGAGAAAGATTTTAGTGGCAAATCTAGCCTCAGCTTGGTAGTCTGAAAGTGGATCTCAAGGAATGAGAAGGGAATCTTACTATCTGAGATACCAAAATTAACAGTTCTATACTCAGGCATTCAGAACAACCCATGGCAGAAGCATAATTGTATTCAGAAAGAAAATGATTATTAAAATGTTAGAAGCAGAAAAGAAAGTATAACTAACGTGTTGGAGGTAACAGATTGTAGCCACACAGCATAAAGCAAATGCTATCACTATGTATTCTTTGAAGAAGCAATAGAACAAGAAACAAATCAAACCTGTTCACTGTGTCCTTGAGGGAAGTAATATATAAGACTCCCAACCTGAGGGAGGGAAACAAGGGGACCTGCACAGGCATGCCATAGCTGGGAATTGATTGCTTTCCTGGCCCCTGAAATCAACCAGAACCATAAGTCAGCAAGAGAAATGCTTCTTCAATGACGCGTCAAATGAAGAAAATTAATGAAAAAGATATAAAGGCCAGACTTAATGTGCTCAAACACAGACATTAAAGCTAAGATCGAAACTTTATTTGCTTCATTATGACGCAGGCGAAAAACAAAAGTTTTAACCAACAAAAGAAAAGTAGTTTCTCATCAACTTCAGCAAAACCAAATCACCAACTTGCAAAAGATAAAACTCATCAAGTGGTACTTAAAAACAAAACAAAGTAGGAAAATTTTTACAACGAACCAGATTGATCCTGCATTTCTTTTAGCAACTTCATTTCCTCAAGCAAAGTTGTTTGCGCTCGAATAACCAATCCTCCCGCTTTGATCTTCTCTTCAACAGAACCCATTATGTGCTTATCTCTCCCTCCAACCAGAAGAACTCAACAGAAAGATTCCATCTTTACATCAAAAGCCAGAACCCCATTTGCGAGAACTCTTCATTCATTGTTCGTGTTTGCTGAACTTGCTAAAACTATGATCGACCCATGTCATGGAATCTCAAGAGCAGTCCAATTGAGCAGAAAAGCAAAGCCCTTTCAACTTTCAAAAGTCCAAAATCAGGGAACAAAGCCGGCTGCTAGTAACCAAAAAAGAGAAAGTAGCATAAACTGTAAAAATCTGGCTTTTTCACAACAAGAAACGCATCAGTTAGCATCAAGGCACAATAACCAATGAATGATTGGTCTCTCTTTTGGGCTACTACCGAGTGTTACTCTTGTTTTTATCCCCTAAAGATACCGACCTTTCAATGAAACCAACTCATCAACCATAATAATACTCTTCTGATTCCTCCCTTTGCCTCTGCCTCAGCCTCAATCAGTCTCAAACAACAACCTTTCTGTAGTTTTCCTCTCTACATAATCTGGATGAGTTGTTAATTAGAAACTGGGAGGAGTGTGCGAGCTCTTATCCTACGCGCGCGCGCATACACTTTGTGTATAATAAGGCGATTCCGTTGCAGCTTTAAACTGTGTAGGAAAGTTAAAAAGAGTAGAAGAAAAGATATATAAATAAAGAAATATGAAAAAGCAGCAGAGCAGGACTAATCGAACACGAAAACACAGCAGTACTTATACTCTGTGGAAAAGAGAAGTAAGAGAGAGAGTGTTGGGTGTTTTTTTTCAAAAAGGGAGGGAGGAGGGACTGTTTCTGTTGTATAATGTCAAGATGGCGCGTGGATTACGAGGATTAGCTTCCTTTTACACCAGCTCTATTATGGCAACTTACGTTGATCTCTTCTATCTTTTTACGTTTATTTTAAATGGAATCTTTTTCATTTAAAAAAAAAATCTTTAAACTTATTTTTGACTGATCAAAATTCAAAATATAAGTAATTAGTAAAAAAGAAAAGAAAAATGGGATAATAATATCGAGTTTCCTATCTTTTTAAGTAAAACCACATATAAGAACACAATTTATATGTCTTTTCATATAGTCTCTGCCTTATATTAATAGAGTAAATCAATCTATTTTGGGTTTAGAAATCAGAATATGGAATTATGGATTGCCATTACAAAATTAATTTAGAAAATTTCTGCAGATATTTTATTATATCAATATATTTCTAATGCAACATTCAAATTAATAAATAAGAGATCATGCCATGAGTGCAATCATATATATTCTTTTTAAAAATAATAGCATTAACATAAATAAAACTTCAAAAATTAAAATTTGTAAAAAAAATGTTTATGTTAGAAGAAGATCTTAAATTACACACTAACTAATTCAAAGAATTTTCTTTTTCGGCTTTATTAAGGCTTAGTTCGGGATCTCCCTCCATAAGTGTGTATATATACTCTATTTGTTGTTTTAAAAGATTTTTCTTATAAAATAAATAACACTCAATGATTCAAATGATCTTTATATTTTATTAAAAGAATGGATTTTATTCCCTAAGATTTTAAAATATGTTTGTTCTATGATTGGTGAAACAAGTTATTGATTTATTAACCAATTGTTAAAGGAATTTTTAAAAAAGAAATGACGACAATGCCGCAACGGCGACCTACGTAAAAATAAATTTCAAAAATATGCTCTTATTGTTATTTTATCCTAAATTAAGGGGTCTGATGTTATTACTTCCCAATAGTTTTTATGCTTTTGCGCTGATATTTGACCGTTCATCACGCGTGCAGTTCACGACAAACAAATGGTGGCAGAGGCACAAGTTAACAAATAGTGTAAGGTGTCGCGCCACGCTAACTGCTTCCGCGGGGCCACGGCGCCGTTTCCACCTTTTTTTTTCCGCCACAATTCACATTCACTTATTCGTTTTTATTTTTATTTGTTTATTTATTGAGGCGAACACACTTGAACTTCGCTGGCAAGCCCATGAGGTACCCCACGATCCAAATCTTTGAAGCAAACCAAAATTAACTCAATCTGAACATTTTTTGCCTTGCAGCTTGTCACAATAATTTATGATCTTGTTCAACTTTCAAGAGGGTCATTAAAGAGAGGAAATCATATGAGTAGCCTACTTGGGTAACAATATCTTGAACAAATAATGCATCCATGATATTATTTGCTTCAAACAAAAAAAAAATTACCCTCTTGTCGTCTAACTCTAATCGATTGCAAGAAATGGAGAAAGATATTTTGCTTGGCACAGCACTCTTCACAGAATCCACTAAGAAGAAAAAGTGACCCCTTTCCATAATAGATGACTCATGCCATGTACATGATAATTAAGAATGATGTCTTTTAGCCACTGTTGCATGGTTGAATACGCATGGCAAAAGCATCAAGCACGCATCCCCATCCCCACTTAAGTTTAATATATATATATATATAGAGAGAGAGAGAGAGAGAGAGAGAGAGAATTTTCCAGTGTTACCCGAACTATCACATTAAAAAGCGTTCAATTAAAAGACAGTTTACATTTTCTAATTCAGCTGGAGGCGATTTGTCAACCTAATTTCTGATAATCAGCAATCCCCAGGCGGGCACGTTACGTTTAGAGAAAACATGTGCATCGCTCTCGCGCATGCATTTATGTGGATGTGGGTCGTGATCGAACGGTTAGGATTTGACTCTCAAATCGAGCGGGCACGCCGGGGCTGGGGCTCACCAATTCTCTATTCTCGTAGCACATTATTCAATGGCTTTGGAACTTAGACACGCCGTACTCTCAGCTTAATTCCTAGCTTTGGCTTTGATCCTCGAAATGATGCGTATAAATCCAATGCACATTATTCAAAGGCCCTTAATACACTTTCCTTTGACCTCAATTTGACCTGAGCTGAACCAGAACATTTTAATCTCCAATATTCGAATTAAGATACAGTCAAATACGAAGGAAATTGTATTCAGATCTTTAGCACTCATTGTCATTGCGATGGTGGTCCAGCTCACCGTCCTGTAAAGCAAACGACATCGCAAGACAAAGTCAAGGTAAGCTTTATGAATACCAAAATGTGCATAAATTGAACAATCTTACATATTGATGAGGTGGGTCCTTCCAAATATAAAGTGGGATCCGTATTTTTGCCAATAAATCATATGGGGGGTCAATTCAAATAAAGTGAAAAAGTACTGATACCATGCTCCAAGAGTTCACTTCATTTGACGCCATTGCCCTATGGCTTAGTTTCTTAACTCATAATTAATTTCGAGCAATGCGTAATGATTCTTTGCACTGCAAAAGCAGAGAGAATGAAAGATTGTGAGTAATCATAACATATTAACATGCCATGCCAATAATATTATATGCCATGATATGCAAGTAACAAGAGACAAAATAAATAAATTAATTAATAACAAAAAAAAAAAGCCTCAAGACTTGACCCTAAAGCTAAAACAAGAGATTTGTTGCCTAATTCATGGCCAATTTAAAAAGACCAAAGGTCCTTAAAGGCTTTTTATCAAATTTGATTAAAGATCGTCGAGATGCCATTGACTACTTACTTGCTATACGACTTTGAGGTACTGACTGCACAAACTCTACAGAAGATTGTCATTGTTATAAAAAATTATTTACAGCTTCTTGTTAAGGTAAATATTAATACGAGGTTCACATAGTCAATGTAAACAAAATCAGTTCAATATGAAATTTAAATATGCGCAGGCTACATCATCACCAAACTGAATAAAAGGTTTTGATGGGCTTTTATGATAAATAATATCATCAGTAGTGATTTAACAAAACCAAAAGCATTAAATCGGCATTACAAGCAAAAGGACGGTGACTTTTCCACTAGATTTCATATTATTATTCTGAGGGAGGGAATCGGGGTCCGCATATGATAATTGGAAGTGAAAGGAACAAGAAACGGGCGTGGTATGAGGGGAACATTGGAGCAGTAACAAGCTGTAGGGATGTAAGGGGACACATAGCTTCTGAATCTTCTGACGATTTTGAACTCCAATTTGTACACCAATAGGCTCTATTTTAATCACTCTACTTTCGTCTTTATGGCTGTGGGCCGAGATTCAAGGCTGCTTTATGGGCTTTTTCAATAAGGGACCAGAAAGAAAGTGCCTTTTTCCTTTTTGCCCTTTTGCATTCTTGATTCTTCATCTCTCTGTGTGATGGAGCTTCCAATATTGCATTCGAATTCAAAACATATGATACGAGCTTTTCATCATTGAAGCAAGACATGTGCCATGTGATGCTAAGAACGATAAAATCAACACCCTGCACGCAGCCCGCTATGGACTGAAAAATTGCTTTTGGTTTTGCACCGGTGATGATGGAAAAGGCAATTGAAATTATGGTCTATAGACTATAATGACATAAGAATTTTCGTTTTACGCAACTAGTGGAATTTCCACGTGTTGGGCTTGGGCCTAACTCTCCATCGTTCAGCGGAGAAGGCATTGGGCTAGACCAAATGTAATACTAAAGGCACTCCCCGTGTTCGGAGATAAGGAGGTTACGTTAGTGATTAGACATTTCTCACTGTGGGTGTAACTTAACTTCGCTCACTTGGGCCTCTTGGGTCAAAAACTGAATACAAATGCGGCCATGCGTGCAGGTGCGGCCCATATAGGTTTCGAGTGATCTTGTTCAACAAACACAATCCAAATTTCATATCAGTAGTTTTAAGAGTAAAACCCTAAAACGAAAGTTGAAGATCCGAAGG
This sequence comes from Murraya paniculata, assembly GCA_030449075.1. Classification (NCBI taxonomy): domain Eukaryota; kingdom Viridiplantae; phylum Streptophyta; class Magnoliopsida; order Sapindales; family Rutaceae; genus Murraya; species Murraya paniculata. Next base: position 1,377,858 of record JAEVFN010000024.1, on the reverse strand, counting down.
GTTTAAGAGTTGCAGAAAGCGGAAGCTTTCAAGAAAAGCACAAATTTTTTGGAGCACCAAAACATTTGCGTAATTAGGGATTAATTTACAGCTACTGATGGAGGGACTGAAAGTATCAGATGCCGATATGGAAGTTTATTTGCACCCATCCAAGAGTAGAAAGGTTTCTCAAGCCATCCTCCGCGAGCTCAGTTCTCTCCTCTTCAAGTTCGTCCACTTTCCATTTACTTCACTGCATCTTTTGTTTTATTATTATTATTATTATTACGATTACTATTTATTTTTGTTTATTAAAGCTTATAGCGTATGATTATTTTTTGGTCACCTTTGGGAATGTTGGGGATTAAACATTAGCTTCCAAGTAAGAGTGGGTGTTTATCAAGCACCTTAGCTGCCAAAAGCACAACTCTTACAAGCATACCCTTTGTAATTATTTGTTGACTCTGTGTTAGCAGTCTTCAAAATGTGGTCGAGTCTACAACTTTTAGATATATGGAACTGAAATTTTTTAAACATGACCATTGTTGAAGTCAATAATACTGAGATTCACATAGCGGCAATCAATTTACATTTGTATGTACATTGGTCTTTATGAACCTCTGCTTCTTTTTATAATATTTCCAATTTGGTTTGCCTGGCAGGTTCAATGAAATTTTTGAAGGTGTCCTGTTGGCTTATGATGTCAACATTTTGGATAAAAATGGAAAAATTCTTTTTGGGATTCATCCCTATTTTGGAGTAAAGCTAAAAGCAAAGCTCTTGCTTTTTTCTCCAAAGCCAAATATGCTCGTAGGTAATCTTTTCGTGATTTTTCAATCTTAGTTTTATTCACCTTAGTATATAGACAAAAAATTCGTCAGTGAATTTCAATCTGTGTTTGCTAGTTATAACACTCTCTTAAGTAAATTTGCTTTTGGGTTAAATTGAAACAATATCAAAATTGTATTTGTTTCTATCTTTTTTTAAAAAAATGCCTTTCAGAGGGGAAAGTTGTGAAGCTTACACAAGCATCCATTCATATCATCGTTCTCGGATTTTCATCTGCAATTATAACAGATGAAGACATTCGAGAAGAGTTCAACTATACTACTGTAAGTACCACCTGGCCATTTTATTTTGATGTTTCTACTCATTCCTTATTCTTGTCTCTTGATTTTTCGACTGTATATGTTGAGAGTCATTACTGAATTTTCTTCTTTGTGACATAGAAATATGGTGAGGAAGTATTTGCTAGCAGATCACACAAGCGGCATGTTATAAAGGTTGGAACCATGATACGGTTTTTAGTGAAGAGGTGACTTCTTTGAATTTATCATATCTAAAAATGAAATAGATTTCCATTGAAATACGTGAGTTCTAACATTTGATTCTTTCAGTTTCGATGAAGATATTCTGCACATTTCTGGATCCTTAATGCCAGCTCATACAGGAAGTATCCGTTGGTTGGATAAGAAATCAAAAAATGTTTACCTAGCTGATAGGTTAGAATTTGATCTTGGAATCCTAGAATTTCAAAGAAGTTTTAGAAAATTAACAAAATATAAATCCTTTACACCTGTTAATGACTATAATACTGCAGTAGCACTTCCAAGAGGAGGGAGGGTGAGGGGAAATCAGAGATGCAGGACAATGAAACCATTGGGGCCATAGTATCTTCAGTGAGCAATGACCATCAAATTAAGAAGTCAAAGAAGCGTAGGTTTGCTGAAGATTATTGAAGTCTGCTGTGTGATTTTGATTGTTGAAGGATTTTCTTGGGTAATTTTTCAGATCTTTTCTATAATAACAGCAAAGTCTCTAAAGGTCTGCAAAAGTCTTGAAATACTCTTTTCTATACTAATTCTTTAAGGATTTTGTATCGTTGACATTAATGACCATCTTATTTATTAGTTTTCCATCAAAGTTTGGCTTGATTTTATTTTCACCTAGTACGTTTTGTGCTTGCAGAGTTGTGCATTCTGGGGGAAATTTGATGAAATTGCAAGGCAATGTGTGTTCTCGTAAGCAAATGGCATACTTTCCTTTCAAATCTTTTGATAATCTTCTGAATGGTGGTGCTTCTGAATTTCCATACCTAGAGATGGAGCTTTGTTTGGCATGTACATCTTTCATGAAGATGATTGTCCTGCTTTTGATTCTAACAAGTGGATATATAAGGTTCACACACCACAATTAAATGAATACATTATTCAGTTACCCATTTCAAGGATTTTCCTCGTCCTGCAATTTAATGCAATGGTATTTTGTAATCAGCTTAGAAGATGATAGTGCTGCAAATCATTTTGTCTCTTCACTTACTCAAATAATTAGATTAATGATTTAATGCTATAGATTTCTGTTCTATTCTTTCAATGATTTAATGCTATAGATTTCTGTTCTATTCTTTCTTTGATCAACCAGCAATTCACCTGTTTAATGATACTAGACGTTTGCAGCAGTTGTGTTACAGCTTAGACTGGACAGATGTCATTAGCACTCATTTCATGTGATTTGTCTTACCTAGTCTTGTTTATTGTATGTAATCTAATGTACATGGACTTCATCTCTACTCTAGTGTTAGTTTAACCTAGCAATTTGACTGTGGGGTTGGGTGTGCAGATGCATTTTAAGAATGGCACATAAGGCTGCTGCAAATATATGTGGGCGGCGCGTACTACAAAACCTGACCCGTAGAATCATGGTCAATCTCTCAATCATAAATTCATAATTGGGTACGGGGTTTCTTCTCACAAACGCCTCATTTATTTTTCGTTTTGGGTCCCTCGCATCCTATAAAATAAGAGCAGATTATCAAAATTTTCATCTGTCTGGAATTATCTTATAATCATGCGTATTAGTAAGATTTTTAATTGCAGCAATAAGGTAAATCCTTAGATAACGGTGAATGCGGAGGTCCAGAGTCTGATTGTAGCATAAACCATTCTTCATATTCAAGTTTTGAATGCATTTAGTTAAATCATTTACTAGGCTTGAAAGTTGACTCCTGTCCATGTTCATGAACAGAAGTCGGCTTTACGGTATTTGATAATACAGTAAAAAAAATTTTTATAGTAATAATAAGCCATAAAAGATTATGATCTCAATTTGGGTTAGTTATGAATAAAAATAAACTCCACATTGTAAGAAGTTATAAGTTTTAATATTACTTATGATCTTAATTTGGATCAATTATAAATAAGAATAAACTCAACTCCACATTGTAACAAGTTTTTTTTAATCTTGAGTAACTTGTAATCAATATGAACTAGTCACTCCTACCCGGCCACTATAATTTTACAGTATTATCTTTATTTTGAAATATATTTTTATTTATGTTTATTATAAATTAAATAACTCATATAAATGTAAATTAAAATAAAAAAATTTAAATATTAAAAATAAGCAATACATATTTATAGTGTGAATACAAAATTAATAATACAATTCTTTCTTGTATATTTTTTATTTTTCAAACATTTTTCTTATAATAAATATGTATTTTATGATAAATATATAAAATAACAAAAAGTACAAGAAAAATATTTTATTAATAATTTTCTATTCACATCAAAACATATATTTCTTATTTATAATACTTAAATTTTTTCATTTTAATTTCTATTTATATGATTTATCGAATTTATAATAAATTTAAATAAATTGCATTCAATAAAAGCGTATTAAAAAATAAGGATTATACTGTCAGAGAAGGGGTTATTGACTATTATGAAAATAATAAGTTATATATATATTAATTTTAGTAAGGTCAAATTAACTCCCCATAATGATTATTTGTATATTGCAAAAAAATATAAATGTTGCATTAAAAGTTTAATATGGGATAAAATGCTTTTCATGGAATAAGATATTTTTCTAAAGTTGTTAGAGCAAAGATTTATTTATTTTTTAGAATTATTACCACGTTTCTTAACTTGCGGTGGTTACGTAATAACTCTAGTACGGGTATCTTATTGTTGAAGTCAAAATATTTCTAGCTTCTCAAGCATGGTCAGAGTTTCATCAAATTGCTGTACTCTACTAATTAATTATTAATGTATTTACCTCTATATTATTTACACTAAGGATATTTAAGTCAAAATAATAATCTTTTGACTTCCTTGTGGTGATAAAATCAATTGGTCACAGCAATGTAACTACAAAGACATTTTACTATATATTGTGGGTTGGGATCAAATTAATGTGATGCTAAAATGTATTTGGGATCAATCAACGTGGACATTGCCCAAAGCTACATGAATTTTCTTCACACCGTTGCATTTGCGGTGCCAGTTGTATGAGTTGCCGGCTTGCAGCTAGCTAGACTGGACACATGCCAATAACCTATACACGACTCTTATCCTAAGATTTGATCAATCTAATCTTGTTAATCAATCATTTCAATAAAATGGATTTGGGTGTGCAAAGTACGAGTCATCTTACAATTACACCATGTACTTACGATTTATATTAAGCTGCGGCTGCTGCTGCAAATAAATATGTACGGACGGCTCATATGACAAATTAAGACAGATCATGATCAATTTCACTTTCGTCATCTCATTCGGTTTGGGTATGCGGTTTCTTTCACAAACACCTAATTTTTATTCGTTCTGGGTCCCTTCAAATAAAACCTATCAGTCTTATATTTATAATTTAAGTGTGTGTGTTTGCATAATTATTGGACAATAGAATCGTTTTTATATGAAAATGAGGGAGAAGAAGGGGGTTTTCGAGTTTGGTAAATGACTCTCTCTGGCATGTGAGATTTGAGCTTATTTTAATTTTGAACAAAAAGCAAGAGAAGCTTGCGACAAAATTTCCCTCATAGTCCGCGCTTCTCCCTCTTAATGCATCATTCAAAAGCCAAAATCTTTGGGATGGGAGCGTTACACTCGTCGGTCTTCATGCATATATATAATTATGAGGAAAAAAGAGAGGGAGATTAGTTATTGATCATCTTCGAATCTTAATCGGTTAATCTTTCATCATCTGACAACGCTTTTCTCTATGTATGTTGACAGTGGATTTTCGAAGATCTGCTTTATATATTGAGAAAGATGATATTTTATAAATATTTCATTAACATACATTGATAGTTATTGGATATCACTTGTTAGAGGGTAAAATAATATTTATGTCTAATAAAATATGAAATTGGCACAAATTTAAAATGAAAAATAGATGATAATTAAAGTTATTTATCTATTCATTTATTATATTATTAACCCACGCACCCCTTGAAACTTGAACCCAAGACTTTAGTCCTAAGAAGGCCACTACTTACCACTAACCATGGCATTTAATTAAGTTTAATATTTATTTGAACAGAAACAAATATACAATAAGTACTTTATGTGTGATTTTAAAAAATTCAAAGACTAATTAGATAATTAGTTCAAACTATAAAGACTAAAAGAGCATTTATTCTTTTATTTTTTCAATGTCACTACACTTTTTACTTTGATCAAGTACATAATCAATGTTAGATTTTTTTTTTCACCACCTATATATATATATATATGGTCCGGGATCTTAAAATGTGAAAAAATTTCAAAAAAAATTAAAACCGTAAGATTTTAAAGATTTAAAACTTAAAACACTTAAACAATACGATTTATGAGTTTTTTCCAAATTTTTCTTCATTTTAAAATTTCATATTATAGTATTTCTAATAAGAGATCACGCACTTTAATAAAATATAAAAGCGACTTTCACAACGTTGTCAAAACATTTCATAACATTAAAAAACCTTTGTATATGTGACAGTCAATAAATAAAATGCAGGATCCGTATTTGATAATCACTATTCTAGTGGTGAAAAAGCTGGAACAAATGGAAGGTATTTACTTTAGAGAAGGTGTTGACGCAACTAAAGCCAAAGTTGGTATTAGAGGAAGGAATATTATGATTAAAACCAATAAAGTTGGTGATTTTCTGTAGCAGAGGGCAGGTAGAATCTAGTTTATTATTGAAATATATGTAAATTCAATTATTACTCTTATATTCCGTTCTTATTTGAAATTGATAAATTATTGAGGAACAAATTTTTTCAACGATCCAATATGACGAGGTATGAGACTAGTTAAAGAGCTAGCTGGTTGATCGCTGAGCCTGATTGGACTATATATTATATAATAAGCTTTGCTAAAATGTATACACATTGTAACAATAATAAAAAATGCATTGTTTTTCGAAATGTGTGCGTGCGTGTGTGTGTCTTCAAATACCAAATGTCGATTTTCCACAACAAACCATTACCGTCTGCATTACGCTTCTTTTATGTTATTTGAGATTGTGAGTTTGAATTCGAATCAAATGAGCGGTTAAATTGTCTTTGATCAATCAATCAATGTGGGCTTTGCACAAAAGTATTGACTTCTATGTACTAATCTACATGGACTTAGATGCATGAGATACTCTTATTTTATTCTACGTCACATTTCGATGAATTATTATTAAGAGCTCATGTTAAAATAATACTAGTTGATGAAAGTTACTTCAAAAAATATAGAAAATAAACTAAAATGGATTTTGTTTTAGTTATTTTCCTAATTTAAAAAAAAATTCAACCGATCTTTTCATAGGTGTTTTTCCTCGATCCAATGAAGGGTCGAATTAATTATAGACACGTGACTTTAATTAATCAAATTTTACAGTTTTTGTTTTATTTTCCAATAACTTCTTCGATTTAGAAAAGGAAAGAGAATAGAGGAAAAATCCAAAATATTCTTCAAACCATTGCAAATTGGAGCAGCTATGAGTTACAGCTAGCTGGACATATGTCAATAATCCTGAGATTTTTTCAGTCTAATCTTTGTTTATATACATAATATAGTAGTATAAATGGAGAAATCATCAACAAGTCTAGTATTAGTTTATCAAAAATTATAGGTGTGGATTTGGGTGTGCAAAAAAGTACATTCCAATTACACTATGTACTTATTATTAGGGAAATTCATTACTCAGTATCAGTATGGTAACAAAAATAAACCTGGTGTCACGTCCAATTTCACCTTTGGCATAAGTTCCACAGGCTATGGGGTCTCATTAACAAACACCTCATTTGTTATTCGTTAGGGGTCGGGTCCCTCACAAAAATCCAATTCTATTTAAGAATATATTTTTGCACATAACTATTGGTTTTTCTTTCAAGCTGGCGTCCTAGATGGTTCTCACTCGCATGTGACTTGTGAGATTGAGTGTATTTTATTTTAATTGAGCTGTCAAAAACAACAACAGGTTATGCCAAAACTTCCCCGCATAATCCGAGCTTGTAACATGCATGCTATTGCTACCGCTTACCCTCCTCGGTCTTAATGAAACAATCAAGAGCCAACCATCTTCCGGACGTGACAGTTACCTTCTTCATGATCATATGCCTGCATGATTCTAATTACAAGGGAGAAAAAGAAAATTAAACTAGGAGATTAATTAGCTAGTAATTATATACATACCCGTTGCGTGTTGATAATGGATATCAGAAGATCTTCCTTAATTAGGTCGATGCAAGACCGAGAGAGAGATAATAGATCGCTGTACATTCATTACTTGTAAGAATTATCTCGATTGCAGTGCATTGTTATTTCATGTGTAATCTTATAAAAATTAACTATTTAGATTAAAATTTAAAAATCAAAGTTCGATGGGAGGTATGGTTGCATGGCACCCAGTAAATAAAAATAATTTATTGGGATGTTGTAAGGTAATATTAGAATTTGGACATTAAACATTTTCTTTAATTTTTCTATTCTGTAATTGCTAGTAGCTCAACAGAAATTAATAGCAATATAATATTTATTTTTGAAAGAAAAAATAGATAGATTCACTAATTAACAAAAATGAAACCTGGATGCTACTAAATGTCATGTCAATTGTATGTAAACGTTCGTAATGGCCATTGCAATTTATATGTTTTAATACTTCTCAATTACTTGTCTTGCTTTGTTATTGTGAGTTGGCAGATTGAATCGCATTTAGCGCTTCGTGCATTACCGCTTGAAGAAATTATTTGCTTAGCGTTTTAAAGCTGTTGCTAATTAAAAGCAATTATATATGCAGCTTTAATTATCATTAATTCTGCCAGATTTTTTTAAAATTTTCGATAGTAAAGTAAAAGAAAAGAGATGATAACATTACGAAAACTGAAATTATTAACATAGCCAAAGCATCATGCATTAATTCATATATATTTGTTTCTTATAGCAAACGCCAAATTGCTTCTTGAGGCCTGTGTTTGCCACATATAGGATATATGGTCTTAATAAAATATATATCCAATTTCCGGTGCTTCTTGTTTATCGTATTTTAATTGTTTAAGTGTTGACTATAAATATGTAAAATTATCCCATTGTTAACAAGCTTAAGCGATCTTATCAATCATTTATTTGAATCAGCTAAAAATATTAGGCCGTTAAAAGGAATCATCAGCAATAAGTTAAGTTTGACCCACAAATATACTATTGCCCACCAACAATTTGCCAGTCAATAATAAAGCACCACCATTATCATTTATCAATAACAAAAAATGAGGCCGTTTACTAATATCATTGCCTCATCCACTAAAACGTGATTATCTATATAATAAATACTTGATTAAATTCTTTTCAATCATCGTTGAGAGAGAGAAGAAAAATACCAAGTGCTAGCCTGCGAGGACAGCTAGCACCACAAGTGATATATATATTTTTTAATAAATGTATTTGTACCACTTACTACATACACTATTTCGAGGATTTATTGGGAATGACACGTCAAATAATAATAATAATAATAATCTTATTAATAAGAAAATTCTTCAAAAATAATTAATAAAATTAGGTTACCAGTTGTCAGTATATATGTATACGAGGTATACATACATACGTACATACATACATTTCTAATTGGGTTGGCCCTTGTAATATAAAAATAGTTGATCATCACTTGATTGAATTAGAAGCTAGGCATGGGCTTGGTCATTAGATTCGCACTTAATTCACCGCCCACTTAATTTATGGTTCTGAAAAGCTGGAGCAAAAGGTGAGCCATTTGCTGCGTGTGTTGACATAATGATAAAAGCAAAAGTGGGGATTAAAAATGATAAATTTGGTGACTTTTTCGTCATTACTTACGTAAGGGGAGGTGGATAAATGATTCCTGCCTTTTATTTTCTTTGCGCCTGCATGTTGCGTACGTGATAGTGCGACTCTATCTGTGCTGTCTCCTGCTTTTGGTTGCACACGTAAAATTACTTTAAATTTTAGTGGGTTACAAGTTGTGCAAAATGATAAGCCCTCTGCATTTACTGGGCTCACCAGCTCGTCACATGCACATTGAAACAGATAGCTCAATATTTTCAAATTTTCTTCCTCTTTTACTTTTTTCAGACCTGCCACACCTATTATATATAACCATATGAATATTTGTCTCTTTTTTCTCGTACCTTTTTGGGTCTCAAAATTCTCAAGTATGATGAACATTACTGTATAAGCCACCAATTAATGCCCCTGACAATTGGCCGGATAATTAACATCATCATATATGAACATCTATATATTGTAAAATATGAACTTAAGGCTAGTTATTGTCGTTTATCTCTAATTTAGTACTGTATTATTTATAATTAGACAACCTGGCATATGCATGGGATAAAGACTCATTAACAATTAGACAAGGAGCGACGGCCCATTTTCAGACGTTGGTTAAAGTATTTGCCTTAAATTCTTTTCCTATCCAAAATTGATAAAAATATAAGAACAAATTAATTAATTATGCCGAGGACGACATTACGATGAGCTATTGACCTGGTTCCGTAACTAGCTAAATTGATTACTAAATAAGCTTAGTTGGAAGTACATTATTCGTACCATCTCATCCGGCTACGCCTATGTTAGATACTTGGAATTAATTGTAGAGAAAATTAAATGTCGTTCATTTAAAATATATAGCACGTTGGACGGAACTTGGACCAACATATTGTTAATTAAGTTCGATCATTTCATCGAAAATAAGTCATCTAGACGCTAGAAATATATAAGCTCTTAAATAAATCAACTTTAAAAGCAAATTTAAGGTTAAAAAAAAAACGTCTATGTGTCTGTTTTGTTTAATACCCAAAATTATGGAATTATTAGCTGTGATTGTACATGTACATGGGCAACCTCTAAGCTAATAAAGAAATTGCGGGTAATTTATTTATATTAAGATACACATATGAATGCCACGACTTGGAACAACTAATGATCTTTTATTTTGGAAGCATCAATTAATTTATGTTTTTGTAACTGACACAGCCAATGACTCAATAATCCAACTGGTTACAGCTATTGCCTAAGCTTTCTATAGTCTACACGCTTCTAAATTTTTGTCATTAACTAACTTACCCTTCTTCTTCTAAGGACCTGTGTGGTACTAATTTTCAAACATTTGTAGTTGTAACTTTTAAACAAAATTGATTTTATCTCATAGTTGTTTGATAAAAAAAAAAAAGTTAATAATAATAATAGCAACAAGAACAACAACAAATCTATACTAATGTTTCTTTTAAAAAAATTATTTATAACTTATGTTTATAAAAAAAAAAAATCAACTTTTTTTAACACAATTATAATATTTTTTTTTTCATAATAGTTATGGATTAAAAAGTACATAACTTCAATATCAAACAAGTCATGAGTCCTAAAAGATATGGGCTTGGAAGCTCACTAATCTGAATACAAACCTAAACTCTTATCAACACCAAAACTTTTGGCAAATTGGAACCCTATAACACTCTATATCATCACAATGCAAGTAATAAACTATAATGAATTTATCTTTTATTTGTTTATGTTCAATTAGCAAGTGGATATTTATCAAATTCAGAACCAACAAAAAGTTGGAAGTAATTTTGTCTCTGTCACTTCAATATGTCTCACGGGGAACCAAGCGAAGAATTTGGGTTAGTTTCTTGTTGGGCAGATTTGAAGCCAACAGGTCTTATTTATTTTCAGCTCATTGGTTTTATGCAATATGTACAAATTTATGCATATACATCATCATCGTGTTTAAGTTTTAATTACCTCACTAGCTGCACAATCAGAAACAATATCAGAACTGGCTCCCTCTAACAAGGCAACTATATCTCTAATCAACAATTATTTTGACAAATCTAATGGATTAGATTAGGACCCAAAATTATATGAGTACTGATACAATGTTCTGACATGATCAAATGAACAGGAAGAAGCTGTCAAAGATCACCATAATTATCCCGCAAACCTTCTCATGGCACAGAGTAATTATCGGTTGATCAATTAGGTTGTAGTCGGCGCTGCAAGACAAGCTCACGCACGTTCGCATTATCTGAGAAATTGATACTTTGACCCGCAGCAAGAATGAAGAAAACGCATTAACCCATATAAGAATGTAATTAGTTAGCCAAGTGTCAGCATCTAAAGGATGCTTTGCATACGCCGAAAGTTGGTGAAGAATAAAGCCAAAGCGCGAACCAGATAAAGAAAGATGTGCTGCTTATTTTGTCTGTAAACAGAGCTTGTCATGTGCCAGCTGTATATATTTTTATGTGTGTGTGTGTGTGTGTTGTTGTTAATTACTTTAATAATTACGTTTCAGCAATAACTGTCGGCCTTGATCCTGATAATTAATTAGCTAATTGGATCAAAAGGGGATAATTAAAGAGATTTCCCAAAGCAAAACACTACTACACTGGCACAAACTCGCACCCAGCAAAAGTTTTCTGTTGTAACTAAATTACAAATCAACAACACACGTCTTCTCCCCACCTTCCAAAGGTAATGAATTAACAATATATGCCAACTTTGTTTGACCCCCTAATCCTGTTTTCCTTTTTCCCTTTTTTTAAAAATTTTATTTTATTTACCCAAATAATCAAATGCTCGCATGACCATGAAATTAGTCGTGGTCCTAGTGTGGATCTTTGCAAATTTACGTAAGATGTCAGGTTAATTAAATATGTAAGCATGCGGCGGTGAGAGAGACTTCACTGAGTTCTGGCGTATATTCTGCCTCGTTCGGCAATGGGCATCGGCTAACCATGCCGATATCTCAAATTCCCAATCCCAACCAATTACACTAGAATGGGTGAGGGAAGAGGCACCAAGATTTTTCTTATTCTTCTTATTAACACAACCCATGATGCATGTGTTTTACTTGCATGGTTTATGATTGTCCAGTAGTTGAGAATGGGTGTGAGCGAAACACACACAAGGCATTACGATTTCCCTTTTAAAATTTATGTATCTAAAACAACACTGCGCCGTACGGGAAAGGAGACGAGAGAGCGTGGGACCGTGAGGGCTGAGGCCCATGACTCGGTTTTTGTACAACTAAGCGTCTACGAATCTAGACACCTCCTTTTTGTCAAAACAAACTCAAAAGTGTCCCCATTTGGCAACTGATAAATACAGCATCACCGAAATGAAAAAAATTTTACAGCGCACGGGAGATATTACCATTAATTATTGTATATGTGAGATGTGTATTTAAATTTGATATAATTATTATCTATATATTTATTTGTTTTTAGAATAAATAAGTACTACTTACATAATATTATTTACTTGCTCTAATACCTCCTATATATTTTAAAAATTTCTCCACCGAAATAGATAAAGTAAATTAATTAAAATAAAATCTTATTGGCTAATTGCTTTGTTGTCCAGACCTAGAGCTGGCAAAACTTAACATGACTTGATTATCCGATACGAATAAATAAATATGAATAGTTAAATTTGACACTGTTATTAAATAGGCCGAATAGGGGTCGACATAATTTTTTTAGTATCGGGTTAGGGTTAAAGTTTTTTACTCATTTACTCAATCAATGACATGATTATATTTTTTATTCTAAATTAATTTGTAAATTCCTGTTATCTAAACTCAAATATTGAATATAATTCTCTCTTTTTATTTTTTATTTTTATTTTTGTAAGGATGAACATATACACTATATTTCATTTATAAAATTTATTTAGATTTAGTACTTCAATAGTATAAATGTATAAAATAGTAGTATATATATATGTATTATTTTATAATATTAATATATAATATTATTATATATACATAATTAAAACTTCATATAAATATAAATATAAATATAAATATAAATATAAATATAATATAAATATAAATATAAATATAAATATAAATATAAATATAAATATAAATATAAATATAAATATAAATATAAATTTTATTAAACATATAACTATTAAGTAGATTATTAAGTTACCAATTTATTGTCTGTATCAAATTAAAATCTCAATATTTTAAGTAAATTATTAAGTTATCAATTTTTTATCTGTATCAAATTAAAATCTCAATATTTTAACATACTTATTAAATAAATTATGTTTAAATCTACTTAAACTTAATACAACACTAAATTGATACCACACGAACACGGTTCACAAATCCGTTTTTGCTAGAGACCCATTCACCATACGTCCCAAGATATAAAAGACGGTGCCACGTCTGCTCCTGAAACTGACGTGGGATAACGGAATTCCTCGACCAACGTGCAAAACTGAAGCTTCATTAACGACTGTTGCCACGTCATGGCGTTTCGTGGGGTCGAGACCCCCTTGATAAACGAGATTTTCACATGTTCGAGTGACTACTTCTTGATCGTTGGTCAGATAAAATTGTCAGCTCCAAAAATATATAGAATCTTAATTGACCTCGTATCTGATCTATAACTACAACACTGCCCTTCCCTGAATTATGCATATATTCTCCAAATATTCCTACATTTTTGTCTCAATAACAACAGAGAAAATGAGATTTAAAATGAGAAAGAAAACAAAAGGAGGGGAAATAGTTAATGTCACATCAAATCTAATAGTATAATATATGAGGATATTATTGCGCTTTATGCTGCCCAGAAACTTATTTGAATGTATTTGGATTAAAACATTGAACAATGAAAATAATAAATGACGTGATCCTTAAATCTTAGCAAGTGGGGTAAGTAAGCTAATGTGACGTATTGGGGGGATGCACCCATCTCTCTCTCTTAACGTGCAAGGGGACCCATGAATCGAATTGCACCGACTATTCAATTTTGTTTCTTAAAATTAAGATAAATCTTTTAAGTAAGAGTAGCAGTGTATAATGAACATTGTCTATACTTTACAGTAAATTTAAATGTAGTCATTTACGATTTCACAATTATTTCACATGTTGTTATTTCTTTTTACTGAATAAATGCTTTTAAATTACTGTAACTTAGCAGCTGCTGAAAATAATTGATCTTAATTAATGCTCACGTGAATTACAAAGCTCAATACATTGCAATTATAATTAGAAAAATAAGCCAAATTTTGACTGGGTAAGATGATGATGGTTATTATGGGCAATATAGTGATTAGGGGAACATTTTGGCAGTTTGTTTCGGCATTTTAAACAAATTGAAAGATGGGGCATCCTTGCACATGGGGGATGGTCAGATTTGGATATTATAAACTTAATTCCTCCTAAGAGAGCTTTAAAAAATTAATAATAAAAATTAAAAATTAAAAAAAAGATACAAACAAACAAAAGCATATTGAATAGATAGACCCAACTACTTACATAGGAAGAAGTTTTTTTTTTTTTTCAAACTTAGTATGTGGTGGGTTTATGAGTCTCAATATTTTAACTCGTTGTGTACTAAAAAAGAAGCCGCACGGGTAGCAGAAACTCTGTTATTTTTATTTTTATTTTCTAATAATTTCTTCCTTGCTCCCTTTGCCACGGCGGCTCCCTGGGCTATATATAAACTCTTCTAAATATTTAGATATAATAAAATTACAGAGATAAATATGTAGGGCTTATTCATTTTTTAATTACTTACGGTACCAAGCCGCATGTGGATTAATGAGTGGTTTGTGATCAAGATTCATGATGCTCCCTGGTCTAGCATGCAATTAATTTATATCATAGGTCTTAAAAAACTTAAAAGAATAAAAATGTTTTAATTAGATTATCGTCAGAGACCAAACACAATGGTGCCCAACTCAAAGTAACTTTCCTCTTTGAAGATTGACACTCCAAATGAAAGAAACCCATCTTAACTGGCCGGGAAAAGAATAAGCCATTAACAACTCTAACCAAGACTATTTTGAGCCAATTAATTAACTAAATTACGACAAATTAATAATCACTTGGTTTCCTGATTAATATATATATTGTCTAAAATGCACGTCAGCCAACAGTATATTAAATACATTCACTTTCACAAAAAAAAAAAAGAGAAAAAAATTGACTATTGATGAAAAATCTCATGAAATCTAATTCTTATTCCTCAAATGAGATTTAAACTTAAATTAAGAATCATTATTAATTTTGTCCGTCAAGCAAGATTGTTTCATTAGTCACTACAGTGCTATTCAAAGTTAATCCACAGCCTGCCCAAAGGCAAAAGCAAATACGAGTATATTTCAATCTACAGCAGACGCAATATTGTAATTATCCCCAAAACTGAGGGCACCTTCTCAACCCTCTCTCTTTATAAACCCTCTCCCTCCCACCACTTCGACCCCCCCAAAATTTTCCAGCTTCTCTCAGCAATCATCAAAGCCAATCAAGAATCTTGAGAAAACCCACGAAGCCAAACAAGGCTCGTTCTATTTTCTCTCAGTTTCTTTTTCCGGGAAAATGACAGTTGGATTTGGAAAATGCAGCAAAATCCGCCACATTGTGAGGCTAAGACAAATGCTAAGAAGATGGCGTAACAAGGCCCGCATGTCCGCAACTCGCATACCGTCCGATGTCCCAGCCGGATACGTGGCGGTCTGTGTAGGCACCAGTTGCAGGAGATTTGTAGTGCGCGCGACGTACCTGAACCATCCCGTTTTCAAGAAACTTCTCGTTGAAGCTGAAGAAGAGTACGGCTTCGCTAACCAAGGTCCGTTGGCCATCCCATGCGATGAGTCACTCTTCGAAGAAGCGATCCGGTTCATTTCGCGGTCCGAGACTGGCCAAGCCCGGTTCGTTAACTTCGAAGACTTTCAGAGGTACTGCCACCTGGGATTTAAGAAAAACATCGACTTTTGGACAGAATCTCGACCGTTGCTTCATGGGATTGCCAGTAAAACCATTTGGTGAGAAAGGAATCAAAACATGGACAGAAAAGAAAATTAAAAAAAAAAAAACTTTAATTCTGACCCGGGTTTCGACTCAATCCGAGTTAGCTCGCTCGGGCTCGAAGAAATACAAATACAACAGAATGGAAACAATGACAATTTCAAAAAAAGGGAAAATTGCCCGAATTATGTTTTGCTAATTCTTGGGAATTTTGCACTTTTTACTTACCATAAATAATGGTAAGTTTGAGGGTTTTTTTAATGTTTTCTTTTGTTTTCTCCTTTTTTTTTTTTGGTTGGGTTTGGAAATTAAATTATTAAATTGGGGAATTGGGTTGTGAGTGAGTTAAAGCAACGAGCAGAAGTGAGTCACCCCATGTGGATTTAGCATAAATTGCTCCGGAGAATGCAAAGGAGATGGCAAAATAGGCGGGGGGGTAATCCGCCGAGTCGTCCCGGGTTCGAATCGGAGTTCACTCATACTTTGAGACAATTAAATTGAAGAAGGCATGATGAGGAGGAGGAAGAAGAAGTAGAAGAAAGATATGATTTTTAATTACTCGCTCACTCTTGTAAATTCTGTTATTTATTGATTGGATTTAATGAAATATTTTGGAGAAATTCTGCCATGATTTTCCATATATCATCTCCATAATATCGTACAGTTTTTTTTTTTTTCAATGTTATAACAATTATTACAAATTCTTTTTATAAGGCGTTTCAAGCACGGTAGCCGTTGTGGGAGTTATAATGGGGCACCAAGCCACGTGAAATCTGAACACTACCATTTGCTCTGTTATTTCTTTCTCGTCTAAATTCCACTTTGTCTTTGTCTTTACCCATTGAATTTGATTTTTTTTTTTAACTTTTTATTTTGGAGGTAACATCAGATGTGGTTATATATATATATATATAGTCTAAACTGAAATTTAGTTCTTTTTCTTTTGTAAATTTATTAAACTATTAATTGGCGGCTCAGATTCATTGTTTTGTTGTTATGAGCCTCTCAAAATTGTTATTTCTATATAATAACCTTCGCGGCCAAATCAAAATGTTGTTTACCCATCAATTCAGGATATTAACAAGTTGAGATACCAAAGTTAGGATGTCACAACGTATCTTGAGAGTGCGATTCTTCAGTTCTTTCACACTTATTCCCTTGGCCTTAACAAGATTGGAAATTTCTCTAAATATTTGTGGGAATAAATTTTTAAATTTAATGTTTAGTATAATTTTTACGCTATGATTCTATCTATAATCCTACTAAATTTCAGATTATGTAAAAGTGAGATTATAATAATTTTTCCTTTTTTTTAAAAAAAAAAAGAAGCAATTTAGAAATAAATGTTGTGGGGGAGGTCCATTTTTCAAAGCTTCACAGTAAGATTCCTGAGGTTCATAATTCAGTTGGTAGGGCAACAACCCCAAGCCAACCAAATGGAAAGTTACGCTGATCCACCACTAATCATAGCCAACTGAAATGTGGAACGATATAATAGATCCTTGACTTGATTATCAATGAATGAGACTCACGATAAGGTCGGTATGCAGGTTTCCAGACCAACAACTGCCCTTTTTTTTTTTTAATTACATTATACTATTACTCAGATCACGACTCATATTTTATAAGATTATTACAATAATATTTACAATCAGACAATTATTAGGGACTAATTTATAAATCATATATAGCACAACTAACACAGCCCATATTTTATCCTTTTTAATATTCAAAGGACATCTACTCCACTCACATTTTGAAAGGGAAAAGACACTCTTCCTTACATTTCGAAAAAGAGAATACTGCATTCACTCAAATTGAGGAAGTTAATTAAATCCCCTCGAACAAATTGTAAATGTAGGGTTCTAACTACTCGGCTTGACTAATAACTGCAGTTTTATTCATTCATAACCACTGTTTAGGCTCTTACTAACCATTTTAATTACCCATTTACTCTGACATTTGACATTTTCTCTCGTGTTTGGCTGTTTCAGCAGGTCTTAACATAAAAAGCCAATGGGTTATTAGTGAAGCTGGTAAAATTTAACATAACCGATTATCCGATATGAACACAACATGAATAAATGGACATGGATAATCAAATATGACACGATTACTAAATAGATCGAGTCCGAATCGACACTATTTTATTAAAATTTTTGACTCATTTATCCGATTAATGGCACAATTATATTTTCTATTGTAAACCAAATTATAGGTTTTAGTTATCAAACTCAAATATTAGACATAATTATATCTCTCTCTCTGTCTCTCCCCCTTTTTTGGAAGGATGAACATATACATAATATTTCATTTATAAAAATTTTATGTAAATTTAAAACTTCAATAGAGTAAATGTGTAATATTTTAGTCGATATATATTTTATAATATCAATAAATAATATTAATGTAAATTTTATTAAATATATATATATTATACAGGTTATTGGATAACATATTTATTTTTCGTGATAGGTTTGAGTATTAATATTTTAACACGATTATTAAATGAATCGTGTTTGAATCAGACTAAATTTAACACAACATAAAATTAATATGATACGAACACAATCCGGTGACTCATTTTACCAACACTAGTTATTAGCTACTCCCAAAGTAAAACACTTATTGTTCTCTGATTAATACACATATGTATGTATGTTTGTATGTATGTATGTGGCAATTCTTAATCGTTGAACGTTCCACATCCCAAAGTGGATTCATTGACTGACGGAGATTTTACCGGCCTAAAAAAATCTGGAAAAATTTGTCATTTTGTCCAAGTCAATACTCATAATTTAGCAAACGTTTTGCATCCATGAGGCTGCATGTGCTGCCGCTATGCAAATATATATAAATAAACGCTACATTAGTATGTTTTAATTATATTAATTATTAAATGACCTGCTAATTGCATTAAAAAACACTATATTATGAATCGGTAGACCGATTGGTGAAAGTGACCTGCTAATTTAATCTTTTGTTGAAAGTGACCTGCTAGTAGTATTTGAACACAACAAAAATGAGATACAATGTGCAAAAAGTATTGGCTTGAATTAATTGGGTTGTTTCTTCATCAATCAATTATCAATCGAACAAGCCTACTTTTTAAATGCTTTTTTCGCGAGTCTACCCGTCAAAGGGCTAGGTAGAGCCCAGAGAGCGATAGTTAGGAAGTGTTGATAAAACAGGTAGTCAATTTGTTAAAGGAAATGTGAAATTATGCTACTGCCATTGCCTGCGGCGGAGGGTTGATGAGGGCAAGAGATTAGGCTTTAGATTCTCCCATCATCTTACAAGAGCTTGGACGGTTTGATAACGTGATTTGATATCATAGGTCTGTTAGTACACCCCTTGGACCACTTTTAGCTTTTTTTATTGGACCCGCATGAAAATTTTTGTATGGGTCAATAGACAGCCTAAAGTTAGGCCTAGCCGCTATCATGCCTCTCAAGTTTTGCAAGAATAATTAAGAGTAAAGCATTTTTTATTAGTCTGCGTAATTTTCAAGTTTCACATCAGCCCAATCCTAAGTTGCTAACTGTTAAATATTCTCTCTTAATCACACCCTCGTTGAAAACTTTTCTATATAGATCTCTCATAGACGCGCAACTTTTATGCGTCTAACTTATCATGTTGTGGATGCAGTTACAGCTACAAAATGGGTGGATTTAGGCCCAGGCTCATATTGGACACGCTCTGGGCCGATGAGCCTGAGTCTTCTCGTTTCACCCCATGCCACTACTACTAGAACTCAATCCAAGTTCCGCAGGCCGAACACGAAAGAGACCAAAACATTTCTGCGTGGGCCCGGAGACATGCCTTGCGGCTGCAGCATTACAATTTTCCGACTTAAACAAAAAATTTGGTTGCCGCTACACCTACAGTTTGTAAAGGATAAGATAAAACTATCCTTATTTACAATCACAGCAAGGACAAGCAATAATGAACATATTATTGTGAAACAGCGGCGACGACAAGAAGGTAAGAGGAAGAAGATACTGTTAATGTTAGACAGCATTAATCACACTGCCGGTTGGTGGTGACAGCAAGGTTGCAAGAAAATCAATCTCTAATCTGCTCCTTACGGTTAGCCAGTACTAGTACTACAGCCGCATGCAAAAAAAATCAAAAAATAATAATAGTGATAGTAATAATGAATGCTCAATTGCTCATGCTCATCGTCGTCGTCGTTTTGTGAGGGCAAGGGGCAACCGAATGGTAATTAAAAAGATTAAAGAAACCAAAGAAAGAAAAATGAATGATATTGTTGAATTTGAGAAAATTGAAAGTGGGGCGCATGTGAATTATTACGCACGATGGGGCTAACTGCTAACTAAGATTTGCAGAGCAGGGCACGAGTAGTCAAACCAACTAACTAAACAACAAATGTTGGGTACGTTCTGAATGGGTACACGAGCTTGGATTCCACATCTACAAATATTATAATTACCCTTTTTTTTTTTTGGTTATTTATGTACGTAGTAAATTTGGACCACCAACGTAAGTAATTGATTACTCTTTTGGGACCTTTCTATCTTCTGGGATTTTGCCCACCTGAGCTTCGTCATATTACACACACACACACATTTTACGAGAATACCTCGCTGCTTGCAGGTTATGCAAAGAAAAATCAAATAAACTGTAGGATTGTGAGAACCATCTGTTTAACTACATTGCACAATTTAGTACATTTTTAAAAAAAAATAAAGTCTCACCTTTATATATGAATTTTCTTTCAAAATCTTAACAATCAAATTTTGACTTCCGGGTATTTTCTAAGAATTAAATCAATTTACTACGCAATATTATTATTATTATTATTATTATTATTATTATTATTATTATTATTATTATTATTATTATTATTATTATTATTATTATTTAAGATAATTTTTATTTTAGCTAAAACTTTAATTTTTAATGTGTACTTTGAAAGCACAAGTTTTGATAATAATTATTTTTCCTGTTGCGTGTCTTGGCGCGAACCTTCTCGTGCAGTAACAGAAAAACTGTAAAAAAAAAAAGGAGCACCGCGACGCGATTCTCTCTTACTCTTACATGGTAGAAAAGAATACTAAGACTGCCTTAACTTCAGCTCCACCCTTTGCAACGACCAAATCTCCAACTATAAAGTAATACAGCCGAGATATGCATCAAATTAATGTGTCACATTTGTACTTTTTTCTTTTGACATTCTTGTTTTTTTTTTTTTTTTTTTAATTTCTCCTGAATGTTAATTTGCTCCTTTTTCTTTTTGGTTTGTCGGCACTCGGTCTTGACAAAGGAACAGCCCAGATAAACAAGAGGGGCGGATAATTAGTTTCATTGGATCAGTGAAAAAATAAAAAGAAATGAGTTACATAAATAGAATGAGCACTTTTCATTATGAGTAAGGTCTCTTGATGACACCTATGAAATTCACTGAACCCCACCTCTCTTTTGTTCCAAAGCAAAAATGGTTATGATTTAATTAACACTGTGGTTTGCTCAAGAGTCAAAACTCAGATCCAGTGTATCTAAATCAATCGAATTAAAGGTTAAATAGTTTTAAAAAATTCACTCTTTCTCACTTTTTTCTTTTTTGGGCCACCTTAATTTTGTCGTATTCGTTTTATTTTCATCTGAGCAATCAGCATTAATGATTAAAAAAATGAGAATTTGTCATGGGATTGGTTACCTCACTCACACACGAGTAGGCGAGCAAAAAATTTAAAAATAAATTTTTTTTTTTTTTTTCGAATGGTTTGTGAGATAAGCCCTCGATTTAAGTACGTGGGATTTAAGTGAGTCTATAAGTTTTTCAAATTTTTTATAGGATACAAATTTTTTTCCTGTACTAGTGAAAGTAGATTTTTGAATTAATACTAGATATATTTTTGGATGATTGGACTAATGTATTTAAACTCTACTGTATGTATTTATAGATCGTAACAATTTTCTTTCTTTCTTTTTTTAAGATTATGAGATCCATTTTCTTTTCTCATTCGGGTAACCTTTCAAGTCTGATTCAGTATATTGTCCTCAACGAAATTCGAAAACCGTGATTAATTTTCTTGTGTATTAGTGAATTAGAAAAAAAAAAAAAAAAAGGAAAATGAAGTCATAGCACACGAAATTCGATCCATTTAAGTGAATAATTTCGTTAAACCGTGATTACGAAGTCACGATGGGCCCTCACGAGCCCCATTACTCAATTACGACCAATTACCATTTAGGAGCTACAGAGGGTCCAACCTTCAACAAGTTCGGTTTTGCGTCACTTTTGAGCCATAAATCATTTCATCTCATAAACCCCAATCCTTTTGCCTTATAAAGAGCGCGTTTGCATCCGTACCTTTTTAAAATATAGACCATTAACCCTATAGAATATTACAAATTCTAAATATTCAACCGTCAGTTTATGTTGTATAATTTTTACCATCAGTAAATATAATGAGTGATGTCACTCATATTGATTACTGTGGTACGTAATACTTTCATACGTTGTTTTTAGGTTAATCCACATCAGAAAATTACAACATGCGTAAGCTCACTGTGTACTATAGGCAAAATTACTTACTATCGAAAAGGGTAAAAATCACACACATGGTTTCATTGGATCCGTAATGCTACAAACGACAAATGATAAGCAACTGGATAAAGCATCGAGTAATGCTAATTAATATGTTGATTAAGCCACTGAGATTAAGAACAAATAATTAACAATGTGATAATGATCAGCATGGGGGTAACAAAAAAGAAAAGCGCAAGTGACTTGGAGAAGTATCAAAGGCTCAAAATCGAATCCAAAGATAAAAATTAAAACCCCTTTACTTTGGCATTAAAAAGTAGAATATGGGGAGGTGGCATGAAGCTGTCTTGTGTAGGAGTGGGGTCCTTAAAATGAGTATAATTTTTAGATTTTAATTTCCGCCTTTTTTTTTTTTTTTTATTCTATCCTATCCATCACATACATAAAAATTCTACCGTACCAACAAAGCAAAGGTTGAAAATTTCCCAAAAAAGTATTATTAGGCTCCACGTTAGCAATCATTTTCATCCTGCCACAGCCGCTGCCCGTTTTTTGCATATTCTGAAGGTTAACTTCATTCGCCCTGTATCCTATACTTGGTGTGATCGTGTCATAATTTGGAAAACATAAATTAAAAGGTATAAAAAAAAATTAATAGAGGGATATAATGCCGCACGATTTCGGTATGGAAAATGATGAGTCGGAGTTGACACACTGCTCAAGAGTTCACACTAATTCACATTAACGTAAGGCCAGTAAAGTTAATTGACTTTTAGAAAATACGAATTATAATTCTACTGAAATTTGTTATGTTTTCAGTTATGTAATAATATTAACCCATAATAAATAAATAAATAAAATTTTATGGGTATTTGATAATATTTTAACACAATAACATCGTTACGCGTCTATCGTTGTATGTGTTACTAAATTCAATTAAATTTAAATTTTTTTCTTAATAATTAAGTGAATGTTAAAATTCCTTTAATATTTGAGAGGGTTAAAATTTAGATAATAAACTAAATTCAGTAATTATTTAATTAAAAATTAATTATAATATTATATAACATATTATAATTTAAATAATAATCTCATATAATCAATAAAAAAAATTCAATTCATCTTATATTTTAAGTTAATCTTTCGTGTCAAACAAACAAGGATTGGAAATAAAAAAAGTGAAGGCACCAATAAAGTACTCCACACAACGACTCCAATGGGATTCAAATCGATGATACGCACGTAAATCCTTTCGACACATCTTTTCACATGACATGCACAAATAAATATAGCGAGTGCACGATGTGCATTGCACTTATAAATTAATGTTCCCGAAGCTGAAATGTTTGGCTTTGTTACACGTCTGCTTTTTACGTACATAATTAACAGTCAGTAAAAATCAAAATAACGCACAGATACGTGGGTGTCTGTGCAAAATCTGGTTCTAATTAAGTTTTCTCGATGACAAAATTAATTTGGAGCAAAAAAAAACAAAATCGTATGTTGTGTAACGAATTTAAAAAATTTGGCCACAAGGAGCCCATCATTGCTGCAATTTGGCAACAGCTAGCGAGTCCAATATTACTAGACTATTCGTAGATGCTATCTTAATCTTGTCATTCTAGCTGGCAACAGAATTTGCCTTTGCAATACTTGCCAATATGGAACCATCCGTTGCCCTTTCCATCCCTTTCTTTATCCTTTTTCTCTTTATACAATTATGATGTTTTGGTATCTTCGCACATACTCTTTTGCGTTGCAGTGTCATCTTTGCCTCTAACATGTCCTGAAATAATAGCACTATAAGACACCTCAAAGAGCTGACGTGATCTGTAGCAGTGTTTTAGTTTCCCCGGCTACTTTACCACTGTTTTAACTCTTGTTTATTTTAATTTCTCAATCTGATGTATATCCTAAATTTTAAACATAACTCCATACATACGATGATAAATTTTGTCAATAGTAACAAAATAACATTATGGCATGCAACTATTGTAAGATGGTTTCTCCGATTCTCCCTCGTGGGCTTTTATTTTAATGAATGATTTTTCCTTTTTTAACAAGGTACTTTTTTTTTTTAAAATTACATGAGATTATTACTCAAATTATAATATATTACATGATACTATAATAGATATTAATAATCATATAATAATTGAGACTAATTTACACTAAATTTTATATATAAGACTGTCCAGATTTTAATCCTTTAACCATTTTTAATATTCGAAGGATTTTAATTTTCATTAAATATTGAGAGAAAAAATTTAAATCAAACTCTTATAATATGTCTGTGAAAGTTTAAACTACTACTCTCATATTTGTAAAAAAATAATCTTGACCACTCAACCAAAGACAAGTGGTTCAACAAGGTACATTTAATACATCACAACATGTTGATTTTAATTACCGATGAAGCTATTTAAAAGGGACCCATCATGTATTTATAATTTTGGTTAAGTAAAATAGACTTTCTTGTCACTTGACCATGTGAACTTAACAAATTGACATTATATTTCAAAATTTATTTATTCCTTTTGTACTTTAACCGGAGTGATGTTACCCTCGTGAGTCGTGGTTTTGAAATTCTTATTGTTATGTTGTAATAGTATACTAAAGATTTTTTTAAGTTACCGTTGCTATAATTTATAGCCGTAATTTTTTTAAATGAACAGTAATTATGTGGTATTATTGTTCATTCAAAAAAATTGTAACTATAAATTACAACAGCTATAACTTAGCGGCTCCCTTATATTAATTGTTGGGGCTGTTTATCATTTTTTTCCATTATCTTTTTTGTTTATTTTAATAAACTCTTTTCATGTATCTCATCATTTAAAAAAAAATAAAATAAAATAAAACAGTCTATTGCGCAAACCCAAACGATCTTTCTATTTGTATTATTATTTGGTATTTGCGTTAAAAAAATTTGGCTAAGTACAACTGTCGCAATCTACTCATCATTAATTCTTTGATTACAGTTGGAATTAATTTCATTTTTATTTATATTTTTCTATGGTTTGATATTGATGTTTTCAATTGTCAAATTATCATATGATGTAGTTTCATACAGTCTAAACTTTAATAAAAGTCCAAAAGTTTAATAATGATCATTAGAAAGACAAGCCGGATAAGTTATTGGAAGCTAATAATTCAATTAACTCCAATTAAATTGATTATACTTTGTTTTTAGAAAATGACTCGGGGCCTAATTTCCGGCAGTGGGTCAGGTTGGTGACAACTATACGGGCCCGACAAGATTGAGCTTGTTTAAATGTTAGTCAATTCCATATTAGTGATTGAAAGTTATGTCGATGCCCTTTTATACGTGAAGATTTATGTAAAGAGACATTATAAATAATCACCAGATTAAATGTTTGTTTGAGATTATTTTTAGAAGGTTCAAAAGTGATTTTTAAAAGTTAAAAGTTAATTTTAGTATTTGATAAATTTTTTATAAGTTATTTTTGACATAACCACTCCGTCCTAACTTTTCAAAATCTAATTTTGAGAATTAATTTTATATTTAATATAATTCTATATATATCATAATACATATTATAAAAATTTAAAATTATCTATATTAATTAAGAAATAAAATCATTAACTTTAAATAGACTATTATTATTATTATTACCAATTATATTGAGAAAATGAAATAAATAATAATAATACTATAAATAGTTATTTTAATTATCAATTGTTATATATACACAATAAATAAATAAATAAATATAAATTATTTTAATTATCAATTGTTACACATACACAATTATTATATTATCAAGCATAATTAATAATATAATAAATATTTTAAAAATTATAACATTACCAAATTAGCCCTAAGTCTATGATTGGTGGGTCATTTAGTTAATGCGAATTAAATAGCTTGCTTGTTATTTCAATTGTACAACTTTCATGCTTGCTAGTCCAATTTT
Source organism: Murraya paniculata (assembly GCA_030449075.1). Taxonomy (NCBI): domain Eukaryota; kingdom Viridiplantae; phylum Streptophyta; class Magnoliopsida; order Sapindales; family Rutaceae; genus Murraya; species Murraya paniculata. Next base: position 1,351,359 of record JAEVFN010000024.1, on the reverse strand, counting down.
TCTCTTGCTTTTCTAGTAACAGTGCTGTCGGTCACTTCGTGTACCGTCTATTTTTTGTTGCAAATACACCATTTGTAATAATATTAGGTACCGCTCAATTTTTCCGCATGTAATTTATCATCACTAGTATTATGGATATTTAATTTTTGTAGTCTAATTCATTTTATAGAATAAATGTATACCCCTACTCAATTATTTAATTGAAAGCACGAGTTTTGTTATTATCAGAGGGAAGATCCAAATGGTTATATAATAAATTTAGGTCCAATTTAGTATGAAGATTCTTCTATGAGAAACAAAAGCTGAATATATAAAAAAAAATATTAATAATGTGAGTAAATATAATTTTTAAATTATAAATTAAAAAAATAATAAAAATTTAACATAGAAGTGGTAGATCGAAATAAGTTAGTTTTTAAGTCACAATAACTAATGTTTATTAAACACTTAATTATGCATCAACTTTCACATAATTGAAATAGATTAAAATCAAAATAAAAAATGAAAATTAAAATAAATTATTTATTTGAGAATAAGAAGATGCCACTTGTAAAGACATGGGAAAAATAACTCATGCGTGCAGCTGCAGTTTACCAAAGCTCACTCACGGGATTTTATAAATTAAAATGGCTCGCTTTGCCTTCATTCATCTTCGACACTCGACAGCGATTGATTAAGCACCTCGTTGTTAATGATACACCCGAATTGCAGCGTACACGTACAGTGACCAAGCGCTCAAACTTGAGTTTCCCAAAATAACCCTCACCGTTTTGCAAAAGACTCCAGTCCCTGTTCCAGGATATAAAAGGTATTCTATAAATAACTTTTGTTGTCTAAATTTGTTAGATAAAAAGGAAAGGGCTGCTAATGAGTAATGATACCTTTCGCTGGTGTCGCTGTTTTATTATATTTTCGTTCGGGGGTGATTTAATGACGATTTGTCGTGATTGGGCAGGTAAACGCTGCACAGCCTTTTTCTTTTTTTTTTGCCCTTATCTTTTCTTCAACTCTCTGCCGACGCTGTCGGCTTCGATAATTAGGGCCTAGGCACCCGGTTTTAATGAAACGTGGTCTCTTCCTTCTGACACGTGTAAGTAAATTGCAGATGGATCCCACTTGATAAATAGTCTATTGCAACACAGAAACGTGTGGAGCGTAGGGACCACGTGTCTCTTTTATATATATATATATATATAATTTTTTTTATAAAATTTTTCTTTTCCTTGGATGCTGCTCCTCCTTCTGCTCCACCGCTTAGCATCTGACCCTCTTATATTATGGGCTCACCTGAGACGCGCTTCAATGGCTGTGCTTATGTGCGTGCAAGTCTTTCTGGTGGGGACCATGCACTGCGTCTCGGGTCTCACACGTGACGCTAATCTGTTTCCTTTGTCTCTCCCCTTTTGCTGATCCTCAGTTCTCGCTCTATTGACGGTGCATCGCCAACCATGTTTGCTCCCTAATCAACACGAAAGATTACAACACAAATTCCAATTAGCGTATGATTAGTTTATTAACGTTTGTATCATATAAAATTCGAGTAAAACAAAATTAGGTTCATTTCATTATCATTAATTTTTTTGTTTATTGAACTATACGTAATTGCTTGATTGAGTATAGTTTCATTAGCAATCAGTATTATTAGACATTTTCAAGGGTACGTGTTTGAAGATTCTCAAGATAATATCATTGTCTATGTCTCGTTTTTTCTTTATTTTGGTTTGGGGGGGATAAAACATCATTGTCTATGTTACAATAAAATAAAGACACAAGTTTTAAAACCAGAATATTATGTCATCCGTTGGTATGCATGATAAGAGGGGCTGAGGCTGTACGCGCGCCACCATGGACTGATGGGACGGGCAAATATTCATGCGGTTATTTTCTCCGGGTGCCCAAGCATGCCGACATGTCGTCATGTGCTTGGCTACCGGGCAAACGTACAACAGTTGCTTGCTTTACTCATCCCACGTCACACATTTCCATTCTTTGAAGCCAAGAATCAACATTCAACAGGGTGAAAGCCAATCACGGCCGTCCAAAGTTATTTTAATCAGGAAAAGAACGAAAAGGGTTGCAAAGGGCAAAGTAACCATGTGTGTTTATGGCCGCAGGGATGCGGGCTTGCTGCTGTTCATGGTCAGAAACAAAGGTCAGTCAGATCCAAAAAATAAGTTTGACTTGAGAAACAACCTAGGAAATGTAATAGTACCATACATTAGCTTCGCTTCGGTTCCTGTTCCCACTGCATACTCAATTTCGTCTGTGTATTTTAAAATTATTGAAAAGAAAATTTTTTCAAAAACGAAAAACCCACCAGCGGTTTACAAATTCATGCCGTCTCTTCAGTCTTCATACATTCTGTACAATTAAAAAAAGAGAAAAAGTAAGTTATGCCCCTTCTTGATGTAGAAATTAGTCTTATTATAGCTTGCTTCCACAAATAAAATTCAATCTAATTCAAAAGAGAAACGCTTATACAAGCTCCAACTTTAATTTTTTTTCTTTTCAAAAAATTTGTAACAGTATTTGAGACCTTGAAAATGGTCGATATGTAATTTTTAATTTTTCTTGGATGAAAAAAAAAGAGACTTACTATGTAAAAATTCGATACGTGAAAATTTGTAAGTCAATACTAGAAAAAAAAAAGAATTGGGGTTATAATGAAAAATAAGGACATTATACCATACAACAATTGTGCAAGATATGCTTGAGAGGGAATTATGTCAAAGATTTGATGGCGTAACTTTAGATGGGTGATGTAGATATAGCAAATGCTGCCTGCAGCCTTTTTATGCTTTGAAGAGAAACATAACCATATTTTGCTATGCCCACCACCAAGGCTCCTGTTGTTTTCATTTCCGATGACTTTGCTTTTGGAATCCAAAACAGATTGTTTGCTTATTGGAGGAAAATCAAACTTCAAAACATTTGGAGAGGTAGAAAGAGATACTTAACTTGTAGAAAACGACGCATACAGATGGCTTCTTATTAGATACCCGCAATCTACCATCAAATCTCATTGCTCTGAAACTAAGAAAAATTTCCATGTTACTTTTATTTTTTATTTTTTCACTTCCTTTTGAAAGCCATTATTGGCTTGTAAAATCGTCAATAAGTTTCAAGACAAAAGCGTACAAATGCAGCGGATTAGCCGAAGTTGGGATTTGTGAATGAGGACCACAGTGACTCAGCCATGACGTGCCCACAAGGCCACAATCGGCTAGCAAACCGAAAATTGTAGATTTTGAAGAGAGACTCTTTTACTGGACTCGGCTACAGTCTTTTACTTACCCCACTCTAATTAAGTCACATGTCTGGTTACTGGCCAGTGAAATTATTCCCAATAACTTTTTATTGAAAAGCTGATTATATACGAACCCTAAAATTTCCTTTTTCAAGTGGAAATGTCAGTCGGATGATTAATTGTTTTTATATATTCTTTTGTTGGGGAAGATGATGACTTCACACAGTGTTTAGCAAGTGACACATAACCAACAAGATAAACTATAATACGTGTTGCTTCTGTTTTAAGTTGTAATTAAGAGTCTCTATTCTCTAGTTTGACCATATATATAATATACTTAATCTCATACCTAGCCACCACTCACTCTGCATATATATTGACTGCAGCTCGCATTTTTCATTTCCAAGTTGATTATTGATTATTGCCTGTGATGATGTTAGAGAAGGAGAGGGAGAGGGGAAAGCAACAGCCCACGCCCCACGCCCCACGCACTCTCAAAATGATGACAACATTCTCATTCTTTATTTGCTATTGCCATAAAACCATTGATTTCTGATTACATTTGTGTATACATTGCCACCGTCAATGGCAGGTATGACTCCTGCATAAATGTACACGGAGAAAAATTTAGATGCAACAATTTTAGCGGACTATTAAATAAAATATCATCAAAATTAATGTTATATGTTATTGATCAATTGTAGTATATAAATGTACATGTACGTGTCTACGTAAAACGTTTGTTCCATCTAAGATTCTCTCATTTGCAACCATTTACGTAGATAGCACGTTTGCTACCATTGCCGAATGTCCATCCATTTAAATGTATATATTCTGCATTATCATAAAGTAAAGTGAGAGGTTGTATTTACGATTTTATGATAGCTCATACAGATTTGGTAACTCATGTAGAGATAATCTTGTCTAGCCTAGCGCCATCATTTGTCAAATTTAGATCTTATCAGATCAATATCCATTGTAAGTCGGGAGAGATGAAATCAAACACAGCACAACACAACAATTTCTTAGGTTGATCCCAAAATCTCCTTAATTACCCCCAAAGAAAAATTAAAAAAAAATCATCAATACTGCCTGATGAAGGGTCTAGATTTGGTGATGCATGAACTCCCACGCAACGTCATCACATGTTACCGGCACCGCACTAGCACTCGAATATCCATGAGCTGTAGCGAGTGGTGACGGTGGTCCAAAGTCGTAACATACAAACCATAACAGAACTTTCCAAATATCGGATACAGCTCAGCTAAGCTTCTGGCACAAGCGTGGGGGCGTCTTTGGCCATTCATTAATTTCACGGGGACAAATCCGTCAAACGATTGTCATTCTCAGTCAGATTGTATTTAAGAAGTAATAACCCCCCATATTTGTATTCAGATATTATATTTATTAACAGAGGAAAAACAACAGGAAAAAAGAATATTATTTCCATTTATTTTTTGAAGCCTTTCGGAAAAGAAAAGAAAAGAAAAATGATAATATTTAAAAGGTGATGGGTTTAGGAGCCTTTGTTTTGCAACGTCTTGCCTTTCAAGTGACACCTAAGTCCACAACCACCACCGCCTCCTCCGCCGGAACAACCACCTCATCCTCATACGTTTCTCAATAACGAAGACTTCAAGAAAACGCCGCCTTTTCAGATGCTTAACAACAGATCTTTATAGCTGAATCACTAACAAGAACAAAATTGATCACTGTAACTGAGTTTTACTCCAGTTCCGTACACTTTTATATCCCCTTAGGAAGCTACATTACTCCTGGTAGGTGTGTTATCAACAATAATCGTCTTCACAAATTATTGTTCAATTTATTCTGTATGTTTGTCATTTTGTTTTACCATTTGGAGTTCATATTGTGTTTTCATTTTGCTACTTCTTGAAAACAGTCTCTGGCTTTCTTTTAAAATTACTTTGCTGTCAAATTCAACAAACTCTGAATGCTTTTGTTTCTTATCTCTTTTTTTTTTTTGTCGGTGTGGTTTGTATCTGTTCTTTGAGAGCTTCCTTTTCAAGGTTCCCTTCTGTTTGTTTCTGCTTTGATTTACAGTTTTGGCGCTTAACATTGTGGAAATCTTTTGTTTTTAATCCTGATTTTGGAATTTTCGACGTTTTCTCCAGGTATTTTTTTATTCATAGTGTTACTCTGTTACTGTCATTTTAATCTGAATTCTTCTTCTTCTTCCTCTCTCTCTTTTTTTAATTTTTTTTTTTTTACTTCTACACTCCTCTTCTTGTTCTCATTATAGCTTATAGTGTTTCGGATTAATTTGGATCTCATTTGATTTATATTAAAAATAAATTGATTAATGTTTAAGATTTTTTTTTTACCTTTTTGTTTTCTGGTTGCTTCTTCTCTCATTCGATGTAAAATTGTATAATGTCTTAAGCAACCGATATATATTCAGATCTTAAGAATTGATACCACGCAATTGATATACTTCTATTGGACGCTTGAAACAGTAATGTTCTGGACTATTTGGTTTTAAAGGCTTTAGATTTTGATGGCTGTACAACAATGCATGATTGATGTCGGACAAAAATTGGGGAGTCCTATTTCAGTTCAATAATAATGTTATTAACAAATTTTTGCTGGATTACTGTCATCATTTTAATTTCACATACTTGGCAAGTGATAAGTAATTTAATTTTCTTCTTGCATGTCTCGTCACTTTTTGTTATTTTCCTTTTTATTGTTTTGGTTTAAGTAATGTACTATTATGCACCAGCGTTTTTGTATACTTCATTTTAATATTATGTAATGCAAACTTTACAGTTTGAGATGGACCGCCGGAGTTGGCCCTGGAAGAAAAAATCATCATCTGAAAAAGCTGAGAAGGCGGCAGCTGCTGCATTGGACTCTGCTCTGGCTGCTTCAGCTTCAGCTGGATCCCAAGGGGAGCAGGTGTGGCCATTGATATCAATCACTCAGTTTTACAACAATAATTGTTAAATCTACAAATAAAAATGCTTCTTAAGAAGCCTCTCAAATGATTTGACCATCTGTATGCGTATGAATTATACTCATTCTTTCATGATTATCGAAAGCTGTGGTTGAACTTGCGGCTCTCTTACCAACATATGATGTGGTTGAACTTGCGGCTCTCTTACCAACATATGACTATTTGAACCTTCAAGAGACCTTTATTGTATCGATATGTTTTGTCAGAGTTATCATTTTGGTTAATCAAACTGATTTCCTTAATTGTGTTAACATGAAATACTATGCAGCTTGACGTTAATGAGTGAAATTGTGAATGCAGAACTAGGATAATTAAACTGAAGGAAAAAAGATTGACAAGTTTCATTTTTTCTTTTCTATTGGTTAAACCTGTTATTTGATCAACAGACATATTTTTTAGACAAGGCCATTTAGCTCATCAAGGCAGTCTTTGTTTAGCTCAGGAAGCCCTGTCAATGGGTTTCTGTCTGTATATGAGGCTAATTTTCCTTCCTATTTTCGTTGATTGTCATTTATAATGACAGGACAATTACAAAAAACCAAAATATGTTCAAATTTCTGTGGAATCATATTCACATCTGACTGGTCTGGAGGATCAAGTAAAGACATATGAGGAACAAATTCAGACAATGGAGGAACAGATTAAAGAATTGAATGAGAAGCTGTCAGGAGCACATTCAGAGATCTCTGCTAAGGAGGATCTGGTGAAACAACATACCAAGGTTGCTGAAGAAGCTGTCTCAGGTATGCTGCTGAGCCATTCTTACTACAAGTGAAAAGTCATCCCTGCTAAAAATTAAGATGGTCTTTAAGATTACAGGTTTTTCAATTCCTCCTGTTCAAATTTTCTAAAATGAAACCTTCTTTCTCCTGCAGGATGGGAAAAGGCAGAAGCAGAAGCTTTGGCATTGAAAAATCATTTAGAATCTGTAACACTTTCAAAGCTCACTGCTGAAGATCGAGCAGCACATTTGGATGGCGCTCTTAAAGAGTGCATGCGGCAAATACGGAACTTGAAGGAAGAACATGAGCAGAAATTGCAAGATGTTGTTCTCACCAAAACTAAGCAATGGGACAAAATTAGGCTTGAGTTTGAAGCGAAGATAGCAAACTTTGAGCAAGAACTCCTTAGGTCTGCTGCTGAAAATGCTGCACTTTCAAGGTCTTTGCAAGAGCGTTCTAATATGCTAATCAAGATAAGTGAAGAAAAATCACAAGCTGAAGCTGAAATTGAACTTCTGAAGGGCAATATTGAACAGTGTGAAAGGGAAATCAATTCAGCAAAATATGAGCTGCACATTGTTTCCAAAGAGCTAGAAATTCGTAATGAAGAAAAGAACATGAGCATGAGGTCTGCGGAAGCAGCCAACAAGCAACATATGGAGGGTGTCAAGAAGATAGCTAAACTAGAAGCTGAGTGTCAAAGATTACGTGGTCTTGTGCGGAAGAAGTTGCCGGGTCCTGCTGCTCTTGCACAGATGAAGATGGAGGTAGAAAGTTTAGGCAGAGACTATGGAGATTCCAGGCTAAGGAGGTCTCCTGTTAAACCAACTAGTCCACACTTATCCCCAGTGTCTGAGTTTTCACTTGACAATGTACAGAAATTCCAAAAGGAGAATGAGTTTCTCACAGAACGTTTATTGGCAATGGAAGAAGAAACAAAAATGCTGAAAGAAGCTTTGGCAAAGCGTAACAGTGAATTGCAGGCTTCAAGGAATCTGTGTGCTAAGACAGCTAGCAAGCTGCAAAGTTTGGAAGCACAAATACAAACTGGCACTCAACAGAAAAGTCCATCTAAGTCTGCGGTTCAGAGTGCTGCTGAAGGGTACACAAGCCAAAATGCTAGCAATCCCCCTAGCTTGACCTCCATGTCTGAAGATGACAATGATGACAAGGTAAGCTGTGCTGACTCTTGGGCAACGGCATTGATATCTGAGCTCTCCCAGATCAAGAAGGAAAAGAACGTTGAGAAGTCAAACAGAGCTGAAAATGCAAAGCATTTGGAGCTTATGGATGACTTTCTCGAGATGGAGAAGTTGGCTTGTTTGTCAAATGATACAAATTCAAATGGTACCATCACTGCATCTAATGGTCCAAACAACAACATATCTGATGTTGTGAACCATGACGCTTCTGGAGCGGTCATTTCTGGTGAAGATCTGCAGTCTGAACAGCAGCGAAACGTGAATCCATCAGTAGATAAGTTATCTTCTAATACGCAATTGTCTGCTGTCAATCCTGAAGCTGATGCAGGCCAAGTTCAACTAACGAAGCTTCGATCTAGAATCTCTATGCTTCTCGAGTCCATCTCCAAAGATGCTGATATGGGAAAAATAGTGGAGGATATTAAACGTGTTGTGGAGGATGAACATGTTACTCTGCATCAGCACTCTGCAAGTTGTATATCTGAAGAGGTAAAATGTTCTGATGTCTCATGCAGTACAGAGGCTTATCCTGGAGATGCCAGTTTAAATACAGAGAGGAAAATTGATTTGACTGTACAGATTATAAGCCAAGAATTGGTAGCTGCCATTACTCAAATTCATGACTTTGTATTATTCCTGGGTAAAGAGGCAAGGGCAGTGCATGACACGACCAATGAAAATGGATTCAACCAAAAGATTGAGGAGTTCTATGTCTCCTGTAACAAGGTTATAGACAGCAACACAAATTTGGTTGATTTTGTTTTTGCCCTTTCCAATGTTTTAGCTAAGGCTAGTGAACTCAGAATAAATGTTATGGGTTACAAGGACACTGAAATCGAGCCTAATAGTCCTGATTGCATAGACAAAGTTGCTTTACCTGAGAATAAGGTTATAAAGAAAGAAACATCAGGAGAAAGATATCCAAATGGCTGTGCCCACATTTCTAATCCCACTTCAGATCCGGAGGTTCCTGATGATGGCAGTATAGGTGCAGCCTATGAATCAGAAACAACAGCTTGCAAATTCTCATTAGAGGAATTTGAAGAATTGAAGTTGGAGAAAGATAACTTGGCAACTGATCTAGCAAGATGTACGGAAAATCTGGAGATGACCAAGTCTCAATTACATGAAACTGAACAGCTACTAGCTGAAGTTAAAGCACAGCTGGCTTCCGCTCAAAAGTCAAATAGCTTGGCTGAGACACAGCTCAAATGTATGGCAGAGTCTTACAGGTCGCTTGAAACACACGCCCAGGAATTAGAGACTGAAGTGAACCTTCTGCGAGCAAAAATTGAAAGTTTGGAAAATGAGCTTCAAGATGAAAAAATGAGTCATCACAATGCTATGGCAAGATGCAAGGAACTGGAGGAGCAATTACAAAGGTAAGCATCGAGCTTATTTAGATGGTAGTTGCATTAATTTGTCTAATTTGTTCAATACAATAACTTGGGTTGCATGTCTTGACTCAATCCCTTCTCCACTTTCGAGGTCAACGTAAATGAAATCTGTATGCTGCCCGGAAAAGGCCACTTTCCTTGTGTGCAGGATTTAAAGAGTAAATCTGCCTCATTGTACATGGGTTAAGGAATTTAGTGAATCACCTCTGGAATTAAATATGTTGCTAATTGTTAAGTTTCAGCATAAAGGGAAGAGTTTTGGCTGTGGATTTGCTTGCCCGCCTTGGATGAACTTCGTAGTCTCAATATTCAATAAGGTCTAATGACCAAGATAATTAGTTACTTGACTTTGTTGTGTTGTGCTTCATTTTGTACATCCATTTTAACTGTCTTGATTTGTTTGAACTTATGGTCGGTCTAACTTGAGGAGTTATCATTCTTGCTTTATCCAGCTTTGATCCTGACTCTGATTCCCGCAATGTTGATTACTTTCAGGAATGAGAATTGTGCTGTTTGTTCCTCGGAGCCTGATGATAACAAGATCAAACAGGTAAGACTATATTCCCTATCATTGTTTCCTTAAAACTTAGATGGGTACTTAAATCCTAACAGTATGTTTAGCACACTACATTAAATGGGACTGCATTAGCTAAAATAAATCTTCTTGTTTAATGTACTCCCATGTTTGGTAAATCTTCTTGTTCATATTATGGTGTATTGTACAGTGCCACATTAAACAAACCCCGGGGTTTGAGTTTGTGTAATGTGGTACTGTTCACATTATTTTTTTTAAATTAAAAAAAAAATAAAAATATAATATTAGATCAAGCAAGTCCTAATGAACTATTGGCCACAGTTCGACGGCGGTCGGCTGCCAGTGACCGCCACACAACATTGTGTTTTACACTAAAATTTAGTACCACTAGAATCCTTACTATTAGAGCTATCCAATGATGCCATTATTACCAGAAAAAAGCTTTTGTTTGTCACAAATTTACTGTTAAGAATTTGAAAACCGAAACTTTGACTGTAGATTTATGGTGAATGAAAATTTCTTTGCTGGTAATTGTTGCATTATTGTATAACCTGATGTTAAGGATTCTAATGGTACTAAAATATACCTCAAATGATACTAAAGCATGGCCGGCAGCGGCGCACAGCAGCTTGTGGTGGCAAGCTCTGAAAATTGTTTATTTTAATTACAAAAATTTAAATTATTAATTAAATATAAATAATAATGAAATATAAATGAGTCTTAAATTGTTAATTTAATTAAAAATATTATTTTATATAATACAATCCACACTATATCAAACTACTATTGCATTACAGCTTAATACAATGTAACACAATACAGCCTAATGCAATACAATAAAGTGTGTCAAACGCTTCCTAAAGTATTTGTTTTAGCTTTGTTGTTGCTTATTGTGATGTTTTCTTGGAGCCACAGGAGAGAGACTTGGCTGCTGCAGCAGAGAGACTAGCTGAGTGTCAAGAAACTATACTTCTTTTGGGCAAGCAGTTGAAATCTTTTCGTCCGCAGTCCGAGGTGATAGGATCTCCATACGGTGAGAGGAGTCAAAAAGGTGAAATCTTCCCTGGAGAACCTGCTACTACGAGTTTACAAGAGTTTGATCATGGCGAAATGGACAGTGTTACTTCTGCCAATGCGCAGGCACATAGAGTGGGTGCTGAGTCCCCTCTGGATTTATATACCTCCCCATGTAGCCCATCTGAGAATGAAGTAAGCATCAACAAATCGCCGATCAATACAAAGCATCCGAAACACAGGCCAACCAAATCAATCTCCTCGTCCTCCTTTTCTGCCCCAACTCCAGAGAAAAATTCGAGAGGATTTAGCAGATTCTTTTCATCAAAGGGAAGGAATGGGCATTAGCCATTAGGCTTGCAGCTCGCAGCTCGCAGGCATAATAACATTGTGTTGTTGAAAAGGTTCGTTAGTATAATTATCTGAAACACCGGGCCGATGCGAGATTCAACTTGTGAAGCTGAATTCTCTCAGGTACAATGTTACAAAAAATGATGTTTTCAACTTGTGGTAATTTTTGTAACTAATGAATGTATATGAAGGGAATGATGTCCGTGTCAGTTAATTTGTATTTCTTCTACTGTAATTTAGTTAATTGAACATGACATAGTTTTTCGACTGTTACAAAATGTATTTTGAATGTTTGTAATTTGTATGTGGCAGTGTTTACAACGTTTGACTTCCCACTTCAGACAAACCGAGATTGCTTGTCAAAAGACTACCATGTATTATTATTAAACTTGTGAATTTGATTTTTCAAAAATTGTTTGAAAGGAAATCCATTATAAAAATGGGCTGTTATTTCTCAGTCCACTAGGTATCCAAGATTACGCGTGCCCCAGATTAGGATGGGTTTTATGTTATTTCATTAACCTTCATTTTTTGCTCAATCCTACTTATTTTTAAATTTACCTTTATTAAAATTAAAAAATAATTAAAACCCAAGCAGCTCTTAGTATCTGCAGTGGTATGATTCAAAGATTCGCGGATCAACATTGATGTACGTATCTTTTTATAGCAATTAAAAGTTATTTTATCTTAAAAAAATACACCGAATAATGCAATCTTGATATTAAAAATCAAACCAAAAGTTCAAAGAATTTTCGCAAATTAACTATTTTTTTTTTCAATTTTATTACTGCCAAACGATAGCAATTAGCAATACCATGAATATATATATTTATTTATTTTTTAAATTATTAGTTTCATCAACTGCAAATCTTCTATGTATCTTCCAATTCAATCAAGTGATTGAGTTCAAAGAGATCGAAACTTGAAGAGCTCAAGGCATCATCTCCGTCGTCATCTTTGTGGTTTTGTGATTTATGAGAGAGAGAAAGTAGAGATGAGAGACAGAGAGAGAAGAGCAAAAAATAAAAAGTAATATCTGTTTTTAACTTTTTCGTACGAGCAATTTAAAAAAATAAGTAGAATTTACTGAAAAGTGATTCAAATATCACTTTCTTATTTTTTCAAATGATTAAAAAATCATTGTGTGAAAGAACACAAATGGTGATCCGCCACAAAAATCCACAGATTGGTCTTCGTAATCTCAGAATGATGGATGATATTTGATTTGATTCCCGCGCTGGGGCTCGCACTTTTTAGCAGAGCAACGTAGTCGTCTTCGATATTTTTATTTCTGAGAACACTCGGGTGATATTTCAATTTTTGAATTCATAATTTCTTTGAGATACTAGATTCTACACAAATTATTATAGTATAAACCGTAATTACGTGTGAATTACTGTTTATATTAACGTTATAACTGTAGCTTAGACTTTGTCATAATAATAATAATGAAAAAAAATGGGCGCAATAATTTAACATTTGGAAGTCAATTTTCTGGCTCCTGTTCAGGGCGCTACAGAAGTAAACACCCACTTTCTGAACCCAAAAAATATCTTAGCACACTCGTTAGAAAGCACCAATCATTCTCAAGTCATCAACCGGCCACAACCAGAAACCGCCTCGCCATTATTGATGATGAAGCTGCTGGGTCCGCCCAATGTTCCCCAGGCCCCAATAAACGTGCATGTTTTCGTTTTGTACTCCATACGAGTACCACTGTATTTAATTTCAAGATAATTATAAGAAATAAAGAATTGCATAATCAGAACTTGGCTGCTAATAGATATATTTATATGCCATATAATTTTCTCTTTCTCAATTTGTTTGCACTGAGCGGTACAATGTCAAAGGTGCTTGAAAATATAGCACGCAAGTTTGGAGCAAAATTTCACACGGAATTCATGGATGTTTGTCTCCGTAGAAAATTTTCCGTGCATTTAATTGATATATATTGTATTATCTTGTCTTCAATATGAAGCACCGGGATTTCGTTTCTGCTACTGTCTTTGTCTGGTTCATTTAATTTGGATGACAAAGTCAACACGCTAAATTTCTTAGTGTCATTTGTCGATGGGGGAAAAAATTATGAATATCAACTTCAGCTTCAAAAATTTGAGCTAAACATTCTAATGATGTTGGAAATAAAGAGTAGGAGAAATGGGATGGATAGATTATAGAGACACACGAAAGTTTCAATGCAAATGAACCCAACAAAGTGTGCCGTACGACGCCCCTTACCACCCAACATAAGTGGCTCTGCATTGTTCAAATTTCAATTGACCGAGACAAAAGAAACAGACGATTATTTATTAAACAGAGACAGTGACAGCAATACATCAGCACAGCAGCAACTGGGGAGAACGAACAAGCGGCATCAAATTTAAGTGGTATAGATGAATAATATCCGCCATGCACAACTTCAATTATCATCTACTTTCTTGTTGGACTTTAATTGTCCTCCACTGAACGACATAAATGAATTTTGTAATTCTTTTTTGACAATTTTGGTTTTGAGAAGTGCATTAAGAAATTAGACGTTTCTGTTGAATATAATATCTCATTTGTTTAAAAATTCAACTTTCTTTTTTATTTGTTCCTTCGTTTATTATGGGTTCAACTTTTTGTTAGTGATGAAGTAGTGGTGGGATCACCTCCCTTTCTTTTTGGTTCATCATGTGAATTTTCTTGTCCTTTTGAGACTCCACTCAAAATTTATCTTGAAGCTAGTAACAAGCTTCCTTCATATGCAGTAATTAATTCTATACGCATATTGATTTAATTTTGATGGGTAGTGACGGAGAAATACAAAACGAAGAAACAACGCGTCTTTTTTTTTAAAATTATTTTTTGGGAAATGAATTGCAATATGCAATTGGATTTGCTTGCACCTTGATCTTGCCTTAATCACCAACGTTTGACGTCATGATATTGGCATTAAGAGGGGAGATTAGCACTCAGCCGACAGGTTGATTAAGATTTCAAATCAACTTATGCCCTTCTTCAATTATGCCATATTGCTAACAAGATAACATAATGTGACATTTAAGCAACTTGAATTGATACAATCACATGAGTTTTGTTGCCAATAATCCAGACTATTCCACCCACTTCTATCATTAGCTTATATTCACTTGATATATTGGCATCAAATAATACATAATAACATGATAGATGAACACAAAAATCTGAGAAAGTCTTGGGTATACTATCGATGCATACATTTTTGTTCGTTAAATTAAATTATATACGTAACAAGAATTCAACAACGAATAAAGAGTATACACGAAAAGTTCAAGATTTTTTTTCTCTCATTTTTAATGTAAATATACTTGACTAATTAGTAGTTATCGAACATAAAATTGTAAAAGGATAAGAACTCATATTAGCCATTCTGAAGCGTATAACATTCTCATGTAACGAATTATTTCGTACTCTATTTGATTACAGTGAGCAACTTCGATGAAGAAATAAAACCGGCTGGAGCGTGCGTGAATTAACAGGGAGAAAACGTTGGAAAGGCGTATGGAAGGATAAATAAGAGAAAGCATAAATTAATAAACCAAGTGTAAGCTATTGGATTTGAATCCAACGTTTTTCTAGCTAGCTAATTAGAACAAAGATTCGAAAGCATCAGAGCATCTTCGGCTGAGTATACTATTCAACATGTGAACTTTATCTCCATTAATTTCCATGGATGGTACGTGGTCCCTTAAATCTTAAATATTATTGAGTTTCCTTCAGCTAGCCAACTTCTCTAGGTCGTACTTGAACGAAATTTACTTGAACAAAGGCCAAAGTTTTGGGTTACTTTTTCCAATAATTTAATCCATCAATGAGGTCGGCCATGCAAATGTAACACAAGTCTTTCACGGCATGATATACACGATTGGATATATTATCAATTTCAATTATGTAAAACTCAGCCGAATTCAGTGAATGAACAAGGTCATAGAAAATGTTATCCCGTTGCTCTGGGTCTGGCTAGCAACTACCAAGCTTTAGCTAGTTCCCTAGTTCTAGAAAGTTGAAAAGATAACCAGCTAGCCATGTTCTTCACACTTCACGGGCTCAAATTCATATGTTTATTTTTTTAAAAAAAAATTATATGAGAATATTACTCAAATTATAATTATTATAATTAGTTTTATATTAAATTTTATATAACACTGTATAAATTTTAATCTTCTTTAAAATTTAAAAAATATCTATTCTACTCGTGTTTAAGAAAATATATATATACTTTTACTCAATTATTTTACATAATCGCGAGTTGTGGGGTTCGGAAATTGCACGGGCACCTTTCATATGTTAAAGCAGATAGACAAATACTTATGGGAAATTAACGATCAAATCCCGTCAGTTTATCCATTTGTAGAACAGTCATAGGTCTCTAACTTTCATCCCCAAAAAGAAAATTTCTAACCCTATGAACTGACCAGATTACCTTAAGAGGATTGTTTGTACCTTTACAATGGATGATCTTTTAACAACTTGACAGTAAACGGTATTTCCAGTCATTAACTTCCCTGGGTTCGCTAGGTTAGGGCCTATTTGATACAAATAAACAAAACATAGCTTTATTTGTGAAAAGATGAGACAACAGGAGATCTGAATGATACTATATCAAGTACTTTATGGTCAGCAAAGTTGCGGTTCTCTCACGACTAAACATCAACGGCCAGATGTGCATTTCTTGGACAAAGAAACTTTCTCCAAGCCATTACAGATATGAAAATTTTCACTTTTTGTCGAACTACGAAAAAGGTTGATAATTAAACCCCAGGACTCTAGGGTTTTTAAAAGTGTCCGGTCAGTACGGTTTCATGGGTCCACTGATTGAAAAAATAGAAAATAAAAAAGCTTGAACAATTAAAATGTTGTGAATTCTGTTGCCGTAGGTGATGGACCACTGTAAGACTGAAAAGGCCTAATGGGCTGCATTTGCAAACCCCTACACCGTCTTCATCATTCATGATCATGACTCTCTGATGAATCCGCATCATCACCGTCATCATTTATAAGTGCCGCCCGGCCTCTGCCCGTTGTGATGATTTTATCAAAAGATTGATTCACTGCAACCACAAGCGGGTGTGGGTCTGTAATCTGAGCCGTCCATTTTGGTGGGCCACCACTTAAATATACGGGATTTTCTTTAAAGGACCGCCGGTCACATGGGTCCTAAAATCCTAAATCCTAAATCCTATTGAATTTTGATTATTTTTTAAATATATATACACACACAAAAATATTTTTATTCTGAATCTAAACTTTGTTAAATCCAAAAAAATTATTAATTCAATAATTTAATAGTATAATAACCAAAAATATTATTAAGTCATATCATCAATATATATTACCAATACTATATGTATATTATCTTATTTTCTTATTTCTCAATATTTCCGCTGAAGCATTGATTCCTTTTATGAGTCTGTTACTCTGGTTAGGTACAGTTTTAAACGGCTAATTAAACCGTTTCGTTAACCAGAAACAGCTTGGCATAAAATAATGTGATTCCAAGACAAAACCCCTGAAAAAAAGTGAGCTTGTGTCTGTCGCTACTCACTAGCCTGTGCGCTTTTGTGAAGGAAACGCGCATGCAAATATATTGAAATTAACGAAGATACGAGTTTAAAGGAAAAAAGAAGGCTGAGCTTAATTTAATATTTAGATCTCTCACAGGGTGTACATTGGTAGTATACAACACCAGACACCAGAGTCCACTGTGAGGAAAATGCTAATTAATTTACTTTTGAGATTTACAACTCTAAAATAGTTAACCCAGATAATAATAATAATATCCATGGGTTAAATATCAATTCTTCGTTGGTCGGGTTAGATTCACTGTAAAAAGAAAAAGTTTAAAAAAAAAAGAGGAAAAAAAGAGGAGCAATGGAAGCAGCTTCATCATTAGCTAATTTCTCCAAAAACAAACAAGCAAGTACCCTAGCAGCGTAGCTCAGCAGTCTTCTTATCTGAGCATTGATGTTAAGGATTGGAACACTTGTTCTTCACAGGGAATGGTTAAGCCCATGTCATGATCAAAGCCAAATTCTTCTTCGGCTTGTTGAAGCAGGCTTTGAAACTCAGGACGAGTCAAGAAAGTTATTGGGACGATGTATCTGCTTCTGTTTTCACCAACATACACAACAAAATGACCTTTTGGGACATCTAAAGGGAGCCCTTGTTCATCGTAGCTTTGTTTCTTTCCCAAGCTTGAGCATCTCTTGAGAATTTGCTTAATCACAGCTGTTTGAGACAACTTGTTTGATTTTCTGATAGCCATTGTAATGAAGAAGTTGAGCGGCGTAACTAACGACGATAGAGAAGAAGAGCTAGGGAGGAGCTCTGAGAATTTTTTTTTTTTTTTCAATTATTATTATGAGGCGATGTGAAAATGTATGAGGGGTGTGCGTATTTATGCTTACGGTGAGACTTGCTATGGGGGTGGGTGTAGATAGAGAGAAAATGAAGCACGGTCATGTGGGGTTGTGGGGGCAGAAAACAGACCCATGGGTGTTTTTGGGGTCTGTGTATGGAAACTGTAAGGACACGTTGGGTGCCAATCCCATTGGTTTGACAATCTCTTGTTGCCCTTCCGAAGGACACAGGGTCCCCCTTTCTCTTCCTTTTCTGAGCTTGGTTTCAGCTTTCAAGTTTTTTTTGTTTTAATTATTATAAAAAAAAAGGTTTTCTTTAATCCTTTTTTTACCCCTACGTTGTACTTTCAACAAGTTGAATTCCAATTACATTGTAAAACTTCTTTCCATGACTCATTCTTTTGGCCCATGGTAAAACAGAAACGGTTAAAAGTAAAAACCTTTCCTTAAAATAGAAGCACTTCAGCAATCAGCATTCGGCACTGCCTACTAGCTGGTCCTCTTTGTGATTATGAGTAATTTAGCGGGGCTTATATGTAATATCTCGTGATGAGCAACCTCATTTTAATTTTTAACTTTCTTTTCAGGCCAGCTGTTTCTAGTTCTGATTTTCAGTTTCAATACCATTTTCCCTCTAATTCAAAAAAAATACCATTTTCCTCTTTATGGGTTGTTTCGACAAATTCTTCCATTTCATTGTTAGTAACTCCCAATGTCACTTGTAGCTTTTTTTCATCGTTAACTAGGGATGGCAATTTGCGGATCCAGACTCGGATACAAATTTTTTATATTGGACCAGTATTTGAGCCCGGTTTTTTTTAATCCGGGTTCGGACCAGGTTCAACCCAGAAAAATTTAGGTACCCGAATTCTGAATTTTGAACCCGAATTGCTAAATAAAAAAAAAAATTGAAAAAAATAATAAGACAATTTGATTTGCTCTAAAGAAAATCAAATACAAATCACATGACATATTTGGATTTTAAAATAAATACAATACAAATATAAAATCTAAAATTCAAAGTTTCAAAGCAATAAACATCCACAAATACAAATCTATAACATAAATCTAAAACATTCAAATCTTCTATTTATATTAAATGATTTATAAAAAAACTAATATTAAAATAAAAAATATCCAGATCCGAGTTTCAAATTTACAGATTCACCTGAATCCGGATCCGAACCCAAAAGTATGCGGGTTTTAAAATTTTAATTCAAATTTCAGATAAAAATGGATCTGGTACAGGTTGAATCTTGCTCGAATTTTTGGGGTTCAGTCCAGGTCTGGGCCGGGTCCAGGTTTGACTGTCATCTCTATCGTTAACTACTCTTTTTTAGAAAATTTTTTGATACTTTAACATACACTCCCCCCGCCTCCCCTCTCTCGTTGGTTTGAATCTTTATCACATATGTGTTTACTCTTTATTCATTTGAGAGATACACATATCAAAAAGTAGAATGAAGCATATAACTTTTTTTTTTTTTAATTATATAAGATTGTTGTTCAGATTACAATTTATATTATATGATATTATTACTAACATTATATGAGACTATTACTGATATTTATAACATACAATTATTAATTCACTCACATTTCAAAAAAAAGAAATATGCTTTCAGTTAATTATTTAGCTACAATTAATGAAAGAATTAAGGTCTCACAATATTTTATAGGGATTCGAACTGCTTACTAATCCGCTCACATTTTTCGAAAGATGCTTTCACTTGATTATTTTTTTATGATTAAGGGAAAAATTAAGATTTCACAATACTTTGTGAGGGCTCGAATCGCGTACTAGTCCACTCACGCTTTCACTTTATTTTTTTTATAATTAAGAAAAGAATTAAAGTTTCAAAATACTTTGTGAGGGCTCAAACCTGCTTTCACATTTCAAAAAAGAGAAAATGCTTTCACTCATTTATTTTTTTATAATTAAGAAAAGAATTAAGCCCCCACAATTCTTTATAACGGCTTGAACTACTACCCTCGCAATAGTAAGGACAATTATTTTTCTATAATTAAGGAAAGAATTAAGAAGCATATAAGTTAAAAGTTCTCTCAAGATTTTCTCTTTTCATTAATATTTCTTTGTTACATATTAATTTAAACTCACGAAACACTAAATAAAACTTGAAATTCATGCAACCAAAATTTATATAGACGTGGCCTATTAAGGAATGAAGACAGTAATAATTATTATTTTTGAATGAAAAAACATAAATAATTAATAAATATGAACTTTTCATGCTTTTATAGCCCTTAGGAGTTGGGTGTCACGGGCCGCCCACACCAACTACGAGTGAGGCTAATTTGGCGCGCGCACCGGCACACTCCGCAACAATCCACCCAACGGCTAGACATACGCAACCGGTGGGTGCGTTTAGTGCCGAGCCTTCTCTTACACACTTGCCGGCCCGTGATAAAGCCCGCATCTCAAGCCCGAGTGCCAAGTCATCGCCCGAGCGCCTAGTCGTCGCCTAATCATCCACGGAGTCCTCGACAAGTTCAAAGATTTCATGTCTCCGGAACTTTCGAAGAAGCTCCCACCAAGACGGGAAGTAGATCATGCCATCGAGCTGGAGCAAGGTGCGAAGCCACCAGCCTTGGCGCCCTACCGAATGGCACCACCCGAGCTCGAGGAGTTGCGGAGACAACTTGCGAATTTGCTAGATACCGTCTACATCCGCCCATCAAAGGCCCCGTTCGGTGCGCCCGTCCTTTTCCAAAAGAAGAATGATGGCTCGTTACGGATGTCCATTGACTACCGCGCGCTCAACAAGATCACCATCAAGAACAAGTACCCGATCCCCTTGATCGCGGACTTGTTTGATCAACTTAGCAAGGCGCAGTACTTCACCAAACTTGACCTATGATCCGGATACTACCAAGTGCGCATCGCCAAGGGAGATGAGCAAAAGATGGCATGCGTCACAAGGTATAGATCGTATGAGTTCCTTATTATGCCATTTGACATCACCAATGCACCGGCCACATTTAGCATGCTCATGAACAAGGTACTTCAACCCTTCCTCGACTGCTTTGTTGTCGTGTACTTGGATGACATCGTGGTGTATAGCACCACCCTTGAGGAGTATGCCCAACATTTGCGACAAGTCCTCCAAGTACTCTGAGAGAATGAGCTCTACCTCAAGGTCGAAAAATGCTCGTTTACTCAACGAGAGGTGGAGGTTCTCGGCCATAAAATAGCGGATGGAAAACTGATGATAGAAAACTCAAAGGTGAATGCCATCCTCGAATGGGAGTCACCCACCAAAGTGCCCGAAGTTCGATCATTTCTCGGGTTGGTGAACTACTACCGCCGTTTCATCAATGGCTACTCGGCAAGAGCGGCACCCTTGACCGACTTACTTAAGAAGAATTGGGCGTGGTATTGGTCCGAGGAATGCCAACACACATTCGAAGACTTGAAGAATGCCATCTCCGAGGAACCCGTGCTCATTCTTCCAGACCACACCAAGCCCTTCGAGGTCCACTCGGATGCCTTCGACTTCGCCATCGGCGGGGATACTCATGCAAGAAGGCCATCCAATAGCGTTCGAGAGTCGAAAGCTAAATGATACGGAACGCCACTACACTGTGCAAGAAAAGGAGATGACGGCTATTATCCATTGCCTACGTGTGTGGCGACACTACTTGCTTGGCTCCCACTTCGTGATCCTAACGGACAACGTAGCCACAAGCTACTTTTAAACTCAAAAAAAGTTGAGCCGCAAGCAAGCAAGGTAGCAAAATTTCCTTGCAGAGTTCGACAATCGGCTCGAGTACAAGTCCGGCAAAGCCAATGTTGTTGCGGATGCTCTAAGTCGCAAGACAGAATTGGCGACACTTAGTGCGAGCCAACCAAGGTCCGACCTTGTCCAACACATCAAAGAAGGCCTCCAACAAGACCCGCTAGCAAAGGACTTGTTGGAGAGGGTTCTTAAAGGCAAGACAAGGCGATTTTGGCAAGAGAAAGGCATCCTCCTCACCAAGAGCGACTGTCTCTTCGTGCCTAGGTGGGAAAATTTGTGGAGGAAGGTCATCAAGGAGTGTCATGATTCAAAATGGGTTAGTCACCCCGGAATGGAGTGCACTACCGCACTCGTCCAAGCTTTGTATTTTTTGCCACACCTGAGAGAGGACATCGAGGCGTATGTGCGGACTTGTCTTGTGTGCCAACAAGACAAGACGGATCGCCAACTACAGGCGGGATTGTTGGAGCCACTACCTCCCGTATTGAGGCCATGGGAGAGCGTCACGATGGACTTCATCACAACCTTGCCGAAGTCCGAAGGGTGCGGGAGCATCATGGTCGTGGTAAACCGACATAGCAAGTATGCAACCTTTATTGTTGCACCCGCCGATTGTAAGGCCGACGAAGCCGCCCGTCTCTTCATCAAACATATCATGAAGCTATGGGGAGTCCTGAGGAGCATCGTGAGTTATCGAGACCCTCGTTTCATCGGTAAATTTTGGATAGAGCTCTTCAAGATGCTTGGCACCGACCTCAAGTTCTCAACGAGCTTCCACCCACAAACCGATGGGCAAACCGAGCGCATCAATGCCCTACTTGAGATGTATCTAAGGCATTATGTGAGCGCTCATCAGCAGAATTGGGCGAAGTTGCTAGATGTTGCCCAATTCTCGTATAACTTGCAGCGGAGCGAGGCTACGGGAAAGAGTCTGTTCAAGATCATCATGTGATTCCAACCAATGACCCCCAACGCCATAGCTTCAACCTATGGAGGGAAAAGCCCTGCGGCTCATAAAATCGCCCGCGAATGGCATGAGGAAGCGGACATCACATGGGCATACCTTGACAAAGCCGCACGGAAGATGAAGAAGTGGGCCGACACACGGAGACGCCATGTCGAATACAAGGAAGGTGATCAAGTGATGATCAAGCTGCTGCCTCAATAGTTCAAGACTTTGCGGAAAGTCCACAAAGGGCTAGTAAGGCGATACGAAGGGCCTTTCCGAGTACTACGACGTGTGGGCAACGTCTCGTACAAACTCCAACTTTCGCCAAGGCTCAAAATTCACCCGGTCTTCCACATGAGCCTACTCAAGCCATACCATGGTGACGAGGGAGACCCAAGCTGCAGAGAATCAAGGAGAGCCCCGACGGCCGTAGTCACCGCATTCGACAAAGATGTGGACTACATCATTGCCGACCGAGTCATTCGAAGAAGGGACGTGCTGCCTTACAACGAGTACTTGGTGAAGTGGAAACACCTTCCCGAAAGCGAAGCTATATGGGAACGTAAAGATGACCTATGGCAATTCGCAGAACACGTCCAGAAATACAAGCTCGATAATGCGACGAGGACGCCGCGAGCATAGGTGGGGGAGAATTGTCACTGGCCGCCCGCACCAACCACGAGTGAGGGATAATTTGGCGCGCGCACCGTCACACTCCAAAACAATCCACCCAACGGCTAGACATACGCAAACAGTGGGTGCGTTTAGCGCTGAACCTCCTCGCACGCACTTGCCGGCCCGTGATAAAGCCCGCATCTCAAGCCCGAGCGCCTAATCCTCGCCTAATCGTCGCCTAATCATCGCCCGAGCGGCAAGTCATCGAAGCCCTACGGGCTAAGATCCACCAAGGCTTGCTTGCTTGGCCCATCTTCTAGAATTCTCTACACCGTTCTTGTAGATAAGTCACTTGTGCAACTTGCCCACTTGTGTAATTTGCCAACTTGTAAATGAGCCTTTAGAATGTTCCATCCAAATCTATAAATAGGGAAAGACACTTGGCATTTGAGCCATCACCCACCAACAAGCAATTATAAAGCTCTTTCTTGTAAAAATTCTCTTTAAGTAATAAAAATTCTTTATTGGCTATATTGCTCTCTTCTCACTAGCTTTGCTCTTAAGCATTTTCACTTAGCTAGGTTGAGAAACTTTCTAAAGCTTACTTAGCTACTTTGTGCTTGAAAATTACCTAAGTGCCGCATAAGTTGCTGCACATCAAACTCATCCCGTAGCATAGGTCTTCCTTTTCTCTGCCAAAACTAAGAGCCAGGGCTTCTTCAGTAATTCTTTAGAATTAATGACATTTTTAAATTCCCCGTTTAAAGGAAATGGCTTAACTTCTTTTTTTAAAGGAAAAAAAAGTCTTAACTGACTTGTTCTTTTTTACTCCGACCCCTTCTCTCTCTGTACCCGGATCATAATTCAGGGGTCGATAATAGTTGTACCAAAGTGTACCGCCAATCGCAGCCTTAAGTTGTGGTCACATCTTAACTGTTGGTCTTGTTATTTCTGAGGTGAAATTCGAATGGCATGATAAAGAGCAGTGATCACACGGGCATCTGTGATGCTGCTTGCAGCTTTCTCTTGATGCCCTCAAATCTCAATAATGTGGCAAATCATTTACTCTTTTTAGTTGAGAATTCTCTTTATTTTGTGATGTTTAGCAATGACTTATGACAGTGCAGGTTTTGTTCTTTTGTATGAACACATCCACTCAACCAAAACTTTTAATTTCCTTTAGTCAGTGACCCACCAAAATAAATTGACTTGTCTCAGGCGCAAGAGCTTTCACTTTTTCCCTTCAACTTATTAATTTCTCATAGAATAATCCTCTTCAAAGTTCAAACCAAGACAGCCGTGACAATCCAAAAGATACGAAAAGATTCTTTCATAACATAAATAAGCTCTACAATTCAGCGAAAGCATCAGATGCTTCGAAAATGTGTTATGTTACATGGAGGAAAATTCACTATCATATGGTTTATAATCAGCAGACAAAAACAATACTGACCACTTTAAGAGCGCGATATTTGGCTTTCCAGGATTGTGAGCATTTCAAGAATTGTAGTGGACTCGAAGAAAAAGGTTGCAGCAATATTTTCTCTGTTGGCGTGGGTTAATAATTGTCCCAAGGCTGTGCTCGTAGCCATAGGCCCTCTGGTTACCATCGAAAAATGAAGAATCTTCAAACAGTTTCCCCAGATAAGAGAGGCCCATTAATTAGACCATTACATCAATGTGGATTGCTTGTTAATGGTGGGGCTTTGAGACCCTTCCAATTTTGCCCATCTACTGAACTTTTACATGTGACTGCACATGCAAAATAAAGGTAATTAAAATTGTTCACCTTGCATAATATCTTTAAAAAAATTATCTGGTCGTTTGGTACCTTGGGTTGTTGATCCGGTGAGTAACGACTCCTTCTTATGTTACTTTAACAAAACTGTCTACATTACTCTCATCGCCATGTAACATAACATTGTAGCTTATCATAATAATATGAACTCGCAACATAAACTCAATTTCAACAGAACACTTTGAAATATTCGCGAGAGGTCAATGTTCTTTCAAGATTCTTTTTTCCCTAACGAAAGATTTTGCTTTGATTGTTTATATACAGTAAGTTTCTAATAGAGACTTCTAACTATATTAAAATTGTCTAAAAAATAAAAAAATATATATTTTAATGAATTAGAATTTATATTTTTATATTTTAACTTGTTCCTAATTTCAATATACTAAAGGATGCTGATTAAAAAATTATTATTATTATTATTATAAAGGTTTGGGCAAGGGTTAAATTGATTATTTTAGTTACTTATCTCCTCTTGAATTTGACCAACAGAAAAAAAAAAAAAAAAACTGCTTAAACTCAGGTGGGTCACATTTTGTTTGTTTTGTTAGTGAATTAATTCGCAATTGATTGGCTTAACGAAAAAAGAAAATAAAAGCGAGAGGGGTCCTTGTTGTAGGAGGAGCCCTAGCAAGTAGCAATTAGCAAAAAGAAGGCGAGTCGTGATGTACGATCGAGACATAATAAATTTGAAATTAAATGAGAGCCACAAATGACTTCTATGAAGACACGTGTGTTCCGGCATGTTCCGCGGCCCAGAAAGAGTCCGCCCGCTTACGCTTTTGTAGTTACCGCTTAATTAATTGCTTCCCCATTTTCAATTGAGTAATGATACAGCCACAAACTCTTATACAAATTTATTTTGTACAAACTGATGTGCCATGATTTAATTGGTTGAATTAAATATCACTTGGTCCACATGATTTGTTTTCATTATTTTATATTTTCTTTCAACCAATGAATTAAAGCCACATCAGTTTGTACAAATTTAATTTGTACAAGAATTTGTGGCTGTATCATTACTCTTTTCAATTACATAACTTGTACCATCGCCGGTACATTACAGCCTACGGACATTCGCGTACGCCCGTCATTGATGTCTCGACCTAATTCTCTCGGCACGTAATCGCTCCAATTCAATGCCTTGGAGAATAAAATTATATCAACACTAGTCTCGTGCGCCACGTTAATGAAAGTGCGCAAGAAACGAGATACAAACTTTAAAATTTCTAATTGAATACATGTGTTTTGTTGAATTGTATAAGTTAAAAATGGAATGATAATGTGGTTCAAGTCCAAAGCAGACAACATACATTCAATTGATTTTTTTTTTTTTAATTGTGGATTGATTTCTGGGGGTTAATCGGGCCTAGTCGTAAAGTATCATAATGTTAACATGTTAATAATGACAATTTTAAGTGGACAACTGATATCACATGCCAATCCATAAAAAAAAAAAATGTTAAATCCGTTAGAATATAAAGTCAAGAATTAACCTACCATATAAAAATCAATACATACACCTGACGCCACATCATTGTTAAATAATCATGATTTTAATTTTTTTTACGCCCTATGATAAAAATGTATCTTCTTTTTAGATATTCGTTAACAACCAAACATCCATAACAAGCTTAAAGAATTTGTCCAAATTAAGTTTGAAATTTCAAACTTCTATTATCTGATGGGAAAATGTTATAGACTGATTCGAAGCTGACTTCAAATAAACCATTTAATACAATATTTAAAGTTAAAAGGATTCGGATCAAGCACCAAGTTGATTTACTCAATTCTTTATAATTTTTTATCACGCGCACGTGTATTACAATATATAATTAAAATTTAATTAATTTGATATTTTTTATTTAATAATTATTAATTTATATATTTTTAAAAAATTAACAAGAATGTCAGCTCGTTAATGAATCCAAATCAGTGACAAAAATAAAAGGGAAAGCAGGCTGCAGGACTTGAAGGTAAACAGAGAGGAGAGTGGAAATATAGAATGGGCCCATGGCTAATACTATTAAAAAATCTAAATGTGACTACCCCATGTTCTGTGAATGATATTGGCTGGTGAATTGAAGATAAAAACAGAGCCGAGTGTGACAGTGTCAGTGGGTCACCGAAAGGCCATGGCCCAAATGGACGTTTTCTACTTTCTTGTTGTACGGTTAGAAAATGACTATTTTGTCATGCACATGAACGCCATGCTGCCTTTGCCCCGCAAAACACTTCTTGTAAAGGCAACATTGTGAGGACAAAATTGTCAGCCCAAACTGTTTACCTAACTCAAACCGTATGAAATAAAACTACCCGTTTCGTTTGCTTCTTTCACAAGGACCCCCCTATTTCTTTACTTCTTGTAGACAAAATTCTTAATGTGATTTAATGGGCACTGATGCATTGGTTAGGTTGTAACTATCTGTACCTGCAATAAAAAATTTGATGCCATATTTGTGATATGCCTGAACGCCTTTTTATCATTCCATAACGAAAATAGAGGAATCTAATTCAATCGAGTGGAATTGAAAAAATACCGAACTTGAACAATGAATAGAACAAAAATACAGACGTCTCAGAATACAAAGGAAAAAGCTCAACATGGCCTGGACCTGTACAAGAAGAAATCAGAAAACGTGATTGAATGACATATTGGTTAATTCTGTGGCACTAGGACCCTGGAACCACCCATTTCGTGGACTTTAAATGTGACATATTTGAAGCCACATATGCTAAGAAATTTTGTGAACATCTTTGAGCTAGCAAATATGTGTAAGAATGAATCAATAATAGAAATGGAAAATGGAATGGACCCATTACAGCTAAGCCCCCAGAATCCGGAGCGCCGAGCACTTTACGGACGTACCATGGCCATTGCAATGGCACATGCACTGTATAAACAAATGGAGGGAAACATTTGTGTCAAATTGAATTGCTCGGAAACACGATGAAGCAAGGGGACAGCATTTCTATTGACAGGGTCCAAAGCCAGGGAGGATTATTTGTTCATTTGTTGCCTGCCCTGCCCCTGCTCCGCTGGATCACCGGAACCAAATTTTCCGCGTTTTTGGATTGGGGATTGTCCCAACTTTTCTTTGATAAATTGACTATACCATAACAATAGCATTCATCATGTCATCTTCACCGTAACATTGTAACGTCAGTATCAGAGTGCAGGACCCCCCCTGATGAATTGCCATGTTGAAGTAATAAGAGACCGACACGGATGAGTCTATGAATGCTACCAAAAATCATCGAAAGAGAAACTAGAAAATTGGACCTTTAGCTTTGTCTATGGCAGTGCGCACTGCGCCGTTTGTGTCCACGACAATTTTCTCAGTCTACTGCTATAAACACGTAATAAAGGCACAGCAGTATAGCATTGTCCGTTATCCACAAACAGAGGCTTCTCCACAAAAGGCCCATCATAGTGACATTTTTGCAAAGGGTGAGGTTGTTGTGTTGTGGATGTTTTGGGCTGAGATTCATGTTCCACTGAAAAAGCAAGCCCTACTCTCGGCCGCCCATTTATTGCCATCAGTTTATTTATGGCTCCACACTTCATTAACTTATGAGCCAATTCAATCAATCCGACGAAGTACGCGAGAGAGAGAGAGATGAGAGGAAAACTTGTAAATCCAAGGGAATGGACAGTTTTTGCTGAATATAGTTAGATTAGGTCCCAAACACCGGTGCCATAGTCTAATGATCCAAAACAGGCCCATCAAGCCTGGAAGCCCATTAAACCACTGGGAAGGTTAGACGAGTCCTCACTGTCACAGAAGCAAAAAGATCCTTTTATAGTTTTATGAACCAACAAAATTTCAAAGCTTTCATTACACATTTGCAGAAAACAATCCACAAGATGTTTTACTTGTATATAAATTCTCTTTAGACAATCTAGAACAATTAATTCCCACGCATTATACTCTTATTTATTGTAGTCAAAAAAATTAACTCGAAACAATAAGAAGAATATTAAGCATACAAGTATTACTTGGATATGCTTAATGTGGTAGCTGCTAGGACTAACTTGAAGATGCTCTTCGGCTCTGCCTCTACATCCTCTACTCAAATTCCTTCTTCTACTGATAAGAGACTCTGGCAATGAATCATTGATCTAAGAAGTTAAAACTGCCGGCTGCGCTGTTGCCTCTTCTGCTTGCAAGCTCTCGTAATATTGGACAAGGACTTTCCATCCCCCAGGGCACATAAAGCCATCAGGAGGATTCTCGCCATTTCTTGCAAAAGTCCGCATCTGGAGAAATTAAGTCAGTTGATTAAAACCATTTAAATGTGGAAATAAGTCCGCATCTGGACACCAACTTTTGGTTGGCGGCAAACTCATAATTCTCCAGCAACCGTGACTCCATGAACATCAAAATGTAGAAATTGCTCTTGGACTAATATCACATTAAAAGGCTGAAAATTCATTAGTTCACCCAACCTGAAATTGAATGCATAATGGAATACTCACTTGGAAATGGGGAAGCCTCTTTTCGTGATTTTTTTAAAGCCTAACCATGACTTGAATTGATTATTTTTAGAGAAATGAGTCACTAAATAATTTTCCTACCTTGGTTCCAGAGATGAAGAGAAAATCTTTTGCACGTGAAGGATCAAAAAAAGCCATTTTCTTTTCCACTGTATCATATGCAGCAACCTGGAGAGTAAAATGAAAAAAGAAGAAAAATCACAATTTAGGGACAGCATGAGAGAAGAAAATCACTGTATCATGTGTGCACCTTGTCAATACTTACCTCAGATAGAAACCCTATCAACCCCATATAACAGATTTTAAACCTAACAAACACAAGTCTGAGCAATGGAAAAGCTACAATCTCTCAGGGTTCAAGAAAGAATTTTGACATATAGAGGCATATCACTGTGGTAGAACATAAAAGATTGCTGTCGTATACAATAAACTGCACCCAGTCTATTACAAGCATTCAGTTGCTTTACTACGAAATAAGTCATAAGCATTCAGTTGCTTTACTAGGAAATATGTCATACAATTACTGCAGGACAGATGAATAAAATAGCAAAGAGAACAAAATAACATACAACAAAGACATCTTGGTGGAAGAAACAATAAAGGCTCAATGCTTAGAACTATTGAAGCGTGTAATAATACCTACCCTGAAAGGCAAAATATTTAGCTTCTCTAGACCAAGAGCCATGCTCAACACCTTTTTTCCATGATCTGGGTCATATAAATCTCTCTTCCCTGTTGGATGACCCATGCCAGCAGGATCACGACCTACAATGTAGAAATTAGCACCAGCATTTATACGCGCCTTGGCATGCCACTGAACTTCAGTTGGACCTGCATAATGCATAGGTGATGGAAATATGGAAACAATGGTCATCTCAGGGTCAAGGACACCATCTTCTAGGACCTATAGAAGAAGAAAAAAATAATTATAAATAAAATAAAATAAAATAAAAACCTTCAAGAACTAGCATTTGGGTTAACAAATATGAAGTTAACTCTTAATAGATATAACCCTATTCATGTCGCTCTTGAACGCATGGTCTTAGAGTGGATTTATATCCTGACGGTAATTTACAAGTTCTTTGAACAATCACTTGATTTATTAATTATTTTGGATTCAATACACTTATAGACTTAGTTGAGAGCTGCACAAGATAAAGAATTGGATCACTTGTAAGGATTCCCGATATGTTTTTGTAATTCCTGATATGTTTTTCTGTTATAGCAAATCAACCCTAGATCAAAATAAATATAACTGTATTTGGTGCATAACCTGGCTGTGCTGCTCCATTCGAACATCTAAGGGCACATCGTCAGCTTTTGTGAAACCTCCCAAAGGATGAAGTAACAGAATAGGATTCTTGTATCCCATTTCCAAAAGTCGCCTGCGTGTATCGTTCATTAACAAAGCATGCCCGTTATGTATAGGATTCCTTAACTGAAAAGCAAAAATTGCATCAGCCTGACGATTATCGAATTCTTTCCTGAGTTGCTGAGGAGAGAGCCTGTAGTGATCAAGACCATCATTATACTTGATGGGCTTTAATACTTCCAGATCTCCACCTATAAGCCAATTCCCAGCCGGCGTAATAACCTCCTCTACATATGGCAATCCTGCTGCAGTTGTTCCCCAAGTCCTAGCTATCCTCTCTTCTTTATTATGCTTGTATATTTCAATACTGCAATGAAAGTGAAATTTCAGGAACCATTCTAGAAGGCAAATAAATGACAGCAAAATAACAAAGTGTCAAGCTGGTAAACCACCGTACTTCCACTTTAATCTTACAGAATACGCCATCACCTGGGACAACATTAAAAAACTTGGAAAGGTACTCTGAAGTTGAACTGTATTTGTGTAAGTACGCTCATCTAAGTATCTACTCTTCCTAATCCATTCTACACAAGCTTAATAAAAAATCTCCTTGTAACATAGGCCAAACAAAATGAATGTGACGTGACTCCAGAAAGCATTGTAAACTCAGCAGCGTCAAAGTGGTTATATATAAATCAAAATCCTATTCGCAGCAGCAACCAACCATTGCACACAAATTAGACAACTAAATTAGCACAAAACAAATGTCATACGGAACCTCCGATAAAATGTAACTGCAAAAATAGCTAAAATCCCTAAGGTCATACGCAACACAAAGTAAAAGAAAAGAAACAACAAATAAAGAAACTGACCTCCTGAGAGTTCCGATCAAGTCGCCAGTAGGACCAAGCAAGGCCACATTAGTGGAAGACCCAATTCGCTCCTTACTCTCATCATCAATGGCCAAAACAATAGGGAGAGACATATTGACAATAGACCCATCTTTCATTCTCAAACAATTAAAATGCAAGCTCTGCAAGTACTCATTTTCCCTCATGAACCCTCTCAACGGACTCGCCCATCCCTCACCTACCACGTGAACCCATTCCAAGTCAATCTTCGTCAGCTTCACCTTCGGCATTGACTCCGCTTCCTTCGTCCTCAACCCCCGTTCGCTCTCCGGCACCACCAGATCCACCAGGGCCCCACCATCCGGCTCGATCAAAGAACTCTTAATCGCAGACGACGCTGATTTCACTGCAGCACTCATTTTGGGCTCAAACGCAATCAACTGATTCGAATGATAAATGGGTTTCGGTCGGATTTTAACGTTGTAATCTGTAAGCTTTGTCTGCTTAACTGTACGGAGATTGTGGTTAGAGTGTGCAGCGGTGTGTACTTTAATTGTCAGAGACATGATGGCGGTGGTTGTTATGTATACGAACGAGTGTAACTGACGAAGTTGTTGTTGCTGCCGCAGCTATTGATTAGTGGAACATTTTGAAAGATCATAATTTTAAATGAACTAATCATAACAACGCATTACGGCCTACGGCGGTGAGCTGAAAGGGATCCACACGTTCTGTTTTTTCAGTTTGTGGACGAGAGTTTGGTGCTGTTCAGACTGTTGGGGACCAGAATGGGATTGCTCATTGAGATCAACGGCTTGGATTAACGTTCTTCTACGTCAGCCCAATAACCAACTTATTACATTGCATGGAATACGTTTGGTTTGATTCCTGCTACATGTAGAATTTTCAATTTATAAATTAAAAAATAATAATTAAATTTTGTGATTCGACCAAGCTCTGGAAGTGAATATTCTTAAAATATAATATTTTAATAACATACACACCCTTTTTTTAATATTCCATGACATTGCTAATGTGATATTGTTTAATATTAATTAAATACGATTTTGTACTTTAAAATAAAGTGAAGTGCTATTAGCGCTAGGGCCGATAAAATTTGACACAATTGACGTAAATACAACATAAATAAGAAGATTTTGGTCATAAAAGTTTATATGACTACTAAATGAATTTAGTCTGGATTAGCAGGTTTTTTCTTTTGTTGAGTTGTAGTCTAATTTTTTGATCCATTTACTTAATTATTGACACAATTATTAAATACTTTTACATTAAAATGTAATTGTCTTTAACTGTACATTAATTTATAAAATCTTGTCATCAAAATTCAAATATTAAAAGAAATCATAAAAGAATATGAATTCATCTTCTTTACACCGTTCTCTCTTGGCAACCAAACATCACTTAAAAAAATATTTTAACCGGCGTGTATATTTTATAATATCAATATATAATATTATTTAAATATAAAAGAGTGCAATTTGTGTCAAATGGTGTGTAATATTTAATGTAAATCATATTAAATATGCATTAAAAGGATTATTGAATTATATCATGTCGGATGACATAATTACTTGATTATTAAACGGATACATTCGGTGTTTATTTTATATGTCGAGTTCGAGTTTCAATAATTTAACACAATTATTGAATGAACTGTATTTCGATCAATTTAAATTTAACACGACACGACACAACACAAATGCGACATGATAACTCATTTTGTCAGCTTTAATTAGCATTCCTTCGTTGTCTTTTGAAATGAAATTGAGGTGTCAACCACTGCACCAAAATATAGTTAAATTAACATAATTTGTTTATTTGTATCAAATTAAGTTCTTAGTTTTATTTTTAAAATAACCAAATTTTCTTTATTTTATTAAATTTTAACAATTGAAAAATAAGAGACATGTAACTTAACGTTAAATGGGATTTTAACCATTTGTTTATAATTGACAGTTAATCTTCAACTTAGAGACTAACACATCAAGTGTTTAACTTTTCTTAAGTTTGATGTGAATTATAAGAATGAGGTCGATAGTTCAAGTGTCCCTATATTTATTGATGGATTTTTTATAATCATGGAAGTAAAATTTATGATAATGAGCTCCATAGTTCAAACTGTCCCTATATTTGTTGATGTAATTTTTTTTAGTTGTGGAAAATTTATTGGGAGTTTTAGTTTGGATTTATTTGATATAAATAGGAAAACTAAGTTCTTATTTGTGAAATTATAAAAAAAACCAAGGGATACTGGTTGTGTTGTTTCAACCATTGCAATTTGCAATTAAGCCATATATCGTTTGTAAATAGAATATCCTGTGAATGTATCCATTATCCGTAAGTCCGAAACGCCAAGCCGCCCTAGTGCTTGTGCTCCTGCTTTATATTTCGCAAGACATAAACACCCTCGGCTTTTCCTCAAGACTGAAAGAATTTATCCAAGCGTTAAGGGGTATAACCGTCCCAGCGTCGCACTCAAATATTTCTTACACAAAACTGAAAGCGGGGTTTTTCTTTCGCATATTCTTCTTGTATTGAAATTAGGGTTTTGAATCTCGAGTCTGTTTGAAAATGGGAGTACCGGCGTTTTACAGATGGCTGGCGGAAAAGTATCCGTTAGTGGTGGTCGACGTGATCGAAGAAGAGCCGGTCGTTATCGACGGTGTTAAGATTCCGGTCGATACAAGTAAACCTAATCCTAACGGTTTGGAATACGACAATTTATATCTGGACATGAACGGGATTATTCACCCCTGCTTTCACCCGGAAGACAGAGTAAGCTTTTAATCATAGGAAGTCTTCGGGATTTTTTTTTTTTGTTAATTTAATTTTGATAAGATACCGTCAATTTGAAACGACAAATGTGTTATATGATATTGATGGCCTAATTGTTAATTCGGTACATCTTAGGGGTTGGAAAGTAATAATTATGTGATTATTTGACAATGCGATTTTACTGATGCAGCCTGCTCCAACAACATTCGATGAGGTATTTCAATGTATGTTTGATTACATTGACAGACTCTTTGTGATGGTGCGTCCTCGAAAACTGCTTTACATGGCAATTGGTGAGGTTTTATCCCTGTTGATGGTTTGTATGGAAAACAGATAGTTATTATGTATGATGTTGTTAGTGATACTGAGTTTCTGGAAACAAACTGCAGATGGTGTTGCTCCGCGGGCTAAAATGAATCAACAGCGATCTAGGCGTTTTAGAGCTGCTAAAGATGCTGCTGATGCGGTATGTGCTTTCTGGATTCTAGGTGCTTCTTCCATATGTATCATGTGGATGGTTTTATGCTTCTTTGGTTGGTCAAATTAACATGTTGACGGTGCACTATCTTTATATACAGAACTTCAATCTTATATACGTTTTAAGTTATTGGAAACTCAAAGCCTAACCTCTATGCTTCTTCGTCATCTAATCCAATGTTAATCTTTAGTGATTGGATATAATTGAGCCTTTTGAGATTTTTCGATGTTGATGGATGTAGGATATAAACTCGTGTGAATGTGTTTTTGATTGGTAATGTTTGCATTTCTGTGTGTCATTTGTTTTCCTGTTTTTCTTGTAAAGATTTGGTGTTAAGAACCTAGTAATGGAATACTAGGGATTGATGATCTTATAACTTACCGTGTTCTTCTCTTATACCTATTTTTATCGTTTGGTCAGCTTGAATTGCTTGGTTATGAGTTCTAGATTTGCAAAAGATAATATCCTACCATTGCATGATTATCCATTAGCTTGGAATCGTGTTGTTCATGCATTTTAACAATTATGACACGTTGGCTTTTCTTTTTATGTTTATTCTAGATGCATCCACATAGGTTGTATGAATAACGGATGTATCATGTATGTATTCCCATAAAAGTTTCATATTGTTTCTGTAATTCAAAATAATAAGCCATGTAGGAGTTGTTGATTTCTCAGTTTTTATTTGTAGGCTGCTGAAGAAGAACGTCTACGACAGGAATTTGAGAGAGAAGGCAGAAACCTTCCGCCTAAATCTGATTCACAAGTTTTTGATTCAAATGTGATCACTCCTGGAACTGAATTTATGGCCGTTTTGTCAATCGCATTGCAGTATTATGTTCATCTTAGGTTAAATAATGATCCTGGATGGGAAAAAATTAAGGTAACAAAGGAATTGCAGTTCTTTGTTCTTCCATTGTGCTTTAGATCTTGTGCAGTTGAAATGGCTTACTTCTCCTTGCCTATGAATGCGATTGTCTTTTACCACTTGCTGACACTTCCATTTTGAAGGTTATACTCTCTGATGCAAATGTTCCTGGTGAAGGGGAACACAAGATTATGTCATACATTCGCCTTCAAAGGAATCTTCCTGGTTATGATCCAAATACTCGCCATTGCTTGTATGGTTTGGTATACTTCTTTACCCGAAGCCTACTTTTATCTTTCATAGAGCCAGAAACTTTAATTGGGCATACTTCCCGATGCCTTGCGCAAGTTATTCTCGACTAACATTGTCTGCTTTGTGAATTTGAGCCGTATTACAGGATGCGGATCTGATTATGTTGGCTTTGGCAACGCATGAAGTTCATTTTTCAATCCTTCGAGAGGTTTGTATTTGGCTATTTGTTATATGCTTATGTTTTGGGAATAGTTCTATTTAATTTTAAATTAAAGCACTTGTGAGACAATTACTGTTACCAAAAAATTATTTGTTTTTGTTCCATCTTATTGCTTTATTAGAATTGATTAATTAGTGTGGTTGATGCACTTTCATCTGAATAATTGAATGCTATAAGTATCTCTCTCTCTCTCTCTCTCTATATATATATATATATCTCTATATATATATATATTTTTTTTTTTTTTCCCCTGTTAAACCTTCAAACACTGAGCATTATTTTTCAAAATGGTATTTTCCAGGTTGTATTTACTCCTGGACAGCAAGACAAATGCTTTCTTTGTGGTCAGCTTGGTCATCTGGCTGCCAATTGTGAAGGAAAGGTGAAGGGAAAGGCTGGAGAATTTGATGAAAAAGGGGATGAGGTCGTTGTGCCCAAAAAGCCCTATCAGGTAAGTAATGAATTGATAATATACAGAAAAGGGTGGTCGTTTAAATTTCTTTTTCAAGTAGGGTATAATAGTATGTGAAACCATCTATTTTTTCTTATTCCCCCTATCTGATCTTTTCCTTATCTGCAGTTTCTCCACATTTGGACTCTTAGAGAATATCTGGACTACGAGTTCAGAATTCCTAATCCACCATTTGAGATTGACTTAGAATGCATTGTGGATGATTTTATCTTTATGTGTTTTTTTGTTGGCAATGACTTTTTGCCGCATATGCCAACATTGGAGATTCGTGAGGTATGTAAAGATCGCTGAGCTTGGATTTACGATACAAAATGTTAACGGGGTACATCTTAGTTATTTTATTTTTGTGCTTATTTTTCAGGGTGCAATCAACTTGTTGATGGCAGTTTACAAGAAGGAATTTAGGGCTTTGGGCGGGTACTTGACTGACGGAAGCAAGGTATTTATTAATTAGGTTTATATCTTGCATTAGTTTCAAGTGGTTCCGCTCATTCAACTTTGTAACTTCTAACTTTATGTGGCTTTTCTTTTTGGTTTTCTTTGGAATTGATCTAGATTATTCGTGACTTGTTTTTCTCAGCCAAATCTGCAGCGGGTGGAGCATTTTATTCAAGCTGTTGGATCTTATGAGGATAGAATATTCCAAAAAAGAGCACGACTCCATCAGGTATTTTTCCTTCCTTGATTAATATGGTTATTGTTCAATTTTTGATGTTTCTGTTTGTTCGGGTTGTATGAGCTGGTATGTTTTATTTATCATGTTCAATTTCCCAGAGATATATTGTACTCTTTGGCTGGTCTTAGAATGTTAGAGAAATTTATATTTTTAGTTGTGCGCGTACCAATTATACCAATCCATGGAATTTTGGTTCATTAGGGACAGCTTAGAACTATTAGAAATCTAGTTCCATGAAATTGCCTTGTAGAATGAATTAAGTATTGTTGATTCAAGGTGGCTTTAGTTTGTGCTGATGGAAGGTCATAACCTTTGTAACTGTTGTTCCACATTATGGCAGCCTTTTCAATTTTTTTCCTAAAAGTATGGATATCCTTCAATTATTAATCACGTTCAAGGACTTCAATAGGCAAATTAAGTAGGATAAGAATTACTTATCGGGTGGGGAGGTAGGATAAGCACTAAATTTCAAGATGATTTTCTTGGGGTTGCTTTACTCATGTTGTGTAGGAAAATGGTTTGTTAGTGTGGTTTTCACATGTATTCAGGCTATAAGGGAGGGAGGTTCAGCTTGCTTCTTGATTCTAGGCCTGTGAAGCCTTAGTATCCGTGTGTTATGCAGAACTTTCATGTGCAACTATTTCTTCTTAACCTTTTGATGTTGTTGAAATAATTACTGTTGTTGCACCTCCTCCTTCCCTCCTCTCTCCTTCCCTTTCAAAGGAAGAGGACAGAAAATAGGTGCCATAAATGTGCTTTTTTCTTTTTGGTTTCTCATAACTTTCAACATTTATGCTTACAGAGACAAGCTGAAAGAATCAAGCGTGAAAAGGTACAAGCAAGAAGAGGAGATGATGTGGAGCCCCTAGCCCAACCTGATTCCTTAGTTCCTGTTTCTCGATTTCATGGTTCTCGTCTTGCTTCAGGCCCTTCTCCTTCACCATATCAGCAAAGTGAATGTGTTGACAGGCTAGATAACAGTAGAGGAACTTCTGGTCGCCCCCATAAAGTTCCTCGTTTGTCTTTAGGGGCCACTATTGGTGCAGCCATTGTTGAAGCAGAGAATAATTTTGAAACAGATGTATGTTTTCATGCTTCAGGAGAGGCACTTTAATGTATTCTGACTCCTTCAGCCATTCTTTATGACTCATATTCTATGGGCTAGCTGCCTTTGAATTGGTATGAGCCTTGCTGGCGAGGAGTTAAGAGTGCAATTGTTATCATATTGACTTGTTTTATTTTCCGTTCTGTTTTTATTTTCCATTCTGTTTAATACTCTTGCAATGTATGTGGTATTAGTTCATGCTAGAGTGATCCATCTTAGGGTAACAAGCTCCTTCATCTTCAGCTGCAGGAGAATAAGGAAGAATTTAAAGCAAAGCTTAAGGAGTTACTTCGCGATAAATCTGATGCGTTCAACTCAGATAATCCTGAAGAAGACAAGGTTTGGAATAATTCTCTATTTGTTGATTATGTTCTTCCCTTTTGCTGGGGAGCAGCTTTTGTCACTTGAAAGAAATTACAAGTTTGAGTCTTTTCTGATATTTAGCCATACCATATGGTGGTTTTCTCTTTTTATGCAATTAATGGCCCAAAATAATGCATGTTAATCTTAAAGCATTTGACCTGCAGTGCTTGACAACACCATAGTAAGCGGTTATCTTTGTCAAGTTAGAGTTTTGTGTGAATTTGAATGGCAAATTTCGTGGTTGGTAAACAAAATTTTGTTACTTGTGGCTATGTGCATTTTGTGGTAGTAGGTGTTATGAATTTTTGTTTCCTGTGGCTACATGCATTTGATGTAGCAGATGTTACATCTCTTTTATCAGGTTAAGTTGGGAGAGCCAGGTTGGAAAGAAAGGTATTATGAAGAGAAGTTTAATGCTAAAACTCCTGAGGAACGTGAAGAAACAAGAAAGGACGTTGTAAGTGATATGAACTTCAGAGTTTCTGTTGTTGAATGCTTTTTACATCAAAATCATTGATTATCTTTCTTATGTAAATGAGCTTTAATTGAGTAGGTCTTCAGGTACACAGAGGGTCTATGTTGGGTTATGCATTACTACTATGAAGGTGTCTGTTCTTGGCAGTGGTGAGTTTTCTTTTTCCTTGTTTGAGGTGCTTTTAATTTTTTTATTATTTTTTTCCTTTTTTTGGGGGGGGTGGTTGGAATTTCCATTTATGATGGATGTAAAAATTCAAATTTGAGATTATTACTTGTTTCATTTTTTGTTACATGGATGATGGCGGCGTGGTTATATTTTGAGGGGCGGGCAAACTTGGGTTCGGATTGGGTTGGGGTAAACCTGTTCAGATCCGAATCCAATCAGGTCACAAAAATTTTATTTGAGCTCTTCATGAATTGGAACCCAAACCCGATCCGAGCCGTTCCTGTTTGGGCTCTAATTTGGCGGATTGGGCCTGGGATATTTTGTGTTTTCCTTTTGGAAAAAAAAAACTAATTTTGGTCTTTTTTAAGGTTTTTTGAATTAATTGCGTAAAGCCCTAAATTATATTTTGATTTATCTAATTTCAATCAATTATTCAACATACAAATTATGCAACTAATTTAAAATAAATTAAGGGAACCAATCCAATGCATCAGACATCAAAATATAAGAGAACCTTGTCCAAATGTTATCTGAAACCCCATCAGAATTTGATATTTGTTTGGGATTGGGTTAGATCAGATAAAACGCTCACTGCTAAAATTTTTATTTTACCCATTTTAGCCTCCAAGGATGGTTTGTGGTAATTCCTGAGTTTGGTTTTTAAAATATTAAGCTTCCTGTTCCATGATGATTGACTTTCTGATCTTTATGTTGTTGTAATTCTTGGTTTCAGGTTTTATCCTTACCATTATGCACCCTTTGCTTCTGATCTCAAAGATC
Organism: Murraya paniculata; assembly: GCA_030449075.1. Taxonomy (NCBI): domain Eukaryota; kingdom Viridiplantae; phylum Streptophyta; class Magnoliopsida; order Sapindales; family Rutaceae; genus Murraya; species Murraya paniculata. Next base: position 1,311,103 of record JAEVFN010000024.1, on the reverse strand, counting down.
TTGATCAGCTCAATATCAGCTTTGAATTGGGGCATCCTTTCAAACCATTTAATCAACTTTTAGGGGTTTTCCCTGCTGCAAGGTGGGGAGGGTACTTTTTCTTGCCTTATAAATTGTTTTATATAGGAGATACTAAATATGTTCCATTTACAGTTCCCATGCACTTCCTGAGCATTATAGGAAATTGATGACAGATCCAAAGTCTCCTATAATTGATTTTTACCCAAGTGGTATGCAACTTTGTTACTTCAACATCTCAAAGTTATCTCTAATTCATATTTGTCAGAATAATCGTCCTGATATTCTTTTTTTCTGTTGTCAGATTTCGAAGTGGACATGAATGGAAAGAGGTACGCTTGGCAGGTGAGCTATCTTCTAAATTGTGTTTATGGTTCGCTTCACTGACACTAACTTACAGGATTGGTTTCTTTTTCAAGGTTTTTTTTTTTTAATACTTTTTGGATGACGGTTCTTCTTGCTCTTTTGAAGGGTATTGCAAAGTTGCCTTTCATTGATGAAGCTCGTCTTCTTGAGGTCGTCAAGAAAATTGAGCATACTTTAACTGTATGGTCCCTTTGGCGAAACCTTCTCGTGATGCTTATCCCTTTTTTTTTCTTTCTAGAGTGGCTAATTGTTGAAACTAAATGTAATTCCTAAGTTTATTCCATTTTTTAAAAAATCTAATTTAATGTCGCATCCTTTGTAGGAGGAGGAAGCACGAAGAAACAGTATGATGGCTGATATGCTTTTTGTTCTCCTGTCTCATCCACTCTCTGCAAGCATATATACACTCGATGAACGTTGTAAACAGTTGAAAATCAAAGAGCGAGTTGAAGTCAAGGAGCGTCTCAATCCTGAGTTAAGGTTTGTGTTGCGTTGCTTATATGTTTTGCGTTTCCACCTCCATTAATTCATATTAGTAACCCAAATTATATCTATGTTTTAACAGTCCATTTCAATGGGTTATTTCTGTCCTTTTCCACATGGTGTTTGCATGGCATTCTTGAATATATCAAATTAGGCATGGAACCATTTAGCTTGGTGCTTTAATAACTATTTCTTGCCCCATACAATTAGGAAGCCGAGTTTGAATGATCATTTTAACTGAATGTCAACTTATGAGCTCATCTACTAAATGTATCTGGTGATATCCTTCGGCTAGTCACACCTTATTGCTCAATATCTCGCACACATACTGAATGAAGTGTTCAGTATTGGGTGTCAGTCTTTGAGGCTTTTGTTGCATTACTGCTATGTGATTTATATATCAGCTCATTTAGGGATTATATTCTGATATTATTTATAGTATGTGCAGCGATGGGATGAACGGTTATATATCCCCTTGTGCTGGTGATCCTCATCCCCCTGTATTTAGATCTCCTCTCGCAGGCATGGAAGATATCATGGGCAACCAAGTCTTGTAAGCTTCTAAAAATATTAAATATAGTCGACCTTCATTATTGAAGCGATCATGTTTCTAATAGTTGCTTTTTGTGTCTTTGCCTGCCATTCAGATGTGCTATATACAAACTTCCAGATGCACACAAGCACATCACCAGGCCTCCTGCTGGAGTTATATTTCCAAAAAAGGTATGTAGAATCTAGTGAGTGTTGCCTCCTTTCATTTAAGCATTACATTCACTGTGCATGTAATTTATGTTCACATCTAATATATTTGTTACATTTGCAAGCACACTTCATGAAATGCTTTGTATATAGCCTTCAAACATTAAGTGGGTCTGCTTTTTCTCTAGCTTGATGGTGTTGCTGTGTTTATTCATTTTAAATTTTCCATCTTTCAGATAGTGCAATTGGAGGATCTGAAACCTGCACCTGTATTGTGGCATGAAGATTCTGGAAGGAGGCCTCATGAAAATGGAAGGTATGCTTGATCTTCAATAGCATTGACATCATAATGCATAATCTGATGCTGTACTTTAAGAAATTTCTTCCTTACTGTGCTAATTACCTTAATGTTAGTGCTAGTAAAGAGTTTTATTTTCTGTTTATGACTGATGAAATATAAGATTTGGTTTTTCCTTTCAGGCATAATCCCCGTGGAACTATTTCTGGCCGTCAGCTTGGGGAGGCAGCGCACAGACTAGTTGTTAATAGTTTACAACACACGAAAGTGGATTATAATGGGTATGGCGATCATATGCATGGTTCGCTGCTACCTTATGCTGCTGCCCCGTATATCCCTCCAGTTCCTTCCTGTCCAGAATATGGGGTTTATGATGAAGGATATAATAGATTCTCGCAGCCTAGAACGGATAGTTATCCTGCAGGGCATTCTCAATCGTCAATTTTTGCTGCACAACCTCCCTATGATAGTGGGTATAATCAACACTCTGCTTCAAATAGTTCTCACCATCCTAGCAGAAGATATCATCCTCAGTATCAAAGAAATTCCAGTGGAGAGCATCCGACGCATTTGTACAACCCTTCAGGAATTCATCAGAATGGAGGACCAAGGTACCCACCCAGACCTATGGGCCCGAAATCAACTGGGGCTAATTTATATCCTCCCCAAGGTGGTTACAGTGGATACCAATCACCTGCAGCTGGTAGCTTTAATCAGTGGGGTGGTGCCAACCAGAGCATGCCTGGAGGGTATGGCCAAGGACAACATCATCAAAGAAGAGACTCGGGCTACCAACAATACCATGATCAGCAAAGAAACTACAGTCATCTCCAAGGAAACCCTCAACAAAGGGGTAACCGGGACTACCATCAGCCTAGGGGAAACCAAGGTCACTACGTACACGATAATCAACAGAGAGGAAACTACGGTTACCATCAACAAAGTAATCAGCAGAGAAACAATCAATTCTCTGCATTAGACAGAAGGCCTAAAAGGCCGCCACCACGTGGGGATGGCCATTAATTTAAATCTGCCATGCTTGTTGCCATACATATGATGGGCTTGCACATGGGAGTGACTGAGCAAGTGTTGTATTATAGTTAATATTTTATTCGAGCTCTTTTCCGGTTTGTTTCTCAGCCTTGATTTCCCTGTATTTTTTCCTTTCACCTGATGGTAAAATCTTCATAATAAAATTTGAAGAGCACATGTTACACCGTCGAATGATTTTTGATTCATTTGATTATTCTTCATTTTGTCATTGAGTAGCTGGATTTAAGAAATCTAGGTTCGCACTCATTTCCTGTAAGAAATAGAATTTAATCTGGATGGCTCTTCGGTTGTAGGATAAAACTGTTGTTGGGCCTGCGCCTACTGGGTCGTTTTATCCTTTGAAATCATTGCATTCGGGTTCCAAATGTTGTCCCGTTTACAAAATCCCTAGAATGAAATGGTATTCAAGTGTTGAAAGTTCCATAGTCTAGTATTCAACAAGCAAGTCCTGTGAAAAGACCTGTGATTCAGGCCCACTGTGGCCCAAAAATTAAATATAGCAAATAAGGGTAGGAAGTTATAAATTACAAATATTGGAATACATCGAGATCCTAGTATTTCGAGAACAAATCATGGACAGAAAACATGCCAGCACGTCTTGAATCAAGACTCTTGATATTGAGAATGAGAACATAATGTCTTATAGATTTGACAAAGTAAAGTACAGTCTGATTTTATTAACTGATTGCACAATCTAGTGAGGGCCCAAATAGCTTGACATCCGCGGAGATATTAGATGCGATAAATCTAAAAAACACGAAAAAGAAAAAAGGAATAATTATTTTATACAAAACTTTTTTAATAAAGATTCTTCTCTTTATTGCCAAACAATAAGTTAAAATAATACTATGCTTATTTAGTTAAATTATAAATTTTGCATTTCAATTGATGTGATAAATGATGTGTTCCTGTTTAATTTGTTCAAGTGATAAATAATTATTAAACTATAATTCAAGTGATAAATTTTTATTAGTAGCACATCGGTTGAATATAAATTAAATATTTTAACTAAATAAGACTAACATCATACTTGACCCAACATCAATCAGGTTAAGTGACAGTTGTTAAGAGTCTTAAGATAAAATTCTACTTGTGTGGGCTGGAATTAGGATGGAAACTTTTCTCAGTTCAGATTACATTTCAAAATAACAAGGTGTGGTCTAACAATAAATTTAAAAAGTGAAATCATGGCACAAAAGACTGGACGTTTTATGGCTATTATTTCTCAAACTCAAATATCATATTATGGCTTTTGTGATCAATTCAAAATAAAAGGATTCAGAAGTCATAATCCGTTAAGATAAATAATCAAAGGGGCAAAGATTGAGGGAAAATTCAAGACGGGAACTCCTGGTCCATCTTATACCACCAAAATAAGTCATTTCAATGCAAACTCGTACCACATTCACATTTCACATCGATCTAGGTAGGGTAAAGCATTTTCCTTTTTTCTTTTTAAAGTCGCAATAAAGTTGTTTAATTATTGCAAAAATAAAAACAATAAAGTTGTAGATGTTTTTATCTTAATTATTATTATTATTATTATTTTTATTTCATGGGAGGCAGAGGGCCCAAAAACCGCACGTGTGCAGCGCAGCCACAGCTTAGATTTGTCGGAAGGTGGGATTGTCCATGTCCCATTATCTGAATCCTTTTTGACAACGTCAACTACTAAAATGGAGTCCGGAGACCGGAGAGGCATTGCCTTGCATTTGTTCTATTATTGTCAAAAAATGAAAAAAAATTAAAGAAAAAAAAAGGGATATAATTTAGTTCAATAATTTAAGGGAGATTTGATTGATTCTGATTTCAACTTTGGCTTCGGCCATTTGGAATGTTTCTCTCATCGTTTTGTGTTCACAACAACAACAACTTGACATCACAACCAACCTTTTACATCAGTTTAAAGGTCACAACTCACACGTGTGACTCCCTCGTCGACTGGCCCACGTTTCCACTTTTGTCAAACACTTGACTCTCGAGCGGTCACCACATTTCCACTCGTTAAGGCAACCCCGAACCGCGGATTAATCAACCGCGGTTACCGCTCGTTTCGTGAAATCAAATGATTTTCTTTTTTTTTTTTATGACGCCGCAAAACCTTATCTCATCCCTTATATTCAAAATTTCAACTTCTTGACATTTACCATTACAAACATTCCCCCAGCGGTCCCCGCTCGTTTCATGAAATCAAATGAATTTTCTTTTCTTTTTCTTTCTTCTTTCTTCTTTCTTCTTTTTTTTTTCTTTTAATTGACGTTGCAAAATCTTATGTCATCCTTTATACTCAAAATTGCAACTTCTTAATATTTACCACTGCAAATATACCTCCGGACTTCCTACATCTGTGGTAATAACATTACATATATTGGGTACTTCGATTCAGGACGTGACTGGATATTTGAAGTTATTAAAAATAAATAAAAATCTTCTCTCAGCATAACTCACACGGTCTCGAAATAAACTCGGATATTGCTTCAATAAATAATAAATTATATGAACAATAGAGATGTGAACACATATCAATATTGTTCTAGTCAAATATTATCACAATGTAATTAATGAGATTATATCAACCTTAAATCAAAACAATATCAATTAATTAGTATTTTATCATTAGTAATCACCTAACAGTGTTATGGGGCCAACCCATTACAATATTAAGTGTAGAATCCCCATCGACATTGATATGATTGTTAAACCCAAAAAAGAAAACAAAATGAAAGGAAGCAAATTGATGACACCACACATGACGCATGTTATTGCTATTAGTTAAGGCGGTACTCAAGTTGCTTCAAGTCTACACACGACTAATAAAAGGCTAATCATTCTATTAATATAACGGCTTTTAGATTATTTTATGTAAACATTATTAATGGCACAGGCGTGAAATTCCCGTGAAATTTCGATTGATAAACATAGTTATGAGTAATAATAGATATCGATCTCAAACATTGTTATCCAAAATTTGATCTTAAACGATATTCAAATTTAATCAAGACTTTTACGATATATATGAGGATATAAATGGAGTTATATTAAGTATAAAATTGAGTCTCAAAATCAAATCTTAAAAAGTTTCTCCTTCTTAATTTTTCAAAATCTATTATAGAATTAGATGATTTTATCAAAATTAATTTAAAAAAAATTACTAAATACCAAAATTAATTTTACCTACTTTTGAGCCTTCCGAAAACAATTGGGCCTAAAACTAATGATAAATATCCACTATAGAGACATTGTGCAATAGAAATATTGTATCCATGGTGTAGTTTTACTTGTTATTCAAAAAAAAAAAATAAAGACAACAGAAAGGGCACCATGGAGACACCGTTTCCGTCCATTCGGTGATTATTTATCAATGCTCTTACCGTAAATACATACATATAATAAGATTTTATTGGATGGTAAATTGTCTATATATATATATATATATATTCCCTCCAGTTCGTACATACATTAATACATACGCATGCATACATGTAATAAGAAAATTGCATTTTGCTATTTTTGCTTTGCCACGTGGTGAGCATTTATTCAGTCATGGAATCCGGCTGAGGAGAATTGTGTGATTGTCAAATAAATAAAGAACGAAGAGAGCTAATCAATTATCAGCTTTTTGAGAGATCTGACTTGCCGACCAAAAGAACCAGATTTTACATTTTAGACCGAAGAGATGAAAAAAAAAGGTCATACAAAATCCAAAAAGCTTTGTCACTGCTTCCATATAATCTCACCAGCAAAGCCTCTTATGGCCAATGGAATCCAAATGAATAAATCCATTTGTTTAGATGGGTTAGGTTATTTCTTCTTTCACATTCCAAATTATCAAGAAACTTCAGAGATGTGTTCTTTTCTAAACCACATGATTAATATTATTTAACCATTTCTAGCTAGTGTTTATTAATTAATTTGTCTTTAGTCAACAAGTCTCAAATTCCTCTTTATATGAATATATGTTTATGAGTTGATGACTTTAAGCAAGAGAAGGCAAGTCATGTTGAGAAGTTAATGAAGGGAAAGAATAATTCTATTAAAAAATAACCAGCTAAAAGCAGCTATGCATAATGAGATGACCCAACTTAAGAAATATATAAAAAATAATGAAGTGAGACCTTCAACGAAACACGAGGCAACAACCAACCAAATTAGATAAGTTCGCGGGGAACTTGTTGAGTGGATAAGAATTAAGATCTGCTGAATTGAATGGCAAGAAATTTTAATTTTTTTTGGATTGCTAAGTGGCTACACCCTGCTCTCCTATGTAAAGTGTGTTGGTTTTTATGTAAAGTAAATTCCATAAAATGACCTAAAACATTGGAGCTATGCTATAAGAAAACTAAATACTTGTAGCAAATCTCATTGAATAATAATAGTAAATTCCCGAAAGATGACAAGCATTTAACATCGATGGGAGACTGGCTCGTGTTATGCCCTGTGGGATGCCTGTTTCCGTTCAAGGGGTATGATATTAAAACGATGCCGTATTAGATAGAAATGGAGATTATTGGTTGATATATCATATCATAGTTTCGCTTAATTTAGTTTAAATAAAAAAAGAAAAAAGAAAAAAAGGATCGAGTTTTAACTAACCCATGCATGTTCATCAAATAAGTTTGTTACATTTGCATGCTCATGAAATGCTCAATCTTGTTCGATGTGCATCGACTATTTTAAAACTTTCATACTGTAATTAGCGAAAGCGTGAAGTTGGTTAAACGAAAATATAGGGCTGATGCCATTGATTGAATACTGTGATTAATGAGAAGAACTTCTTAAGTTATAAACGTCAACACAGTGCCGACGTGTGAGTGTGACTGCGTAGTTTATACGAGGGGCAAAAAAGGAAGAGCAATTAAGGTAGATTTGTGATGTATAATTGTCACGAAAATGATAATACTATTATATTAACAAATATTAGCTTTATATGATAATACTGAAAGCACAAGAAAATATGTACACTTTAGAGGTTTGACTAAGTAGTTTAATCAGTGGAGGTTTAAACAAATAATTTGAGTTTAATCCATCCCTTTCTATTTTAAAACTTTCTAAAAACGGAAAAAAATTAAGGAAGTAATATTTTTTGGAACACTTGTATATATATGTATATATATTACGATAAGACGGCTATTAATATTACAATTAGAAATGGATAAAAAAAAATAGTAAATTAGTATTACTAATTTAGACTGTTTAGCTTTTGCAAGAAATAAAAATAAAATCAAACCTACAATTAGGAGTGATCTCGAAATTAAACCTTTGACTGAGCAGGTAGAATCGGAAAGCTGGCCCCCATGATTTTATTCCGCTCCATTCCCAAAGCATATGCCTTCACTTACCATTTTTGGCGAGTACGAGATGGAGAAGCAAAGCAGCTCGCGCATTTGAATCGTCAAAGTCAAATTAGCTTTTTGTGGCTTTTTGTTTTTCTTTCAAAAAAATGAAAATACTAATTCAAGAATCGATACATCGAATAAATTTCACTCCCATTCTTTCTGGGAATCTTGGAGTGGGCGTGGTCCACGAAGTCTCTTCTCGTGCTATGTTTATTAGTTAAGAGACGTGGTGGATTGTCCTAACATTTTTTTAATTTTTTTTTTTTTTTGCCCAGGAATAAACTAATTGTTGTTGGAGTTTTGTTTTAATTACTATTAAAAGTTACAACTTGTGTCTGTTCTAATAACTAAATTTTCAATTTGATTTCGATGGCACAATTAGAATAAGATTTTTTTTTTTTAAAGATAAGGATTTATAAAAAAAAATTGTTACTTTAGTAATAATGTAAGCAAAAATTAACCTTAAAAATTAGCTTATAACAAAGAGTGTCAACAAACTTTTATATATATTTGTGTGTGTATTTTTCGGTCTACATGAGAAATTTAATATTGTAAACAATTAATTAGAATCTTAGTAGTCCATCATACTTTGCAATCACCATCTATCACCTGCGCACAAATAAACATTTAATCCATGTGGTATATTAAGGGCCAATTTAGTAATGTTGTAGCTTTTAAAATAATTGTTGCTATCGGTGCTATAAAAATAATTAGTTTTGAAGAGAATCGATTAGGTGTTTGATAAAATTTAAAAATTATTATTTCTCTACTTTTGAAAATCTACTGTAGGATGGAGCGATTTTACAAAAAATGATTTATAAAAAAAAATTATTTTTTATAAATTAATCTCCAAAAATCAGTTCATCAACTTTTACCCATTTAATTGTGTATCTTCTGGAATTGCTGATGGGAATAAGGGCTCTCTTGTGAAAATAGGGAAAAAAAAAAACAAAACAAAACTTGCAACATTATTACAACAAAGGATGCACAAGATAACTTACAGATTATAAGCACTAGGAAAGTGGATGTTTAGTTATTACTGTTGATAATAGTAATAATTATTAAGAACCATTTTAGCACTGAGGGACCATAATATATAAAATTTTTGTGAAGAAATGTAGAGTGGGATTTTTATTAGGCAAAGGGCCAGTGAAGCAGTGGCAGTGAGTGACCACCCTTAGACAATGGCATATGAACAACCAAGATTACAGCTGTAATACACATTTCATAGAATCGTAGGGTCCAAGTGTCCAACTTGTACAATTATAACTTGCCAATTAGATTCAGATCCCTTCTCATTTAATTTCTTCACCAATGGGATACATGCCATTACATGATCGGTTTCAATTCGCCAGCATTACATATGTGCTTGAAGAACCTTCCTTGTGTGCACATATTAAAGCTTAATTCCTTCGTCATCATTTCCCAAGTGGGACAGACTAAAAATTCATGGGATCACGTGTCTGTCAACATCTTCTTCTTTTAAGTCTGCGTGGGAATATATGAAAATGCAAGGAAGCAAACTGGCTGAATTAACTTTATTTTAAGCAAGGGTTAACTTGTATCGTCTTCTTCATCAAGCTGCAACTTGTTTTCGTTGTGCAAGATAAATTTATATAATTAGTTCATATTACGGATATCTCAGCACATGGACATGACTACGATCCACGGCGAATTTAGATTTTAATTCTTTTTATCCAGCTTTAAGTTAAAATTTTCAATTATTATTTGTTAGTGTTGTTTATATTGATTACTTAAACCAAAAACTCTTATCCATGAAGACCACTAGCTAGTAGCTAGATTTGGCACCTCACTTTTGTTCTCACGTTCAACTTCATAAATGGTGATGGTGACGGAGCCAAAGTTTTAGCTTACAGGGTGCATATATATATATATGATCGAAAAAATCAAGGGTTAATTTTTAAAGGGGCAAAAGGGATCATTAGCTCTTAGTCGTGGAGGCAGGGGCTGCAAGCATGAATCGAAATCTACAAAATCTTTTAATACAGCAGGGGCATTTACCCCCAGTAGCCCCATCATTGAATGGTGATGTGAGTACATTTTCTCCACAATATTTGGGAGTAAATATAACTCATTTTGAAAAAAAAATAAAATTCTGACAGTAGTTCAAAAAAAAAAAACACTTATTTAAGCAGTGTGTTGGTCTTGAGAGGTGGGTCTTTCCTACAAGCTTTTAATGTTGTATCAAATATTATCCCATGCATAGTAAGTTGGTGATAAATATCTATTATTTCATAAGGAAGACAAAAGTGAAATGCTAAAATAAGTAATCTCAATACTTAATTAACATACAAAACAATATATTTTTAATATATCCCGTCATGTATAACATCGATTAGTAGTATTAAATTATATTAAATAAATCCATTAATTACTTGAAACTTTTTTTCCCCATAATTTGGAGGGAGAGATCGGAGGCAGTCGTAGCACTAAATGACTACTCTAAGAATTATAAGAAAAAAAGGAATAGTAGTTAGTAATAGCCCAATCATCGTAGATGCGTACGTGCGCATTCGAAGAATTAATTTTTATTTTGAACGAAAATTAAAGTGTCTTCTGACAAAGGAAAAAGAAAACGACATGTCAAAAAGAGTGGAGAAATGTGAAATTCGTCTAGGAAGAAAATATCACGAGATGAGAAGTTGAGAAAATAGTGCGGTGAGCGGGCATCGATTTTGATATAAAAGGAGACCAATGACACCAGTTTCATTCCCTCACTTTCGGGTTTTTTTTTTTTGGTTTTCAGAAAACAGATTGCTGTGCCTCTGCTCACTGCTCTTGCTCGATCGTTACTCTTACACGACAAACACACACACATTAATTCTCCTTATAAGCTTTATAAAATTAGCTTCGTATATATACATATATCGTTTCCATCAAATTATATAAACAAATAAGTTAAAGAAACTATTAAATCAATCATTTTTTGCTTCTTATGGAAACTCAACAGCAGCAGCAGCAGCAGCAGCAGGCTGCAGCAGCTTTGAAGTCAAGATTCAAACGTGTTTGTGTTTTCTGTGGCAGCAGCCCCGGCAAGAGTCCTAGCTACCAGCTTGCTGCTATTCAGCTCGGCAGACAACTGGTAATCCATCCACTGCAGCTTTTGTTTTACATCTTTCTTTCTGGAATCCAAGCTTTTCTGTTCACCTTCTTCATATTTGAAGTTAACAAAACTCAACCCTTTTTCTTCCCATTTTTCCCGAAATTGAAGTTAGTGCTTGGCTTCTGCTATTGATTTAGTACTGTAACCTAGCTAGCTAGCTAGCTCTGTTTGTTCTGTTTTTCCGGGAACGGAAAGAGCTAGGGATCAGATTAATGTTGTTTTGTTTGAATCAAACACGTTACAGAAATTATAAAATAATTACATTTGTAGGTTGAAAGGAACATTGACTTGGTTTATGGAGGAGGTAGCATCGGGTTGATGGGTCTTATTTCCCAAGTTGTTTATGATGGTGGTCGCCACGTGTTAGGGTATGCGAATGCAACCCTTTAATTTCCTTCTCGCTCTATTATTCTTTGTCACAAGTCACAACCACAAAACAGAGAAATTCTAATTTTTTTTTGTTTCACACTTTTTCCTCCTGCAGAGTAATTCCTAAGACTCTTATGCCCCGAGAGGTAACAAATTAATACCGTAAAAAAGAGTTCAGTTTCATGTGAAGACATCAACCACATGAAAGAAACTTAATTTAATTTTAGTCCCAATAAGTTAGCTGGAGGGGCGTGTGTGTATGCGCGCGCACAGAGTATTAATATTAATTTGGATATATAATTAAATTAATTAATATATAATTTCTACAAAATTTCAGATAACTGGAGAGACAGTGGGAGAAGTAAAGGCTGTATCAGGCATGCACCAACGCAAAGCTGAAATGGCTCGTCAAGCTGATGCATTTATTGCTCTCCCAGGTACTTACTTACTCTTAATTAACTTTTTTCAGTTAAATAGTGTTACTTAATAACTGTAGCTTTAATGGCTCATAACTATATGTATCACTCACTCTACAGGTGGCTACGGAACTCTCGAAGAACTCTTAGAAGTAATCACTTGGGCTCAGCTTGGTATCCATGATAAACCGGTAATTATTTATTAATTCAACGTTCCTTTCAGAAAACCAATATATATATATATATATATATATATATATAACCCGTTAATCAAAATTAGAAAAAAATTTATTGAGATTATTAGTTGCCTTTTTTGGTTACAGGTGGGGTTGTTGAACGTTGATGGATACTACAACTCACTTTTATCGTTCATAGACAAGGCTGTTGATGAAGGTTTCATAGCACCGGCTGCCCGATATATTATTGTCTCTGCCCAAACTGCCCATGAATTAATGAGCAAGCTTGAGGTACCTCTCTCTCTCTCTCTCTCTCTCTCTCTCTCTCTCTCTCTCTTTTTTTGTTTTCTCCCTCAAACCAATAAAAGTCGCACACGTCTGCACACGTGAAACACAACCTTCGGGTGGCAATCAAAATAGTCAAAAGCGGTCAACTGATCGGAGCCGTTCCTTGCAATCAGGAATATGTTCCCGAGCATTCTGGGTTGGCGTCCAAGCTAAGCTGGGAGATGGAGCAGCAGTTGGGATACACAAACAAGTCAGACATCGCTCGTTGACTTGGATCATTAAATGTAGTACAGACACATGACGGAGGATTCATGACCGTTAGATTTTAGCAAATCTTCATACAATACACACAACCTTTGTAGATGCGAGCTCCAGAGACTAAGTCATAAGTGTCACCACAGTCACTATTTTAATTGTATAGATGTGGATCACGCTGTGAGTTATTATTATTATTATTTTTTTTCTGTAATCTGATCTGAACAAACGAGGCCAGTGATTTTATTACAAGTTTAAAGTTTTCACATGTCGGTGTTACCAATTTTGTAGCTCGTATATTTAATCTTTTTTTTTTCTTTTGAGTTGATGGGTTGTTACGAACTGCTTTCATCTCAAAGAGATTGATCGGGACAGAAAGAGGAAAACAGAAATATAAAACTGTATTACCAAAATTTATGATGTAATTGAATAATATCTCAACGGATGTTGTCGCATGACGTTTTATTATTAATTGCAATTTCAATATCATTCACAAGGCGCTAAAGCACAGCATTAGTGGACAACATTACTCATCAGAACATTTCGGAAAGCAAAGTGCGTTACATTCATGGTTGCTCGTAGATTTATTTATTTATTTATTTATTTTCCTTAATTTCAAGCCTAATTCAAAACTGTAGATGGGCTTGGGGGCCGAGGGGAGTGGGACCTTAGAAATGTTTTAGGGGCAGTCTTTCATTTATTTGTTAATCTATTGATTAATGGACTTCATAAAGCGCACAATACACACGTCTCTCTCTTTTGTATTATTTTCTTTGGCCCCCGGTTTTTGTGTGGTTAGAAGACACATGTCCTTGACTGGAGCACTAGGACAATGACCAAGTGCCTTGTGTACAAGAGAAAGAATGAACACAATGGTGGGGAGAAAAGTGGTCACCGCTTTTACTTTAACGGAACTGGATAGGGCATAGGTGCACTGTGCCTGTTAGTTTTGTTTAGTACAAATTTGAAATGGATTTTGCCTTTTTCTTAACGCGGGCTATGACTGGAAATTGCGATCCAAAAGGAGCTAACAATTATTGAATTCCCATGCTTATCAGTATTGCCCTTTTGTCATCTTAATTCCTCTTTCGGATAAGCATGATTTTGAAACTTGAAAGTGTCACGTGAGAGTCGTGTATTCATGTCTTTGCACTCTACTTTAGCATGGAAGAGGATGTGAAAACACACAATCGTGGGAAACCATGCCGTGCTTGATGAATGACCCACCAAAGCTTGGCAGCAACTGTTCATGAACAATTGCCTTTCTTCTCAATTTTATTTGTTGGATCTTTTTAATTATAAATTAAAATGCATTATTGCCTGATAATGCCTTTTGTGTTCCTTTTTAAGATTTACTAACATATAATAATAAGAATTAAAAGATAGAAACAATATATACTCATATAATCCACTTCTAATAATAATATAAAAAAAAAAAAAACACAAATGTATCTTATCAGGACAAAACACAATGTAAGCACTACACTATGCTTTAGTATATGTTTTTCTTATCTTTTAGTTTATCCATTCTTTTAATCTCTAATGGAATATTACTCTCATACATATACTATGCGAGTGTACACAATAGATTCTGTTACAGACGGCTAATAACACAACGTTTACATTCTCCCCAAACAAGAAAAACGATCGGTGCAGCTAAGCAAACAACCCCACTCATTGGAACTCACACTCACCGTGTAAAGCACATTAATTTGAAACAAAATTTTCATCACACATGCACGAAAAAATATATATAATATATACTAAGGTTATTTTAGGTGAAAGATTGAACTGCAGAAGAGGTGGTGACCAGACTTGATAGAAGGCCAACAATTACAGCACTGTTGTATGTGCTTGGTTCCGCTTGCTTGGAGTTATTCCGAGAATCAATGTATGTTTCATTTTGGAAAGGCCCGCCCACAAGGCCTCCAACAGCTACATTGGGGTTGGGTTCCTTTGAGTCAAGCCACTTGAAGCCATCTCTGCAGCCAGTCGTCGCATCAGCTGGGATCGAAGCTCCCCGATGGTGCACATATTGTGGGTATTTCTTTCCATACCCCACAAGAAAGCTCATCTTCAAGGGATTGTTTCCAAGAACATAATCTGCCTGAAAAAAAACCAAAAAAAAAAAATAGGCTTGCATTAGCAGGTAGGTAAATAATGAGACTTCTTAACTAGAATCACACTGTAGCATCTAGCTCATCTCTGCAAACTACTTCTCATAAATAATGGATAGAGATACCTGATCTCTGGCAAAGTCCCGAAGGTCTGATGGCTTGAAAGAATGCCCATCACAAGTCAGCTCTGCAGTTTGTGATGTAAGCATGTAATCACTGTATATAGCACCCAAGAATGCTGAAGCAACAGGGTGCTGCAGTGAGTTCCATTCACTGACCCATATAAGACCACCTGCATTAAAGAAAATAGATAGTAAACATTAAATAATAAGAAATCCTAAAAATAAAGATGAAGACAGAATTTAATGAATTCCCTTTAAGTTGCCCTAAAAGGACAAGCCACCCTGCAGCACATTAAATTGTGGCTATTAAATCTAACACCCAAATCTAGAGACATCTGCAAACAATATCTAACTAAATTGAAAATGGTGCTTTTCTCAATGGAGTGCAAGTGCAGGGTAAAAGGAATAATTTCATACATTGATTCACCGGGGGAGAGAGGGGGGGAAAAACAGAAGACCTAGAAAGACACAAAAACAAAATAAGCTTTATCCTTACTGTCTGTTCTGCTGGTTGTGGCTGTTGGAGATTTTGGTAAAAGGCCGCACATAACAGCCTCAGCTGTTTTTCTATACATTTGAAGGCCAGAGTTGCCAGAGATATCCTTACCACTAAAGAAGCTTAGCCTGGATAACAAGACCTGAAATAAAAATGCAAAATTGCACACAGAGTTCAGTAGTAGAATAACATTCTCAAAATTATAGGTTAAGGTCTCAGTCAGGTTTAACTTTATCGATAGTATTTTTGGGAAAGAGAGTCACACTGCTGTGGCCTTCAGCTTGTAAGAATAGGGAAAATCAAGCCAATATAATAATTTTTCTTAAGTGGCAGGCTTTCCGATGGTTGCATAAATAAATCTGAAAATTACAATGTCAACCACAATGCATGCATCAACCACAATGCATGCATTCCATCACGACAGTTTCCAGTCATGGGAAAGTATATACAGAATGAATGTTCTTAATAAATGGACCGCAACATCAATTAGCCAAACTGGTGATATCTTTCTGACCAGATCAACAACATTCAGTTTGCATGTCACTGAAAACATTGATATATCTCCTGGATAGCAGATTCTATAGTTTGAATATCCATTAATAGGAATCCCATCAATCTATCAAGTCTTAGAGGCTAGATGATTCTGTAAATCAGATTTTATCAGATAACTAAAATATAGGGGCGATCGTTCTTTCCTTGACACTGATTGAACAAAAACACTTCCAAGAACTAATGCACTTTCAATTGGTGGCAATCATTATTCGTTTTACAATCTAATCCAGAAAATTCATCTGGGTGGTCTATACCAAAGGCATAAAGCGCTGAATTAATAACTTCCAGACATTATTAACTAAAGGCCAAAGTAACAAAATGATGTACCCAGAGACTGAGCCATCAATATCTTTTTGAAGTTTAGCATGCCTTAGAAACATTCACTGTGTAGCTATTTAAAGCAATCAGCATTTAAATCTTAAGCCTGCAAAAGGGAAAGATACCTGGGTTCCAGCAAGCTTGTTATCCCAACTAAACCAGGATGGACTACCCCAGTTAGCAAAGTCTTTTCCATTTTTTCCACTGACATATTGAAGGTAAGAATGATCCCCTGTTGCATGATAGAGCCAGCTAGCTGCCCATAAGAGCTCATCTCCATAACCTGTTGAATTGTAAAAATTCTGGACTTGGGGAATGCTGACACTATATGAACCTCTATGATTGTCTGCAAAGTTAAACAATTGCCGGGCATGCTTAAGTAGCGAACTTGAATAAGTAGAGTCGCTCTTCTTAAACACTAGAGACGCCGAAGCCATGGCGGCTGCAGTTTCAGCTGCAACCTCTGTTCCAGGAAAGGATGTGTTGACCTGAGTCAGTGGTCTCCCTTCAGTCATGCTTTCAGGTCTTTCCCAACATTTGTGGTCCTTATCAGGATCGCCCACCTGCCAAAAATTAAAGTTACAACATAAACATACTTCAAGGCTTGATTCCTATGTCAAATGAATTCGAACACGCTTTAGAATACTAGGGTACCCACAAGATAACCAATCAATTAGGTATATAGACTATCCTGATTTAATACTACAGATTATAGATTTCTTTTTTAAGGAACTATACATAGACAACAAGAGGAAGCACAGATCGCAAGCAGCCAAGCACATACAAAAACACTTCGAGAAACAGAAATAATCATGAACAGAAGCCGAAGAGTGTAGCAACCTGAACAATAAGGACATTCTCTTTGGGATGAGCACTGATAAGATAATCAGTGATCCACTTGAGAGAATCCTGAGCTGGTTGCAACTGATCCACAACGGCCATCTGATCTCCATACTCAAGGATGGCCCACGACAACACAGTCGCAGTAAAAGCCATCGGAAACCCAAACTTCATATGATCCCCAGCATCGTACATGCCTTTTGTGAGATCCAAACCCATGTCTTTTCCATCTTTAAGAGCCGAATCCCCTCTCCACGATATCTTATTATCCGCCAGCTTCCCCGCTGCAACCGAAAAAATAAATACGAGAAAGAAAAATAAATCAAGTAGCTGTAGAAATTTTATTTTTTTAAAAAAGTAAAAACAAAATAAACAGTTGAGCAACTTGTAACAAACGTTTCGGTACATACATTTTTGTACGTCGAAGAACTGCATTGCGACTTTGAGGGCTTCAGCATACTTTTTCTCGACGGCGCCGGGGGGACCGGGAACCGGAGCCGGTTTATCAGAGTGACTTGTTTTCTTTTTAATAGTGTAAACAATTGCGCCAACAACCAGAGCCAATACGACCAGGGCCAAGAACCATCCGAAACAACCCTTGGAGTTTGATTTCTCTCCCATTTTAACACAATGCCGTCAAGTTCTCAGATCTAAATCTGACTCAAAATGCCGGCATTGGGTGAAGAGAGTAAGAGCTTTGTGCTTAAGATTTTCAAAGAGTGGAAAACGCAGCACCGTTATTTCTCCCTAGTGAGCGAAATGTGAGTGATAAGAAGCTTAATTTGGCTGCTAAATCAGTTTAGCAAATTCTCTAATACAAATGAAGCAGCTGGATCTGGGACAAATCGGATCGTCGATTTCCTTTACTTACTTCGGACGCCGACAGAGGTCAGTCACGCGGGTACAATCGTTATTTATTTTTTTTTTTTTGACCTTTTTCAGATCTTTTTAGTGAGATGGTTTGTGCCGGAAGAAACAGATTATTTACTGCTTGGATTTTGGGATGCGAGGGGACTCTTACCAGCCGTTGATTTTGAAGTGGGACGCGATTGATTTCATCTGTTGAACTGGCCACCGACAGGTGTGTGATAGTGATTTTTTTCTTATATCTGAATGAGTTTTTCAAGCTAACTGATATGAGTGGCGGGACGTGGTTGGTACAGATGCAGTGTCAGCATCCGGGACTGGGACCACTGACAGAAGGGCCATACGTGATATGATTCATCATTAATGGGTCGCAACTGACTGACTGCTCATCCAGAAGGACGCTGAGTGCAGCCCAAGCGACGATTGGGCTTGATAGTTCTTCTCACAGTATTCATAGGGCGTTGTGGTGAAGCTCTTTTCTTTTATTAATTTTCTAGAAATATTCTGTTGAAATTATTCGTGATTTAGGAAGGATTAAATTCGAGGTTTAGATCATGAATACATGAATAGCACACGTCGCATGTCTAATTTACACTGAATAACCCATAAGACAAAAAAAGTTTCTCCAACAGTTCAAAATTTCAGCTTCTCAAGAACCGGATTACGTACCTACTTTGAAGAGAATTGGAAGACCTTTTTCTTTTTGAAATAAGGCCATTTTGACAATCTCATAAGTAAAACATAATACACAGCTGAGTAATGAAGACTATTTCTGCTAACCTAGGGATGTGACTACAGATCGAGAGGAGGTGGCCAAGCTTGAGAGCAGACCAACGAGGAGAGCACTGTTGTATGTTGTTGGTTCGCCTTGCATGCTGTTGTTTCGACTGTCAATGTACGTTTCATTCATAAAAGGTCCGCCCACAAGTGCTCCTGTTGCCTCATTTGGGTTCGGTTCGGTTGATTCGAGCCACCGGTATCCGTCTTTGCACCCAGTGGTTGCATTAACTGGGATCGAAGCTCCTCTGTGGTGCACAAATTTTGGGAATTTTTTTGAATACCCAACAAGATAGCTCATGGAATTGGGGTTGTCGCCCAATACGTAATCAGCCTGATTTAATATATAGAACGTCCACATTAGTTAAAAATACAAAGTTGATATCCCAACATTGTATTATAATTAATGAGTCTACAGCTTACCTGTATCCTGGCAAATTCACGAAGATCGTCTGACTTGAAAGTTTTTTCATCACATTCAAGCATCTCGTTATCTGATTTTTCCATGTAATCACCATATAGACTAGCCAAAAATGCAGCAGCTACAGGATGCTGCAGAGCATTCCACTCGGCGATCCATATAAGACCACCTGTTCATGTTGATAGAAAAATAAAATAGAGAACGTTAAATTATGTATAGTATATAGTTTTATAATATTATATAAGCAACAGATTTACCGTTTGTTCTATCACTTGTGGCAGATGGAGATTCGGGCAGAAGAGTGCACATAAGAGCCTGAGCTGATTTCTGATACTTTGCAAGCTTAGTATCATCCTTGCCACGAAAGAAGTATACTCTTGATAACAAAACCTGCCACGGGAATTTGCCCAATCACAAGTAGCTGAAGTACTAGTCGAGAATATGATTTTAATTTTTACAAAGGCTAGCTAGAAACCTGGACTCCTGCAAGCTTGTTATCCCAACTAAACCAGCTTGGCTTTTCCCAGTCAGCAAACTCCTCTGCATCAGATCCGACCACATAGTCTTTATAAGTATCCTCTTGGGTTGCATGATAAAGCCAACTGGCTGCCCACAGAAGCTCATCCCCGTACCCCGTTGAGTTGTAATACTTCTTTACTTGCGGAAGGCTGACACTGTAGTACTCTCTATATTTGTCAGCGAAAATAAACAATTTTTTAGCATGCTCGAGAAGTATTGCTGAATACGCTGGATCACTTTTCTTAAACACGAGAGACGCGGAAGCCAATGCTGCAGCAGTTTCAGCAGCAACATCTGATCCTGGAGCAGTTGTGTTGATCTGAAAGAGTGGTTTGTCATCGGTAATGCTTTCAGGCCTTTGCCAACACTTATGGTCCTTTCCCGGATCGCCAACTTGAACATATAGGATATTGTCCTTGGGGTGGGCATTAACAAGATAGTCAGTTATCCATTTGACAGAGTCTTTAGCTTTTTGCAGCTGATCAACGCCGTTCATTCCCATCCGCTGCCCACGCTCAAGAATTGTCCACGACAGCACCGTTGCAGTAAAAGCCAGTGGAAATCCAAATTTCACTGCATCGCCCGCATCATACATTCCTTTCGAGAGGTCTAAATCTACTTCGTTTCCATCTTTAAGTCCCGAATCCCCTCTCCATTTAATCTGGTTGTTCACCAGCTTACCGGCTGCAACGGCAAAACTGATCAAATTAACAACACACGTCTTCATTCATGTACTATACGCATATATAAATAACTGATGGGACTATGAAAGCAACTATTATTAATTACGAAGAAGAAATTACATTTCTGAATATCGAAGAATTGCATTGCGATTTTGAGGGCAGCAACGTAATTGTGTTTGGGTGATTCAGACGGGTCGACCCCTTTTTTATTCATTGATTTTCCCGCAAAAAGAATACCGCCCACAATCGCACCTCCTATAATCGTTAGCAGGAGACAAACGCAAACCGGCTTGCAAGCCATTTTCACAAAATTTGGTCGGCTTTATTTTTTCTCTTTCTCTAATTTGGTCTCTGACCCCACAAAAAAAAAAAAGAAAAAAACTCTGAATCCGAGACAAAATTCGGGCGTTAAGGTTCTGATCAGAACCTTAAGCCGATTCTTGACAGTTTTGTTTGACGAGTGAAACGTGTCCAGTAACAAGCTTGATTTGGCTAAAAATTAAGTTACTAGAGTCTAATTAAGGAAAGACGCAGCTGGATCTTCGCTAAAATGCGGTGGTTCATGGCCTCGCTACAGGGCATTTACGCGGGAAAAACGCCTGTTTTTTCTGTTCTTCTTTCACCAAACGACCTAAAGGCCACTGGAGCTTTTTCTTCAATTGTGGGTACGTGATTTGCGCGACAAGGATTATGAACGTTGACTGCGTCAAAGTCGAGCACCGGTCAAGGATTTGTGCATAAACAAAGACCTAGATTTTTGGCAAGTCCTGCCATTGATTTATCAATGCATCAAGTTTTATGCTTACATCTTCTTTCTTAAGTGACCGGTTACAATTTTTGAGTACTTAAATTCAAGATAGACAATGAAAAAGGTATTTGATAGAATAGACCACTTGAAACATTTAACCAAAAGCTTTGAAGCATAAAAGAAAGTAATTTGGTGTAACGTAAACTTAGAGCCGACGGTCGAGTAACGTAGACTTGAAAATTAAAATATACGTATATATATATATATATATATATATATTGCTGCCTTGATTTAAGAATCATATTTAATAAAGTGAAGAGATTCATCTTTAATAGTGACTTCTCCTAATTAGAGAAAAGTGTGATCCAGATTTTCCAATTTTTCGTTTCACGGGAACAGCCTTCATCGAACACTTTTGATAGAGAGAAGAAGGGAAAAAGCAAAAAAAAAGATAGTATTTGATATGAATTAATTGCATATTCGGTCGCTTTGGGAGTAACATTTATGAGAGCTTAGTCAAGTGATTATGATCTGTTGTCATGAAATTTGAGATTTACAGATGCGTCTCCCTTTTAAATCTACTAGTTTCCACTCAAAATTGAGTGTAACTTTGGTTCAAGTTTGAGTGTAAAAAAAGAATACTCAAAATATATTCAAAAAGAAAACAGCACAAAGTAAATTCAAATATAGTTGAACTGATTCATACATACTGTTTTATTTATTTGATGTACTTATTAAACAGACGATATGTCATTTATTTCTATCGGTTGGAGACAATAATTGATGCCTATTTCACAATTATGCATTAATTAATATGTCATCGAAATCCGCTTTAATTTTTTTTATTTTTTTGAAATGAAATTTTATTAATCTTAAGAGACTGTCAACATAAGACATAACCACGGAGGTGGAACAATCCTCCACTCTCCAGGATCTGACATAGAACCCCCCCACCCCCTAGCCACATTATGGGCAGCGACGTTCACATATCTACGCACGAAAGAGAATCTCACTTCTCCAACTAGCTAAGCTAAAGCTTGACAATCTGCAATAATTAAACCAAAACCGTTAGGACTAGTATCTGGAGTAATTAAGGCAGAATAAACATTCAAGCAATTTATCTCAACAATAATTTTAGACAACTTTAGGTTCTTGATCCAACTAAGGGCTTTACGAACAGCCAAAGCATATCTACGCACGTAATAAAAACACCTCCAGAATCTCGAATTACTCCTTCAAAGCTATATCAACTTTGAGAGCTGAAAACCCCTGCATCCACATTACACTTTAACCAGCCCGAAGGAGGCTTACCCCAATACATCGAGCCATGGCCCAACTATTCTTGCTCAGCAATGATGAAGTTCTTCCTCTTAGCTTCTTGCCAATGGAAAAGATAATGTCCAACAACATTCACTAGGTTTTGGGCACGACTACTATGTCCATTCCACACTTTGTCATTTTGATTAAGCCAAAGCTGCCAACACACCATTACGACTAGCTTGCAATCTTCCTTACAACACCGAGTAAAAATTTGCTCAATCCATTCAAAGAAAGAAGAGCATCTCCCACCCATTCCAAGAGAGGACAATAGCTGGCAAGATTGAGCAAACGAGCACTCTACCAGACAGTGGAAAACTAACTCATTGACAGCACTATAGATGGGGCAAATAGGTGAAACTTCTACCCTCCTAGACAGCAAGTTATCCGCAGTAGGCAAAACATTCTTTAAGGCACGCCAAATGAAAATGTTTAACCTTACTTGGAACCTCTAGACCCCATAGGGACTTCCACACCTTACTGTTGGGAGTATTAGAAATAGAATTCAACAAATTATAGTAGCTTCTGACAGTAAACTTACCCTTCGGATCAGCAAGCCAAAACCAACAATCTTCATCTTGTCGAGTGCTGAGAGGCACTTGTAAAATCAGAGCTGCATCCCATGTATTAAAAACATCCGCATCCAAATCGTTATCCCACCACCGTTGGCCCAGAACCATAAGACAGTTTACCATAGCCGTTGCAATACTCTCATCCAAAATAATAGTTATGAAGCCATTATATGCATCAGGAAGCCAAGGGTCCTTATTAATTTGAACCTGCTGCCCACTCCTGATTTGTATGTGACTGCCCTAAACTACAACATGCTTGGCAGCCATAATTGATCTCCAGGTGCAACTTGGATTAAAGCCTATGGTTGCACCAGCGAATGAAGATCTAGGATAGTACCTAGCCTTGAGTATTCGTGCTACAAGAGAGTTCGGATTATTAATGAGTTTCCAGCATTGTTTTCCTAACATGGCAATGTTAAATTCATGAAGCCTTTTGAATCCAATACCCCCAATTGACTTCGATTTATACATTAAATCCCACCGAAGCCAACAAATTCCTCGACCACCGTTTCGAGTAGTTCCCCACCAAAAAGCATTCATCATAAGTTCCAACTCTTTACATAAATCAAGAGGTAGCAAATAGATATTCATAACATAATTTGGAATTGCTTGGGCTACTGTTTTCAGCATAATTTCCTTCCCTGCCCTACTTAGAAATTTCTGATTCCAACTTTGAAACCACTGTCATACCTTCTCTTTGATAAAAGTAAAAACGATGCTTTTCTTCCTGCCGATCAGTGATGGCAACCCCAAATAGGTTCCATGATTACTGGTGACAGAAATGTCTAGGATTCCACACACTTGACGCATAGAAGCCTCATCCATATTTGCACTGAAGGAGATTATGGATTTATTATAGTTCACCTGTTGCCCAGATGCAGCCCCATAAATGACCAGCAGACTCTTCATTATTCGAGCTTTAATGTGGGTGGCTTTAAAAAAGAGAAAACAATCATCGGCAAAGAACAAATGAGAAACATCAGGGGTACTCCTAGCCACTTTAACCCCATGTATTGGTCCTGCCCTTTCACGATTCCGAATCAAAGAACTGAGCCCCTCCGCACAAATAATAAATAAGTAAGAAGACAACGGATCCCCTTATCGAAGACCCCGACTTGGAACTATCGGCCCCACTTCCACCCCATTTCTAATCACCTTGTAGCTCACTGTAGAGACACACATCATAATAAGCTCAACCCAACCCTTATCAAATCCCATCCGCAGCATCATAGACTTTAGGAAAATCCATTCAATGCGATCATATGCTTTAGACATGTCTATCTTAAACGCAGCTATCCCAGCCTTGCCTTGTTTCTTAGGCTTCAAATAATGGACAATTTCGGTCGAAATGAGAATGTTGTCAGTGATCGCTCTACCCGGAACAAACGCACTCTGAGATTCGGAAATAACCGAATCCAAAACCAGCTTCATCCTATTCGCAAGCATCTTAGCAACAATTTTGTATAACACATTGCAAAGTGCAATAAGGCGCATGTCCGTCAAAGATTCAGGTTGCGTCTTCTTAGGGATCAAAACAATCAAAGTATCATTTAACCCATCAGGAAAAGCACGATTTGTAATATAGCTTAGGTAAGCATCCGTAACATCCTTTCCAATTATATGCCAAAATTGTTGGTAAAATACAGGGTTCATGCCATCCCGGCCCCGGGGATTTATCCGGGTGCATACTAAACAATGCATCCTTAACATCAATAGCCGTAAAAGGCTCCAGCAACAACTGATTAAGCTGTGCAGTAATGCTAGTCTCAATACAGGATAAAACTGGTTCACAAATGCACCCACTAGAGGAAAATAAATTCTGAAAATGCTCAGTAATTAATTCATTAAGCTCATAAGGTTTCGAACACCATATACCCTGGTTATTCCGCAGCTTCTCAATGGTATTTTTCTTCTTTCTTATTGAAGCTGTGGCATTGAAGAACCGAGAATTCATTTCACCCTCCTTTAGCCAAAGAGACTTGGCTCTCTGTTTCCAGTATACTTCATGGCTGTGAAGCAATTCATTGCATTGTTTTTTGACTTCAGTAAAAGCTTCCAATCCCTCTTGATCTCTCCTACCACGAAGCCGAGACATTCTGTGCTTACAATCCGAAATGCATTTACAGAAACCCTTACTGCATTCCCCCTTCCCCCCATTTCAACAAGTCCACTCCACAAACAGCGAGTTTACGCTGAATTGGTAAGCCAATAGAAGACTCCCGACTCCTTTGAATTATGTCATTACACTCAACTTCTCAGATCCATAAATTCTCAAATCGGAATCGTTTGAGGCGAGGAATGGAATTCGAAGTGTTGGGGTCCAAAAAGATTGGTAAATGGTCGGAGCATGAAGCCTCCAAACTCCAAACTTTGGCCATCGGAAATAAGTCACACCAAGCTGTTGTAGCAAAAACCCTGTCCAGACTCTCCTCAACCCACGCTTCTGTGCCCCAAGACCTTTCCCAAGTAAACTGGTAACCCTCCATCCCCAAATTGACCAACCCAGCATTAGCCACTGCCTCTGGAAACCTATTAAGCTTCCAATTGGGGTGAGCTCGATTCCCTCGTTTCTCAGCATTGGAAAGAAGGTCATTGAAGTCCCCTAAACAAACCCAAGGAAGAGAGGGAGTGTTGGCAAGATAACGAAGGAGATTCTAAGACTCGCGTCTTCTAGCAAATTCCGGGTACCCGTAATAACCCGTCAAACGCCATTGACTTGAACCCGAACCGATTTCGTCGATTGATATGTCAATGAAGTTTTTTGCAAACTTTAATAGCCTAACTTTAAACTTAGCTTCCCAAAATAAAGCCAACCCACCACTGTGGCCCATTTGATCCACCACAAAAAGATTTTCAAAGCCTAATTTTCTTTTAAGATGCTCCAATTAATTTCTATAACAAAGGGTTTCCATTAAAAAAACAAAAAGAAGGTTTCTTGGATTTGACCAACTCTGTCAAAACTTGAACTATCCGTGGGTGGCCCAGCCCACGACAGTTACTCATTGGGTTCGGTGGGCCTGATCGACAGGACCCACGGCTAATCCGTTTTCTGGAACCAACACTACCTCCATCATAGTAGGAGTACCACTTTGAAAGCCCACGTTTTCTTCCAGCCCAAGATAAGACCTTCTCCTCTTAACATCTAAAATAACAAGGCCCATTTCTATTTCCTCCTCACCCTCCTTTGTAAACCCATCACTACTTACGTTTTTGCCTTTGTTCTTGTGTTGACTATGAGCTGGCACCAATTGATGCCTTCGTTGATAATGAGATCCCATCAATTTCGCCTCCCTCCTTGCCACCAACTTTAGTAAGTCCCGATTTTGTGGGAATCATAGAGTCAATTGTCATTGCTTCCGCGGATTCAATGTAATTTCCATAATTCTCTTTCCCCATTCCCAACGGATCCGAACGCAGCCATTTCTCACCGAAATTTATGTTGTTTCGACGTGTGGGAGCCTTCATCCAATGCCCATAAGGCTTTGTGATGGCACCTTCAGGACAATCATATAAGGATGGGCATTGCCTCTCGGTGTGGCCAAGCAATCCACATATGAAACAGAAGACATGGAGGCGCTCATACTTGAAATCTATCCAAAGCCATTCTCCTCCTGTTTTCTTCAATCACATGCTGCGTTTAAGGGGCTTTCGAACATCAATGGACACCCTTATACGCATATAATTTCTCCAAACACCCATTAAATTATTCTCGTCGGATGCCTGAATTCGCCAATGTAGCTGTCGATGTTTTGCAGTACCTTTTCAGAAAGAAAACCAACTGGTAGATTATAGACTTGGATCCAAAAGGATGTGTGGTAGAGTGGCACATTTTGAGGTTGTTCCAAGTCACCTAATCGCTTGACAATTAGGATATGATGGTCAAAAGTCCAAGGCCCTGATTCAAGCACTCTCCTTATATCAATTTCATGGAAAAATTGAAATAGAAATAACGTTGGTGATAAATCTTTGATATAAATCCCTTTCTCCGGGTGCCATAGGCCCGCCATTCTGTTTTTCATAGTCTGAAATTTGATAACCTTGTCCGTTAAGAATCTACCCACCAAGCAAAATCAGCAATCAATCTTTCCATCCCTTTCTGCATCAACATCCTCCCTCGTGATTATGAGACCCCCTTCATCTTCTTTTTCAATAGCCAAAGAAGCATAAGTCACGTTCATGTCCATTTGATGTTCTGTGTTATTGGACGTCATTGATGCTGTAAACTGAATAAAGTGGCAGTAAAACTGGAAAAATCAGAATAAGAACTCAACTTGTCATAGAAGACAAGACAAACTAAACTTATCATAGAAGACAAGACCCTAATTTCATTACTAAATCCGCTTAAATTAAAAAAAAAAAAAAGGAATATAAACAGTCAAATATACGCACAAGCTACTCAAAAATAAATGGATCAACATCTTTTCGCAAGGACATTGATAATGCGAAGCGGCTGCGATTCGGTATGATTCTTTGAATTGTGGACGGTTATTGCAAAGTAAATGTAGCACTCGTTATGTGGCAAAATTAGCTTTGGATGGTGATCATTTTATTACATGGATGGATGAATGAATGCCCTAAAGAAATTTATCAGGACGCGCAATTTTCTTTTGTATTTGATGGAAGTTTTAGTTTTTGTTTAAAAAAAGAAAAATCTTTCAACAAATATGAACAAAAGATTTGGAAAAAAAATTCAAGATCGATATATGAGTGATGATAAAAGATAATTTTTTTCCCTCCGATTATATATTAAGTAATGATACAACCACAAATTCTTGTATAAATTAAATTTGTACAAACTGATTTGACATTAATTCATTGGTTGAAAGAAAAAATAAAATAATAAAAATAAATCATATAAATAAATGGATATTTAATTCAACTAATTAAATCATGTCATATCAATTTGTACAAAATAAATTTATACAAAAATTTGCGTTTATATTAATATTCTTATATATTTTTTAATTATAAAGTAAAAAGATAAACAAATTGAAACGCCCTTATTTGCTAAAACTTTTTGGTTATATTAATAATGAGTAATGATACAGCCACAAACTCTTGTACAAATTTATTTTGTACGAACTGATGTGGTATGATTTAATTGGTTGAATTAAATATCACTTGGTCCACATGATTTGTTTTCATTATTTTATATTTTCTTTCAACCAATGAATTAATGTCACATCAGTTTGTACAAATTTAATTTGTACAATAATTTGTGGTACAAATTTAGTTTGTACAAGAGTTTGTGGTTGTATCATTACTCATTAATAATATTGCTTGATGACGTGTCCCTCCCCAATTCAAGTTGCGTGCACACGATTAACAGCTAAGCCAAAAAAAAAAAAAAAATTATAAACCCGGATGGTTAAAAACATTAATATTATTAAATTTTTTATTTTATCGAAAGACGGGAATTGTAGGCGGTGGCCTCCTTCTCTCCGTCGTCATCCCGTTTTCTGTCATAATCTCCGATCAGGTGAATTGTAGCCCCTTCACATTATTACTCTCTTTCTTTTATTGCCAATATTCAATTAGTTATTATTCGTATCAGTTTTGATTTTGAGGGTTTTTAAGCTGCTGAGAGCGGGTTGGTTGGGTAGACGCAGCCGTTTAATTCCCATTTAAGGATTCTGAATTATCTGTAAATTCTAGTGTGTAATGCCCTTGTTCACAATGTCTTTCATTGTCATAGTTAATTTTACTGAGGTGATCGCATTGTTGGTTGATGAACCCTGAATTTTCATTTGTGAATTGTGATTCACAGTTGAAGAGAGGAGGAGCAAGGCTGCTAATCACATGCACTCACTCAGGAGATCATTTGGGTCGAAAATCAACTCAAGGCAAATGATATATGAGCTTTCAAATTATTGCATTGAACAGAGAGGAAATTATATTTACCCATTGATCTAACATACATGTTTAAGAAATCTTAGGTCTAAATGTTTCCGTTATTGAAAATATAGCCCATGAACTCTTTTTTTTTCCTTAAGTTTTACAAAGAGGAACAATTTTTTGACATTTAGCAATTCTCGGACCAATGAGTTGGTAGTCTGGGTTTTAAGAATATGCCTACATCTGCAGGACAGAAGGACTTTATACATGTTAGCCAATAACTTTTTTTTCTTTTTTTTTAATTGCTGAATTTATAATTTCCCCAAATTTTCTTTTGCTAACGCAAAACAAGGGAATGTTAGGGTAAGGTGTTTATGTCTATTCGATTGACGTATAGCATGGTGCTTGATGTTGTTACTTAGACCTATTCAGTGAAGTTCCAGGCAAATGCTGTAAATCTAAAATATGATGGACAAAAAGCTAGCTGTTTCAGCAAGATGTAAGTATATTATCATTCTGACTAGTGCATCCTCGATTGTTGATGCATATTTTCTAGTTGTGGATGGAGACTGAAGCCACTCAACAAACCAAGCAAGAACGTTCAAGAACTAGGTGGACGGCATCACTTGATACGATTTTCGCAGACCTTGTAGTCAAGCAGATTCAACTGGGGAACAGGCCTAACAATGTTTTCGACAAAAAAACTTGGAATCATATTCGAGATGAATTCAACAAGCAAACAGATCTCAACTTCAATAACAATCAATTGAGAAAGCACCTGGACGTTCTGCGGACACGATTCTACAACCTGAAGTCTGCTTATAATCAAAATGACTTCTCTATTGAGGAATCTTGTTGCATTGGCTTTGACCTATGGGAAGACATTGCAGTACGTTTTCCTATTTCTGAAATTTGATCTCCTTTTTTTTTGTTTTTTTTTTCTCCTTTTTTTTGTTTTTGTATTCCTGAGAAATTGTTCTTGCAGGCACAAACCAGGCCCATCACAATTAAAGTGAAGGACTGCCCAATATATGACCAGCTGTGTGCAATTTTCGCAGATACATCAGCCGATGGGAAATATGCTCAATCAAGTCATTTTGAAGGTTTGGACAAATCTATTGGGAATAATACTGCAGCCATTTCTTCGGTCCCTGAGGGTGAAACCCAACATCCTGAGAATCCATCATCTTCGAAATTAGAGCAGGTAAATGGTTCATCCCATGAAAAGGAGACAAAAAATATAGCTGAGCGAAAAAGGAAACGATCATCTGCAACACATATTTCTTTGGGTCAAGGCAGAAAAGATGAAGAAATACTTGAAGGAATGGCAGGAGCTCTGTCAGAGATGATTGCCACCTCAAAGTTGAGGGCTGGGGTTATGACACAGATTGATGACAGATATTCTATAACTAATTGCATTACAGCACTGGATGAGATAGAGACAATTGATGATTGGCTCTATTTTGCAGCTTTGGACCTCTTTGAGGACCCTAACCTCAGGGAGACATTTCTTTCACTAAAATGTGAAAAAATAAGATTAACATGGTTGCAAGGGAAGTGTGGGAAAACTATCACCATGTCCGGTTAGGGAACATGATAGCTTCAGTTTAGTCTCAGTAGTTTGTCCATGTTTTATGGTTGTTGGGCAAAAATTTTCAGCAATTATAGTACAGGTGCACATGGGCAACTTTGTAATTTTCCAGCTTTTGGTTTAGATAAGCCAAGATTGTCCTGCCAACTCCATGTTTAAAGGAGTTGAAGCTGAACTGAGATTTAGTTTTACATGAATAGCACAATCGCTTCTTATAACTGTTCGGTGTATAGAAGGAAAACGCAAGATACCGCCGTGTATCTAGGATTTTTGGCCCATATTTTTAATTAAGTAATTATTTCCTTTCATTCAATTGAATATCTCCTTTCGTGCAGGGGAAGACATCATAGACTGAAAGTTCTTTTGAAATCTTATTGTGTGTCATATTCGAACAAACAATTTCACTTTAATCCTATTTAGATTTATTGTTAACAGAATCAATTCCTTTCAGACAGTTCAACAAGAAGAAAAACAAAGAACTGAAAAATCAACATTGTTTTCTCTCATATCAAAATGGTTCTTTCAGCCAATCCGAACAAAAATGACATTATTGCATCTTCAGCTCTCTTCGTTACTAATTAATATGAGCAACTGCCTGCAAAGAAGATAATTGAACCTGAGCAATATGAGTAATCGGTCCCTGTATCCGCTGAAAGCAAAGGAGTGATTGAAAATCTAGAATCACAATCGTTAGAATGATAACACTGGCTCACTCACTGAGGAAGTCTCTGCATTATCCAATTTTGGCAAACAAAATATTACACAGTCCCTGTATGTTGTGGACCATCGATTGTAAGCCTGTAAAAATCCAACATTTCTTCTTCTACTGGATGGGTCTCCCCAACTATCACTAGGCAATGCAAAGGAGCTCCAAAATCAACCATTTGAAGTTGCCTCATTGTACTGGCAACTATCATCTGATCCTCACTACCAAGCCGAGCAAACCCCACACAGAGAGTGTCTTCATTGTATACTTCAAGAAATGCAATAAAATACAAGAATTCCACAGTTAGCACCAATGGTTCATTTGCTGATTGAGATACAAAAACAATGGAATATGTAATATTGGCTCGGCGGAAAGTAGACAGCAGTCACCCTGATTATATAATATTCTTGGCATACATGAAGTGGATCTGAGATCCATGAGAGGCCCAAATATAAATAATGCTTCAAAGATAGAAATAGCATGGAATTATTGAATACAAACTATTAGCCCTATCATATCAGTTTCCCTAACTTACTTGACCAAAGGTCTGAACCTTCAGTTGGCAACAAATCTAGGCGTAATCATGAAGTTTGCAGCTGTTCTAAAAATAATCTTCTTCAACTCATGTGCCTTACCAGATTCTCCTTGCAGTTGCTCAACCTCCAAAAGCTGCTCAATAGCAGTGTTCACTGTCATGTATCTAGGGGGTTCATATAGCTTCTTTCCTCTGAAAAAATACAGTAGGTAAACCGAGGAAGTTAATCAGTTTATGAACTACTAGATTTGGAGGATGAATGAGCAGAAATTGAGAGAACTTATATTAAAAAAGAAAAAGAAAAGAAGTATGCAGCAGAAGTTGAGAGAAGGAAAAACAGGTAAAATAACTGCATTCTAAAGTCAACACAGACCTGCACAAAGATTCCAATGTAGGTTCCTTTACTCTTATATCTGTAGTGACAATAATGCAATCAAAAACCACTTGTGAGTTTACCGTATTCAACTTTCTGCAACTCTTACATTCTTAAAAGATCCAGTATAGATCTATCCCACTACCCCACGGCAGAGAGGGTATATGGATCAGGTTCACATAAATTCTAAGAATATGTACAGTAGCTTCTCTAATCGGCAAGACAATTTGATAAAATCCAGCACAATTCTAAGGTGGTGTACGCTAAAGACAAAAGTACAGCTTCCATTATCAAGGAATTAAAGAATGATCTACACATAAAGTAACCCCACCTAACAAGCAGAGTGTGTGCAGTCCAAGCAAACGATTTCTTTTAATTTTCTCATAAAAGCTACTAGGTCTCCAAGTTTCAGTAAAAAATGGAATCGAAACTGTCTCTCCATAGCGGTAGAGTTGTAACCCACAAATTCCAATAGCATTCATCACCGATGCATTATGTACCGCCTTAACTTGAATCCCTGATTTCTTGGCTCGAACAACCAGATCAGTATGTGTCGTAGCTCTGCATCACAAACCAAATTGTAATATTTACAAGAATAAAGCAGCGATAGCAAAGCCAACAACAAAGAAAACACAAAACTCAAAGAAAACATCCATCAAACAGATTTGAATAATTCAGCAAGCATTAAAAGTATGTACCATCGTGATCTATTATACTTCTATTTCAGTTCCACAATTTGGATTGAAGCTTTTGTTATGTCCCATTTACAAATTATTCTTCACAAAATGAAAACTTCTTCTGACTACTCATAACAGATCATGAAATCACACCCAATGATAAACAAGTAACATGCACAAAAACAAGATTAAAAAAGTCAATTTAGACCAATAACAATAATAATAAAGGAAAATTCAGAATACCCGAAAGGGTCACCCACGACAAGAAAAGCCACGTTAGAGTCTCGAGATTCAGAGAGAATTTTGTCAGCTTTCTCTTCAACCATTTCTCTATCAGCAAGTGTAATTGGTCTCCCATACAACTTTTCCTGAACACAACAAAAATCCAATAATTTCAAAATTACAATTTTGAAGGGATTTAAAGAAGTGATAAAACAAAAAAAAAAAGCTGAGAATGAAAGTACCAGAGTGGAGAGGCCATCTGTTGATAGACCAAAAGAGAGAAGAGAAGTGTAGGCTTCAATGTATACTTTATCGCATTTCTTCACGGCCTCTAATCCTCGCAGCGTTATGTCTCTCTCGTCACCCAATCCCAGACCTATTATGTATAGCATCTCTTCGTGATCTGTCAGTCTCTATTAAACCCTAACCCTAGCTCCTTTGGCTTCGATCAGCAAAACCCCTTTAAAACCCTAAAAGCAACAGTGCACGAGCACACCAACGACCAACATTAACTTTGGGATAGTAGTATACCTCAGAGCGACGGCGGCGGTGTTGTCGGTGTTGGTGACGGTTGTTGGCGGCGGCCGCTCTCTTAGGGTTTGGGTGGTGGAGAGTGGTTTGGCAGTTGAGATAGAGACGGTGTGCGATTTGGCGGGCCACTGTCTTACTAAGCACTATGCGTTTTCTTTTCTTTTATTTATTTTATATTTTCCATGTAATAAAGAGTACAAACAAAAACCCGAACGCCGAAAACGGCATCATGAGGTACCGTTTCTGTCAGGCTGGTGGCACTTGATCACGAACAAATTTTAATTAAATTTCATATTTGGCGCAAATAAAATGATAATGATGATTTTATAAATCACATGTCAGATACATTTTACTCCGAAGTGAAAATGATATGATATGTCATCTATGTTATAGATATATAAATGTTATGGCGTACACTTTTCATTAACTTTCATTAATTAATACGACAAATTGTTTATAAGGTGAATTTATAAATTACATGTCATACATACATTAATGTCGAAATTTTATTTTTTACTTTTTCTCTATTCTAAATTTCTAACTTGTTAAAAATACAGCAAACCCA
This sequence comes from Murraya paniculata, assembly GCA_030449075.1. NCBI lineage: Eukaryota > Viridiplantae > Streptophyta > Magnoliopsida > Sapindales > Rutaceae > Murraya > Murraya paniculata. Next base: position 1,276,838 of record JAEVFN010000024.1, on the reverse strand, counting down.
TGAGCTGTCATCTATGACAACTCACTTGTAAATGTAACATAGCATGATCTACTTAATATAGGATAGTAAAATATTCATCAGTTCAGTGGTAGACTCTCCTCCTTGCGACTAATTTCTCTCTCTCTCTCTCTCTCTCTCTCTCCACTCCACCTCCCCACCCACACCTCACCTTCTTTTTTTCTCTAAAGAACTGAATTAAAAATCAGCATTTAAAATTAAAGAAAGACTTTGATAAAATAAAATGGTCACAATCCAATCATCCTTAAAAATTAATGGTGAATTTACTAATTAATAATTGGAATGGGTTGGAATTATAATGGGTTATAATAAGAATGAGAATTAGAATAACTTGTTTATTTGAATTATAAAAATAAACAAATTCTTAATTACAAAAAATTCCTTAATTGACTATTGTCATAATTATTATTTTGTATTTCAATAATTGTGATTATTATTATTAAATAATAATAATAATAATAATAATAATAATAATAATAATAATAATAATAATAATAATAATAATATTGTAATTATTAACAGTAATATTAGTTTATTATAATATTTTATATACTAATATTAATATTACTACTATTGCTGCTAATGATGATGATGATGATATGATAATAATCAAAATCATCATCATAAATAACAACAGCAGCAACAAATCATGAAGGTTGTCGACATCATCATCATCTTCAGATCCAAACTAGTGCCGATTGGTGACGCGACGGCTGCCGCCAGTGGCGGTTTAACTTCTGCGAATACAATGGCTGCTTCTGTGGCTCTGTTTGACGCGGCTGCTACTAGTTTGATTCGACCGCTAGTGTGGTGGCTCGACACCATAAGTGCTGCTAGTTCAAATTGGATCAGTGGCAGATGAAATATGGGGTTTGGTTTGATTTTAATCATTTTTTATTTTTTGATTATTATTTAAATAAAGGATAAAATGAAAATTAAAAAATGTAGTTGGGGCATAAAAGTTATCCTAGGAGTGGGGTTCTAATTTTCAACCCCCACTTAGAAATAAAAATCATGGGAATGATTTCTAAATTTATGGGTCCACAAATTTTTCATTTAATTCCAAATCTTGATTATATAAACAAACACGTCATTCATTTAAGAATTTTCAGTTTCGATTGCTGTTAGGTAAACATACCGTATCAATGCTGTGTCTTAATTCTCTCTTTTCCTTACTACAATCATTGTGATTGCTTAATTTTAAAATGAGTATTTATGTCGTAGAATTTTATTGAATGAGCTATTGCACGACAGACATCCCTCATAGAAGTTAAATGCTGTTGGACTCTGGCCTAGTTGTGCTGCTAATGATGGTTACATCAAAATAAACCAGGCCCAAAGAAGCACCGTGACATCAACATATCATCATCTAAATCACAATTATCTGCTACTCCTACAGCCAGAGACAAAGCACAGATATTTGTATAGCTTAGAATGATCAGGAATTTGTACCACAAATTCAGTGCACATCACGTGAGGGGATTAGAAGTGAAAAAATAAAAAAGAAAGGAAGGCAAACAATAAATAAGGTGTTTACAACGAAAAAGAAAGTGCAAAAAAAAAAATTTTTTTTTTTTGGTCGTTAATCTCTTCTTGTTCCTTTCATCTTTAACTCAGCATTTTTTGGCCACTGAGAGTCCAAAATCATGGCTAGTGTGTCTTATTGAACTTCAGTCGTCATCTTTGAATTCTCTGCACAAAGAAAACACACAGCCTGTCAGCAATAAGTTGCAGCTAATTGCCTCATTTCTAGTTTTAGTTTTCTAATAATAAAAATATAAAATCTTGCTTACAATTCCTTTGAGCATCATTAATTTAAAATATCAAGTCTTGAATTTGGTTACTTTCTTCACCATTTTGATTGCTTGTACCAGGAGAAGGGAAAACGCTATATAGAACTCATACCTGCGGTCAAGATATCGAGGTTGAATGCCAGTGCCTTGACAAGTGGTGCATGTTGATGAACCAACACCGTCACAATTAATGCATTTTGAGACTTCTCTTTCATCCCCACCAAGCTCTACAGTAATGCTGCCCGTTCCCATACAAAACCTACATCTTTCTAGATGCCAAAAATGAGATGGTGAACATCATAGCAAAATACCATATAAAGGAATCCCTAAAGATCATCCCAAGGAACCATGAAAATATTTGATATATTGAGGTAGTAATAAACAAATTTCATTGGCACATTATAAAGGAAAGAAATGGAAACTTGAAGACAAAATTTAATGGCATTATATAGAAAAGATGATCCTACATTCTAAATTTCATAGCAAGGAGCTCTTTGATGCTACTGGTCAAAATGTAACTGACTTATACTTCAGAACATGAGTAACTTCCAATGGATATGAGTAAATTGTGGATAACGATCTTCTAAGTTGAAAACAAAATTACAGTAAGCGATACACCAAACCCAGAACCTAGGCTTGGTTCAGAATTTAATAACATACACACCAGCGGGCTAAGACAATAGAATTGATGAAGGGAAGAAAAAGTTTACTGAAGTACTTCTGAAATTGGATGGAAACAAGTGTTTAAATAAACATACATTCAGTCTCTTCCGACTCATCAGATAAAACAAACAAATGTTTAGACTACTAACACACCAACACAGTAAGACAACAGCATCAAAGGATAATATGCAATTACATAATTTTTATTTAGCACGGTGTGAAACACTCAACATATATCCTAAAACTGCCTGACCAAATAACTTTCACTTGTCTACTTCACTCATAATTTTCCAACACGACATAAAACCCATTAGCAGGTTTCAGAATCATCAACCAATGTGTAAATTGTATGGACGAAATTACATGTGCCCTTGCCCTTCAAGCTCAATTATAAAAAACATATATAGCTAAATAAAAAAATAAATTTAATTTGAGGACTAAAGAGTTACTTACGAGCACCGGAGCCACTGCAGGGGAAGCATGGCTGAGTATTTTCTCGCTTGGCCTGCACCAAAGATTGGAAAATCATCCTGAATTCAAAGCATTCGTCTATTCGATCAAACAATAAGGCCCACCAAAAAAAAAAGAAGGAAATTGGGTAGTTTAAAATAAAATCTTACAGCATTATCGATTTGGGTTTCGTAAAAGATTGGAATGCCAATTCCAACCGCAACACTCACAAGCCCAACAGATATTGCCACTACCTGCTTAAGTTCATGTCCATAAACGTTACTACAGTTTCAGATCAAATGTACTTAAAATCACAATCTGAATTAAGAATGATGACGAAGAAAAGAACCGTGTTTTGATCAAGCTCAGCTCTAATGCACGGATAAGGCGCTGACGACCGTTGGTTTCTTTGTGATAAGGAAACAGTAGTTGCAGATGAAGAGAGCTTATTGAGAGGGCAACATAGAAATGGAGAATGAAGACGAGTGACTGAAGGCGCCATTGACATTTCTCTTTTCTCCCCTTAATCGTCAACTGAATCAGATTCAACAGTCAAGACGCGCCCGCTGGGCGAATGGCAACACTCACAGTCACAGGACTATTTGGTTGGATATGTGGAATGTTAACAACCAGACGGTTGGAAAATCCCTTATCACAAAGATTAATGCACCTCCACGTGGCTCTCGTTTTGTGGGCCTTTGGGCTAGAGAACATCAAGGATTAGCCCATATTCATTACTGAAGACTTGGTCTATTGGCACCCCACTGATCTCCTTATAAAACCTCTTTTTTTTTGTTTTATGGTTATTTTCGTTTTAATTCTTTTTGTTTTTTTAAATACACTCTTCATTTTTTAAATTTCTTTTTATGGTACCAATCACGGCGTTTTCAACCTTGCAGCATCTAAAATGACTGGTGACACCTAAGTATCTAGCAATACTTTTCTGTTTTTACAGGATACATGTTAATTGGTCAATGGAAAAAAAAAAAAAAAAAAAATTCGTAACGACAGGCTTACGATCTAAAAGACTCGCATATGATTTCATTCCATTATAGTGATCAATGCCTCCTCGCAATCGCAAAGTTGTTAAGAGTCAGAGAGAGCTAGAGAAAGCGGGGGTGTTGATGGCTGGGAGGTGGGACGAGGGTGAGAGATGAGAGTGACAGGGCACCCACCAAACAGTAACAGACATAATTGAAATCATGTGATACAATGACCATGCCTTTGAAATTGGTTTCAATTACGTTGGACGCTTGTCCCCTCCATGCCAATGCAATGGGCCATTTACTTCACACTGTTACTTTGAGAAACGTAGAATCCAAGGCTTTGGAACCTTCCTCGCACCACATGCTTCCTCTTTTCTTCTCTTTACACTTTGCTTTCCGTTTTCAGCTTCCTTGCAATTGACACAACATTAATTCTTGTCAAGCCATATAATGGAGAAATCTTCAGAGTCATTTTTTTTCTATTTGTGTCGCGCTAAACACACATTGTTCGTTCCTAAAGCTGAACTCTCTGTTTTAGCTTTCTTTTTGGTAAAGCTAGCTAAAGTTATGCATGCCACAAGTAAATTCGCCAGCCGTTCTTCATCCTTGTTCTCTTTTTTTCTCTCCTGGGCTCTAGCCGCTCGCATTATACCAAAAGCTTCGGGATTAATCATTTATGCAAGTTCCACCAATCTCGTCAGTTACCATATCAAAAGTGAAAACATACAGTGGGATCTCAAGCACATCAACACCTCCATCGGCTTTGAATTAAAGATGGGAATCAACATTATTAGGCCGACCCCTTTATAATAATAACCCACAATTTTTTTTCTTGAAAGCTTAATTATTAACGGTACACTTTTGCTGTGGATGTGGTTATTATTGTACATTACTCAAGAGCAATGCGATAAAAGAGTGGATCCTAATAATATGATGCTTTAAATTAGGCCGTTAGCTAGCTGTTGGAGTTAATTGGATTCATCTTACTCCAGTTAATTCCAATGTATGAAGTGAAATTGTAAGTTTCTGCTAGAAGGCATTCTCCACTAATAAGGAGCTGGCTCTGCCGGGGTGTTATGGCCCAATCTTTTTATCTTTCTTTTTCAAATGGTCCAAAATTTCACCAATTTGCTGTCTGCAAATTAAAGTAATAGCAAAGATTATTCTGTAGCAAATACGATGTCATGTGTTTTCCATGCGAGAGTGATTGAAAAAGTGAGAGTGACGCCAAAGCAAATAAATAATAGGGTTTCAACTAGGACCGAGCGTGAGCGGGGACTCGCAACCAAAAGTTTGACAACGAAGGCCCGTACCATAAAATGGATGACGGTTGGTGCTCGAACTGATATTTAAAAAGTCCATAGACCCCACTTTGCAATTTTTAACTTTTTCGGGGCTATCGGATAAACTTTGCTCGTTATCCATAACGATCAGATACTTTACTCGATGACCACTCCGCTCGAGCTTTGCTCGCTACATTTGACGTTCAGCAAAGTTGCGTCACCGTTACTACTGATTTTACGAAAAGTACCGTAAGCATTTCTAAAGTCTTGTCTAGCAAAATTTTTGAACTAATTAGGCTTTAAATAGCTTGTCTTATCAAATTGGAATCAGAGCAGGAATCCCCTACAACAAGCAATCCTTACATCTGTCAACCTGAAGAAACAATGAATCACGTTAACTGTCCGTTCCACAGTCAACGGTTATTAAACTCTAAGATTCACACCAATCTCATGCTCCCACTGCATAAAAATATTTCCCTATAAACTATGGTCTATGGAACTCTAAATGGGATTAATTTATTTATTCCCCTTAAAGGCAAAAAAGTAAAATATCCGAGGCGAAGGTGCAAGATAGAGTTTTCCATGAAGAAAATGAGTACTTGAAAAAACAACACAAAATACCGCTGCTGCCTGCTATCACACACACTCTCCCTTTCTCTTTCTCTCACTCTCTTTCAGCGCCGACTTCGCAACGGCTAGCCGTGGCATTTCGGTGGGGCCGAATATTCCTTACGCTGCCGATCTTGTCTCACTTCTCGTCCATTTTCCGATCTCTCTCAACCTCTCCTCGCTTTCAGTGCTGAACTGGTTTTTCATTTTCGTCATTTTATTTTTGGAGGTAACAATTATCATCGAAAGGTACTAATCGCCTCTCTTCAAGTTCTCTTCACCGTTTTTTTTTTTTTGCCTCAATTTGAATGATTATTACTCTTTAATTTTAAATTATTTTTTATATGATTGTCAATAGACTCATAGTTGTTTGGCTTTACTTTTGTCAGTTTGGTGGATTTGAGAGACTCTTAAGGCTCTAACATTAGGATTTTGAAGTTTAATTACTTTTTTTTTTATACATAATATTATTATTTGTATAATGTTGTGAGTTGGTTGTCGATTTAGCTCAATCAATACGATCTTCCTTTTAATTATTATAGTAATTATTTTTTCAACATGTATGTCCGTCCTTGTTAATCTAATTTTGAACTCTTGTGGTACATTTTTAATTTAGACTTTCTTTGGTTTGAGTTGAAGTGAAGATACTTTGACTTTCCAGAAATATCTTTGTTTGATTATCTCTAATAACTGCTTGGATCAATCCAATTATATGTGATTTTGCTTTGTGTTTTCTGCTAGTTCTACGGTAGCACATTAATTGGACGGTGAGAAAATGATTGGATCCTTTCTTACAAGAGGACTTGTGTACGTTTGCCAGCAACTTAATTTCTTCTTGTGACTTGGCTTCATAGGGTTAGATTATCTTCGTTGAACTAAAATCATCTGAAATGTGCTTGCAGGATGGTTTTTGGCTATGCTTATCCAGCTTATGAGTGCTACAAAACTGTCGAGAAGAATAAGCCAGAGATTGAGCAACTTCGGTTTTGGTGCCAGTATTGGTAAAAAATCTAGATTCTTGTTTCTGGCATTAATTTTATGCATACCTTTCACTGGTAAGATTGCAGTGCAATGATTTTTTTTTTTTCAATTCTTTTGGTTACAGGATTTTGGTTGCGGTTTTGACAGTTTGTGAGAGAGTTGGTGATGCTTTTATTTCGTGGTAGGGAATCTTAATTTGAATCTGGTGGCAATAAGCCAATTTAAATATCTTGATTCTGTTTCTTTCCCTTGCTTTCTTGAAGGGTTCCAATGTACAGTGAAGCAAAGTTGGCATTCTTTATATATCTGTGGTACCCAAAGACAAGGGTACGCATTTTTATTAGAAGAAAAACATCATCTGTGCTGTGCCTCACAATATGCTTGTGAATTTTGATGATCAGATTTGTTCTAATTGCCTATCGTGGTTTACTGCTTCAGGGAACTACATACGTTTATGATTCTTTCTTTAGACCATATGTTGCAAAGCATGAGAATGAGATTGATCAGAACTTGTTGGAACTGAGGACTAGAGCAGGAGATATGGCAATTATATATTGGCAAAGAGCGGCCAGCTACGGCCAGACAAGAGTTTTTGAGATTTTGCAGTATATTGCTTCACAGTCGACACCTAGGCCTCGTCCTGCCCAGGTATATGTTAAAAAGAATAAAAAGGAAGTAAATTTCACTTTCATTTAACTTTATATCCTACCATGTATTCTTTATAGCACTATAGCTCAACCCTGTTTGTAAACTACATAACTGGAGCAGACTAGACTTGTCAAATTGTTTTAAACTTATGCATAGATTTTGCAGAATGCCTGGATTTATTTGTGCATTCACAAAGGGAAAGGTATGTGTGATTCTTGGAAATTTCTGGCTGTTTGGCTACACCATTAGTGGCAAAAGGCCACATGTGATGATCATGGTGGTCCCCTTATAATTATTTTTCCCTTGCGTATGTAAGGTTCTAATCAAAAGTATTTTAGAATGGAGCTGCTAACATTTTTACTATAGACCAAGTAACGGGCACTGTTAATCCAACTGAAAGAACAGGGTGACAATTTTCAGCTTAAATGCGATGGTTTTGTTAATAAATTTAATATCTTACAGTTAGGTTATCATTTTTGTTCAGGGATGTTATAATTGTTCTCCAATCCTTGCTGCAGCAGGCTGAGTAGTCTGTTTGAACATATAAACAAGTTGTATTTTCTAAATCTGTTGAGATTTATGTCCTTCAAGTGGTTGGGTATGATGGCCTTATCAATGATTTTGATAACAATGTGGAGGTAGCATCTCAATAAAGGCGTTTAACAAAAATCATAGTAATATTCTTTTTCGTATTAGCATCTGATTCTTTTTTGTGATATGCAACTAATCCCAGTTCTCCCCTGAGCTTAGAATTGGGTCTGTGACAATCTTTGGATGACCATTTGATTATATAAAGGATTCATGCTTGTGTTTATAGTTGGTTTGGAAAGAGGGATTGTGGGATGAAATGAGCTCAATTTGTCATGCATAATTTGTATTTTCACATTGCAGCCACAACAAAATGCTAGGGCACGCCAACCCTCTGTTTCCGACTGCCAACCAGCTACTACAACACAACCAGAAACTGAAGAACCACCTTCTCCTAAATCCAGCATGTCTTCAAGTCAGCACCAAAAGGAGACAGCTGAAGAAGTGGGTCCGTCGCAAGTGCCTGAAGGAGCTCCAGCGAAGAGAATCATTCTGCAAAATGCAGATTCTGCACCTTCAACCTCTCAAAGAGCAACTTTTGCTGCCTCAACTCCAAAATCAAATGCTAATACAGATATTACCAGTCAGTCTGGACCAACTGAAGCAGAAGGAATGCAGACTGATATAATATCTTCCCCACCAAACGAAAACTCAGACCCTCCTCCAAAGGAGACCGTCATGGAAGAAACCCGTGTAACACGTGCCAGATTGAGGAGAAACCGTGGAGCATCAAACCAATAAAGAGTGGTGTTAAATCTTTCCCAGTTTTAATATGAAGAGCTAGCATTTAATCTGTAGGTGAATGTTGATATTACTCTGGTAGATATTGATGTGAATGTGTTCAATTTCATTTGTTGCTTTATTTTTTGAACTTGAGACGCCAGATAAATTCACAAATGTGGGTTGGTAACTTGGTAGTGGGTGGTGACTTTATCAACACTAAAGTGATATGTGGCGCACACATGAAATCTGGATCTTGTGAAACTTATTGCTGAGTATGAGTCTAAAATATGCTTTTAGACACCCCTAAGGCCTCACATGTGACATTACTAAAAATAAAAAATAGAGAAGGAATAATCTCCGCCGTTGAAACGTAACTTAGCAATTTGTCACGGGGTGAGTTTGATGCACAGTAACTCGTGCGGTACTTAGGTAATTTTCAAGCACAAAGTCGCTAAGTAAGCCTTTGAGAGTTTCTCAACTTAGCTAAGCGAAAGTTCAACCTAACTAAGCGAAAATACTTAAAGGAAAGTTAGTGAGAAGATAGCAATATAGCCAATGAAGAGTTTTTATTACTCGAGAGAGAGCTTTACAACTGCTTATTATTGAGTGATGCTTAAAATGCTAAGTGTCTTCTCCTATTTATAGATGTGGGTGGCTCATTCTAGAGGCTCATTTACAAGTTGGCAAGTTGCACAAGTGGGCAAGTTGCACAAGTGGCTTATCTACAAGGGTGTAGAGACTTCTAGAAGATGGGCCAAGACTTGGGTCAAGTTAGCAAGCCTTGGAGGATATTGGCCCGTTGGGCTTTGATGACTTGGCGTTCAGGCTTGAGATGTGGGCTTTATCGCAGGGCGGCAAGTGTGCGCGAGGAGGCCCGACGCTAAACGCACTTCACCGTTTACGTAAATCTAGCCGTTGGGCGGGTTGTTGCGGAGTGTGGCGGTGCGCGCGCCAACTTAGCCTTCATTCGTGGTTTGTGTGGGCAGCCCATGACAAATTGCTCCCTAAATTACGGTTTGCGCAAGCTGCAGTCATCCAGTGTTTATTGGGGAGTGTCGAGAGTGAGAGCAATTACAATTGCACAAGCAATTGCTCTTTAAACTAGAGTCATGTAGTTGTTTACTTGCTTGTTTAAAGTGAGAGTTGTTTACTTGCTTGTTTAAAGGGAGGGTGAGAGTCTCACTTTGTGAGTTCCATCCACTTTTAGAGTGTGGAGTGGGATTCCCACTCTTATGGGAGATCCACTCCCACCTCTTCCTTTTTTATTCATTTTTATTAATATAATTTATATTTATTAAAATAAAATAATATTCCATTTATTTAAAAATAATAATATTTTATTTTATTTAATTTAATAGTATTATATTTATTTACTATTAATAATTAATAATAATAAATAGTTTATTAAAAAATATTAATTTTGTACTATATTATTAATAATAATATTTCATTTATGTTGCTCTTATCAATAATTTTTAATTTACATAATTACAATTAAAATTAATAAAAATTATGATTTACATAACTAAAAATATTAATAATTATTATTAAGTTATATAATTAAAATTAATAATAAAATAAATAGTTTATTTTATAAATATTTTTTTATTAAAATATTTTTTTTATCTACATTGTGACTAAAAATTATAATTTTTTAAATAAGAATAAAATTATAATTTAAAATTATTCACTCCTAATACAAGTCAGTGTACACGCATAAATAAGATTTTTATTTTTATTTCACACTTTCATTTCAGTAAAAATAAATAATCTACTCTCACAATTTTCAATCCTCAGAATTCTCAATTCAATCCGAAAAATAAACACCACCTCAATAAATTTAACCAATTCAGTCATGTGCTACTTTTTCATAAATTCGACATCATCCGTCTGATTGGGCAGGCTGAAACGTAACGTAACTTAGCAATTGTCCCGAAAGTAATATTTCTTCGAAACTCCTTTTTTTTTTTTCTTCTCTATTCCTCCTCTCTCCCTCTGTCTCAAACATCGAATATTCCTCCCGCGAACACAATATTGCTGCCTCACGTTCAGAGCAACAATTCTTCCATCAGAAGGAACTCGAATCCTTCTTCCACCTCGAAAAGTGTCTCCTCCAAAGCGATGGCAGGATGCGACTCCTCATGCTTCCATCACCATGCCGACTATTGGTGATGATTTACCTCTGAACTCATATCCTACTCTCCATCTCCGAGCTAATGTGGTGAAGATATTGTTAATTTATGTTTTTATTTTGCATCTATAATTGTATGTTTGTATTTGTGTTTGTGGTTGCAGTATTCGGACATTAAGATTTGTGTTTTAGTATTTTGAACAGGCAGCGTGTTGTGCTCTGTTTTGGCTGCTTTTTTTTTGTTTTAAAGAAAATTCAGTCGTAATAACCAACATGTGCTGTTCTGATTTGCAATTAATTGAACTTGCTGTTTGATACTTTGATTCTTATTTGGACAATTAGAAGTGTTTTTGATTTGTTGTGTCCTGGCTGTGGTTTTTTTTTTCCAATTAATTAAACTTGCTGTTTGATTATTATCAGAACATGAACACCAAACAAATTTTGTGACTTGCGCAGAAACCGTTCAAGAATATGCACACACACGTACGTACATACATATATATATATACATGCACCTATATATATTCCAATTATTACATAATAAAATACAATCCATTCGAATTTATATATATTTTTTATTTTATAATTTATCTCTAATTTTAATATAATAAGAGATTCTTATATAGGTAGTAGTTGATCAATTAGAAATCTCTAACTTTATATATGTAGTAGTTGATCAATCAGGAATCTATACTCAATTGCCGCACGAAAAAAAAAAAAAAGAAAATATCTATACCTGAAAATAATTATATATATAATTATATTAAATCGTGAGGTTTCAAACTAATTTTCTTAAACTCGAACGCTTCAAATTACGTCGCATGATGAAGAGAGAAACGAGGGCTTTTCCCCAAAAAAAAAAAATCTCTACTTTATAAATTTTAAAAGGGAAAAAAATCATACTTGGTTTTATTAGAAAACAAGCAAGCGAAGACGGTGATGAGACCGGCGATACGACAACGAAAAACGGTGTGAAGCGCAAAGAGAAAGCTGAAGTTTTGAGCTTAGATTCGAAATTGTTCTATTTGTATCAACAAAAAGATAAAAATAAATAAATTAATAAATAAAATCTGTACCTTGTCTTCAAAAAGGGAAAAAAAAATCCCTGCTTCAAAAGTTTAAACTCAAATTAAAGCATTAAAGAAATACTTGTTTTTGCAGATAAGGGGAACGGGAAGACGATGACGATGCCGGCTAAGAAACAACAGCGGACGGTGCGAGACCCAAAGAGATAGCTAAATGTATGAAGTTTGATTTCTTAATTTCTGAGACAAGGCTTTAATTTGTAGATTACGTTTGTCGGCTTCGGTTAGATTTGGTTTTTATACTTTGAAAGTTATAAATTAAAAAGCAATCAGGTTTGGGGTATAGCTGACACGCAACACTTTTATTCTGTTTAACAGGGTGTTCAAAATTCAATTCGATTCATTCTCCGTAAAAATTTGATCTGTAAATTAGTGGATTGAATTAAATTAAAAATTTAAAAATTTATAGTTGATGAATTAGATATTAATTTATTTCTGTAAATCCATAAAATTCATAAATTTGTAAAAAAATAAAATATATTTATTTAATTAAAAAATAAAATTTATAAATGTGTCATTATTATTTACTAATAAATAAATAAGTTAGAAATAGTTACATTAACATTATATCTTATCTTATCCAATAATAATATATAATAAATATAATTAAATAAATAAATAAATAAATATAGCTTTCTAAACCATTAATTTTTATAATTTTAATTGATTTTTATGTATTGATTTAAATAAATGAGTTTTTTTTTTTTTTTGGGAACAAAGTAATCACTTTGTATATAACTCATTTTAACAGATAATCTTAAGTACAATAATGCAATTACCAACACTAAAACAAATTTCACAAAATGTTGATGCCGGAGCTATTGGTTGGCCATCCCATATTAGCTTCAATGGCTGATTAACTGAAGAATCTAACACCCAAGTTAGTCATTTTTTTCACTTTAACAAGCCAGAAGTTGATAGGAGGCGAAGTGCTTGGTTAGAGTTGTTCAAAACCGCAGACAACCTCGGCACCATGAGCTTTTCTTTTTCACTATATCATATTTTAAAAATTTGACTGTATTATTCTAACTTTATTTAGATACTTAATTTATTTATATATTCAATTTTTTTATTTAATTAATTCGTATAATAAACAGAATAAAAAATTTTCAATCCGCAAAATGGTAGATTGGATATGAATTGAGTCAAATCCACATCCGATCTGTAAATATATAGATTGAATTTGAATTGAATTCATCAATCCATAAATTGGATTGGATTAAAAATTTACAATCCGTAAAATCATGGATCGAATATGAATTGATATCCAATCTATAAAATTCGATCCACGAACACCCCTACTTTTTAAATCAGTTTGGGCGGGTCTTTTGGGTCCTGCACTCCTGTGCCCCAGCCTGCGGCCCTTTTTTTTCCTCAGAAATGCAACAGCTATTACTTGTATTTTATGTACCCAACTTTAGAAAACATTGAAGCCCCTGTCAAACTAAAGACTTGAGTAATACTTACAAGAGGGGTTGTAAAGACATACATGACGCATAACAGATATCCCGTAGTAAATGTTTTAAAGTATCTTAAGACTTGATTAATAAAACTAAAAAGACAATGGAATAAGAAATCTAACCAAAATATATATATATATATAAAAGACTGTTTAAAACACCAAATAATGGAAAACATTATTACTTTTATTTAGATATAAGTTTATAAGCTAAATAGACCAATGCGAGGGCTTTGGGTTAAGCTGGACAGTGGCAGACCGGCAGTAGAAGCTCTGCCTTATTTTTCAATAGACCATTTTTCTCTAAGCTTTCCAATATTTAACATTAGTTTAGTTGTTAAAAAGAAAAGGGAGAAAAAAAAAAGGAACCGCAAAATTTACAGTTCAAATGTGATGGGAAAATTTCATTCCAATCTTCTTCTGATTTTCAACTAGCCACTTCTTGGTTCTTATTCACATTACCATTGCCCCTTGATGACGCTTGCCATTCGGCTGAAGTCGTAGCACCACAATAGGTGAAATCATCTTCAAAGGAGGTCGTTGGCTGTAAGTTGCCGAGAATTATGCGGTAGATATACACTTCTCTGATGGTAAGATAAAAGAAAAATTTGTAATGCTTGAAATCATAACTTGGTGAATCAAATATTCTTGAAATCATCACTTGGTGAATCAAAACAAAGAGTTAAACTTTTTAATTATTCCACAAATCTGTAATGCTGACTTCAGGATCGGATCGGAACCAATAATCATCATCGACCTGTAAAGTTTTAGACACAGATAAGTTGGTTAAGTTTCCTATATCGTGAAGACCTCACAGAAAATAAACACAATAATATTAGGAAAAATGATAGAGAGCCGGTTTTGAAGTTTTGAGACAGACTTACATCACAATCTGATGGAACTATCTTCTGAATCCGAGATGCTGCTTCTGAGCTCATCAAACTGATCGTGTCATTAGAACTTTTCTGATTATCCTCATGTTCTGAGGACAGTCCAATATTTGGCATTCTGCAAGGTCCATAATCCCAGGTAGACGGATTCGCTGAATTAGCCTGCTGGAGAATTACATCGTTCCCTTGACTTTCGTATTTGCTGTGAGCATCAATCTCATAACTATTAAGAAGGCGAAAGACAGTGAAAGGGTGTGACGGGAGAATTAAAATTACAAAAAAAGAAAAAAACTAAATAACGACTCGGGCCTAAGACAAATTAATAGCCATGTACTGGTAGCTCATACCAGACTTACTCCTCTCGGAGACACTGAGAGAGAGAAAGGACAAGGACCATGCAGATGATGTATGCTAAAAGTGTGCAAGAAAAACAAGGATACCTCAGAAGGTACACATCAATTGGTCCTGTGGTGCTTCTGACGATAATTTTATATTGCCTTTTGGGGAAACTAATGTCCTGCTCTTATTAAAGGCCAAAAAACCAGATGTTAATTCAGTTGAAATTCACAAACCCCACCCCATATATTACACTACACAGAGCATACCTCATCAGGATCAGGAACTTCAATATAACTGGCTTTAGGAGCTCTTATTGCAATCAGAGTTTGATTCTGTGATAAAAGTAGCCAGAGCAAAGTTAGTTCAAGAGATAAATAAATATGGATTTCAAGTAAATCCTCAAGTTTACAGCAATGACCTGGAAGCAGGGAAGGCTAGCAATATCCTTCTCCGTCAAAAACATGTACCTAACAGAACAAGTTGGTAAATACAGGAAGATAGAGAGAAGGAGATCTGGAATGTAGAACTAAATCTTATTTTGACTATGATCCAAATCATTCTGGAAAATAGAGCATACTTTTGGCGATTCTCATTTTCTTCTAAGGTCCTCAGAAGCTCCTGTTTTTCCCTGAAGAAACAACAAGATGACAGTTTAATGCGTGAGGGAGTTCAATAATAGGAAAACATGTTGGCAGAATCATAGTTACCCAACCTTATGGAATCATCGATCCTGCTTTCTTCAACATGTAAACTTTCAATCTCAACCTGATATGGAACAAAGAAACAGTAGACAGTTAGAGAGATATATCAAATAATGGTACATTGTTTCTTCCAACAAGCTGGAAACTAAAATTCCAGTTAGCAAGGGCCTTTTAACATTTGTTCTTTTTATAACCATTTTCAAACAAGACAAACCTCATTTTAATGTTTGATACCACATACTCTTATCTGTCCTTCTTATTAGTCCAGCAGCTATAAAGTCAATCTCAAGACAGTCGCAAATAAACTAGTAACTAATCTACAGAATGAATCTGCCAGCACAATAATGGGTGTTCCACTGTTTAATGGCAGTCCTTTATTAGCACAATGATCAAAATGAATCTTCTAGATTAGGTCACCTGTCTCTCGAGACACCTGTTGGTTTGCATACTAGTTATACACAGCTAATAAAACAATCTGCCTAAGAACTCCAAAAATAAATTGCAGACATGAAGGTCAATGATCCAGTTTCTGGTACATTTTTCAGACCTAGAAAAAGGTTTTGGCAACAGTAGCATGCCTTTGCAATGACCGTGGAAATAAATGGAATTTCAATGTTGAACAATGTGATATTGAACTCATAGCAACGATATTTGCATAAGCAATGTGACAGGGAATTGCAGAGTAAACCATAGAGGAGCTGAGATGCTTATCATGCAATGACTAAATAATTCTTTACAAATATTCAATGAGTAGAAGAGAAATACAAAATCAAAGTTGCATGGAGGAGATCCAATTCAAAATCTACACCTTTAATCTAGCAACTTGATCATCCAGCTTACCAGTCCCTAAACTGTCAGATCCCCTGTTTATGAAGCCAATTGGTCATAACTCAATTAAATTTCAAAGAAGTATCCAAAATAATAATAATAATAATAATAATCATAATGAATAAAATAAACAATAATATAATTACTTCCAGTGTATATGGTTCTTTGACGTTTTCTCTATCAATCCAATTCCTTCCAGAACATTTGTTATATCATATATCCTCCTCTTTTGGACCTGTACAAAATCAATATAACATATCAGACATCAAGACATTAGAACATCATAACTTATTATGTCGATACCACCTACTAGATATCTGATAGTACTCAGAGTGCAATCTTCTATACCTCTAACACTTCAGCCGTACGGTTCAGATCAAGGGTTCCATCTTTAGCCTCTTGGATCAAACTGATGAATTTCCTTGTCAATAAGCCTGCAATGTGTGAAAACATTGTTAACCATACACAGGTGATAACAATAATAGCAATTTCAAAGTTGAAAGCCTCCATCCGATGATACAAGCAAAATGAATTCAGAAACGCTTGTGCCTTCATGAGCAAGTGATATAGAAGGGAACAATAACTCAAATAGACTTATCTTTTTTCCTTAAAGAACTCAAACAGATTTTATTCAACTAAACTTACCTAAAGAACTGTCGTATCGACAACCATTAGATGGATTAAAGCCATTAGGAGCATCTGACAACAAAAATCAGAGACCATATAAAAAGGTCAGTGTCACATCATGATGGGCTTAAGATATCTATATATGCAAAGATATACCAATTGATGGAGAGGAATGCTATACCAGCATTTGATCCTTGAGTCCCAGGATTGGTAGATTTTAGTCCCTTTAACTTCCTATTATTTTTACCACTTGCACAAGACTCTGGTTCAAGCGAAGGAGCATTAACAACTTTACCACGTCTAGCAACGGAAGCCAGCCCACTATTTTGAGCCACATGATTGCCTAGTTCATTTGTTTGTTTCAACTGCAAAAATCATTAAAGCAATTACATTAATGTATGAATGGGAATGAGCTGCTGCGGCTTTTAGTCCACAACCATTCTTTTGAAATAGAAACATTAGCTGTCAAGTAAAATACACTTTAGGTTTGCACTTTCGAAGTTAAATAGAAGCACCACAGTTACAAACACATATTTCAAAAGTACAAAATTGATGAAGTACTTAATTTTGACGGATCATAAAACTTCTACATACAATTCAAGAAGACCTATAAGAGATATCAAATAACCAGAAAATGAGTCAATGTAATTGAGTGCGCAACAGATAAGCCTGGATAAATAATAAAGTAACAAATAATTATGAATTCAAAATACAAAATTGACATGCAATGAAACGGGAATACCGAAAGCGAAAAAAAAAGAAATTGAAAAAACTAAAACTAAAACTTACCGCAAGCCTAGCAAAAGCGGAATGCGTGTCGTGTATTTGGTTACAAATATCAATATCAGTCGAATTGTTGTTAACGTTAAGAGCATTATTTTGATTAGAAGAAAGAGAAATCTTGCCGAGGAAGGAATGATAGTTTCTATTAGCGCCAAGAGAAGTAGTCGATGGAGATGATTTCATGATGTTGTGGTTTGGAAGCAACTGAAATTGAATTTGAGGCGGGTGGTTGTACGGTCGGGTCGGATCTTTGCTGGAGCTAGTCATCACACTATTTACAGAAACTGAAACTGCCGTTGGAGGGAAAAGATAAATAGAGAGAAGTTGAGTGAGACTGTGAGAGAGCAGAGGCGGCAAATAGGAACAGTCTACGCGAACAAAAAGAGAGGAAATAAAGATCGAAAAGGAAGCACAGCGGAAAGAGAGTGCGAGTGAATCAATAAAACCTGCGCACCAGGCGAAGCGGTGAGTTCGAATGCTCGCGGCCCGCCTTTTGGCTGCCACCACTATTTTCACTTGCTATGTAATGTGAATGTGTCTCCTTTCCTTTTTATTTCCAATTTTTTTTTTTTCTCTCCCTCCGACTTCATTTATGGTCCCTTACTTGGGCTTGGGCCATGTCATAGTGGCCCAAACTTAAGTATCTTTGAGACGTGAGTTTCTAATTATTTTCAAATTAAAAAATTATAAGAAAGTAATTGAATATTAATATGGATAAAAAAAAATCTTTTTAATTTAAAAAAAATGAATTCTTTTAATTTTTATTTAAAAAGGTAGTTGAAAATTAATTTATAAGAACTCAAATCAAATTGTTAATAAAGGAGAGCTCCAATCTGCTTTAATGTACATAACCAATTCACTTCATTCATATAATTAGCGATGACAGTGGTACTTACAAATCTGCCCACTCAAACGTGTGAGTTGCGAATAGGTTTGGTATCATAAATTAAAACATTCACTAGATTGTGAGTGAATTTGGTATATGCTAAATATTCGATGGATACCCACCAATCCGCACTTTTTTTAAAAATATTTTTTAAAATTTTAATTAAAAAAATTTTAAACCTAAAAATATATAAAGTGAATATAGTCAGAAATAGCAAATTCTCCAAAGATCAAGATATTGTTAATGAGGTAAGGAACTAAGTTTCTTTAACTTAATGCATGAATTATTATGTACTTATTATAATTTTGTATGGATTATTATTCTTTAATTTAATGCATGGATTATTATAATTTTGATCTTTGGATTAGTATTTAGAAAGTATTAGTCTTTAGAAAACATTAATCTTAATCATTATTGTAGGAATCGTGTAAAATGGGTGCCAATAGTGGTGAATAAAATGAAGATCTTAATTCTTGAAGCTTGTGTTAAATGAGAATATGAGATGATAATTGTTGCTGGTGTAGTAGTGCTACTTTTACATAATTGTGTTTTTACTTTTGGATACTAGTTTGTTATTTTTTCTTTTTTTTTTTTAAATTGAAAGCATTTTTTAGTTTTGATGGACTTGTGTATTTCATATTTAATTTTGAGAATTTGTGTTAGATTGGTATTGGAATTTTAATTTTTCATTTATATTGATTAAATTTAGAATTGAGTATTTTATTTGAAATCTTAGGCTATTGTTATAAATTCACATATTAAATATTTATGATTTTAAATGTGAGAACCCGCAAAAAATCCATCAGATACCATTACGGATTCGGTAATCGCCAAAACCCATAGCAGACGAGTTTTCCTAAAAAAATTAAAACTCATAGCGGATTACGGATAAATTTAGTAATTTAAATTTTATACAGGTGTGGATCTAATAATGACAAACCTGCAGCAGCAGACGGTACCCACTGCATCCCTACATATAATATGAAAGGAATTAAAATTTAACAAAACACGAGACACATTAGATCCAACTTTTGACGAACGTGGATTTTTTTTTAAAAAAAAAAATGATATGCAATTTTAATTTTTAGATATTGATCCGTTACAATATAATTAAATATCTAACGAGTAGGTGAATCAATACTATTATTGTGCAGCACAGATCTAATTATAAAATTAGAGCAGAGGTTCTAACCAATCCCAATTATTTGGTCTCTGCGCTCGTAGTTTTTTTCATAGTTTTCTTTTTTTCAGGCCTTTTGCTGCCAACACTTTAAATGCAAGATCAATTAATTTTTAATATTTTTTTTCAATATATGACTCTCATCTGCCCAATTGGTTTATAAAAATTTAAAATTATCTTCTTTCTTCTTTTTTTTTTAGTTCTTTTTTCAGATTAATTTTTACTGTATTGCGAAGCTAGTGGTTTTAATTTTTGTAGAGGGAGAAAGTTTAAAGAGAATAATAGAGATAACAAACTTCAAAAGAAGTTATAAAATTATTTATGTAGAAGGCGAGGTAAGAAGACAATAAAAAAACTTCAAAAGTGAGAAAGCTGTTATAAATTAAAAAAGACTCGCAGGATCATAATTTGGAAAGAAAGTGTACCTTCTCAATTAAATGGAGTATAATTGAAAAGGGGGTTTAAAATGTACAGTATACAAATTGAGAAGAGGACTCAGGTCCAATAAATTAGTCACCCTGATTACGGAAATAAAGATCTTTCAAACATAGGGCGCCAACCAAATTGCAAGACCGCCAGGAATAACAAAAATCAATCAACAGCAGTTGCATATTAGTAGAAAAGTGATGGCATAGATTTGTGCACACAATCCGAATAAAAGATGAATTAATCGCTCAAACGTTAATGTACATTTTTTACCCAAAATAAATACTAGTGTACATTTGGCAGGCATGTATTTTGCTTGCCAACAAAGCAAAAATACTAGTGTACACTTGGCAGGCAAGTATTTTGCTAGCCAACAAAGAACAAACAATCAACACAAACAAAATATGTGAGCATTATTACTGCCGGGAACTGGCACTGTTGGCTGTTCTAGTCCCGCTCAAAATGTAGCCACCAGATCCGCTCATCTGCATGCAAGGGTGAGTTCTTGATGGAAGAACCTGAATAATCATCAGAAAACAAGGCAATCAAACCAATGTCAGTCTCCAGTAACGAAGTAAAGTGTTTCAATTTTCACTTCTCAAGAAAGATAGTAATTCATAAATATTAGATTGAGACAAATTCCATACACAAGATGAAAGAAGAAGAATAAAAAACAAAGAAAAAGGAACCTGATATTCACGTAGCCAAGGCTCTGAAATTTGCAACCCAATTGCCATTTTCTGAACCTGTAAACTATGCATGCATGTCGCTAGAGGCTGCAATTGAACAGACGAAAAAGAAAAGAAAAAATTGAAGTCTAAGTTGATCCTATTGAATTAAGGTTTCAACCATGAAGAAACAGGAAAATCATTCAATTGCAGCCTAGTATGAAGCAAGGTGCCAGTCTATATGCACAAGCCCAGAATCTCGTCCACAAAATATTTAGATTGGCACAGGAAAATGGCGAGAACGATAATGAACATATATAGAAAGATTTAATAAATCCATTCAACCAAAATTATTGTACATGCATCAGTTTTACTATATCTATCTTTTCTCTTCTTAATGAGGATCTATCTAATAATTAAAGTCGCATTTGAAACAACAACCTGCAAATACTGGTGATAAATTGCAAACGGAGCTGAATATGATAAAAGTGGCAGGAGATCTTTAACTAAGCTCCAAGGGTCAAGCTCCGGCGCAACAACTATTACGCTGCAAAACGAGTTCCAAGGTTAGAGAAGTGTTACATGCAGTTAGGTTAAGAAATCAAATATTCATCAAGTTTAGCTACCTAGAGAAACCATTTTCTTTCCACAACTTGAGGGTTTCTTGCGATGCCTTCTCCCCTGCTTTATGGGACTTAGAAATCTTATTCACTGGAGAATGATTGGCCTCTAAAATAAGATCTGAAACCCCATTTTCAGATGAAAGAGATATATCTTCCATGCTGACTGATGAAGACTTTTGTTCCTGCACAATTCGAAGTTCCAACAGGATTAGATAACTGCAAAAGATAACTACAGAAAACAGTAAGAAGGGCCACTCACATTTGACTGTATTTCCATGTTACAGGCACTTGCAAGTTGGTCACTTTGCTCAGAAGTTTCACTCTGATTGGTCAGATCACTCACAGAAGCCCGCACAATCCTGAGCCAAGAACACATTCAACTACCACTTAAAAAAGGGTTGTAGTGGATAAAGGGAGAGTGGGGAAGAAGAGAGAGATGGGAGTACTAAGTCTAGAATTGCCCACAAAGTGGATAAAGACAATCAGATAAATTCCAGGAAAGTTGGTTTACAGCTAAACACAATGATGCATAAATTAAAGAATGGCAATGGAATTATAAGATCTATCCAAGTAACACCCATCCTTCAGAGAAACAACTCCATTTACATTGCACCAATGGACCAGTTTAGATTCCACAAGCAAAATAAATACAAGCATTTAACCTAAAATCCAATAACAAAATGCAAATTTAAGAATATAATTATCTGCATGGCCGCACCAACTTTTAGAACTAGTTATGCTTTGAAACATGTTTCAGCTTATTACCAACAGCTTTCTCCCAGTTCGTAAAGGAACTAAAAAGATAACATCTCAAGTAGCTGCGCTTCTGAATATGACAAAGCTAAAGGAGAGATGTACCTCTTGCATGTTTCATTGCTGAAGTTAAAAATCCTCACTATATCCATAGGATACGGTGAATCTCCAATACATGTATTGCACACATAACCTGTACCTGTTCATCAAGAGTATGCTTCAGAAACCAGAGTCCATAAGATAATTGATCTCATTAGCATGAATGACCACAAAAGCACAATGTCCCTTCTGTTAAAGACAATTTGCAAAATTGTTCTTTCAATTTACAAATCTATGATCACAATAATGTTAGATGACACAAATGACCCAAGGAAATAATAATCATCCAAACCTCCTAAGCGTTCTGCCACAGCACCAGTAAGAAGGCCACCAGCCATATCCACCACAAGGACATCGGAATTGGCAGCAACATTACCCATTGAAAGCAGAAGAGATAATGTATCTACACGCAAGAATCTACATACCAGGCAAAAAGGGAAAAAATAAATTCCATGCATATATTCACAGCACTAATTATTCGACAAATATAAAAGATACCAACCAACTTTTTCACACCATAAAGGCATGACTGGTCTAACAAATATGGAAAAGATTTTCACTAACATATTCCTGAACTAATATCAAGCAACATGCTTGGTCCAAATGCAAGATTCAAGAACTCAATGGAAAATGACCCCAGAACAAAAAAGTATATGATATCTTGTTTGCAGCCACTAAATTTCACTGTTCCCTTATTTGTATATTGAGTCTCATAGTGTCTTTTGCTCTTAAGTTCAAACATATATTCTCAAGAATAATTATATAGCCACAAACACTTTGCACAAACAAGTGTGTACAAAGTGATGTGGCTTGAATGGATTGGCTAACAAGTGATGGCAGTTAATTAAAATAATTACATGAGCCTTATGATGCTTTTATCCAATTAATTTCTTCATGCAACATCACTTTGTACACACTTTGTTTGGACAAAGTGTCTGTATCATTATTGTATTCTCAAAGAATCTCACCATAATGGTTTGACAGAAGAATATCAACCCAAATTTGGCCTTTCACAAAGATTAACAAATGCATAAGTGAGAAAAGAATTACCCAATTCTAGCTGGATTTTTCTTGAAATATGCCTCACAAATGCTGGAAAAAAGGGTAAAATGAAAAAAAAAAAGTTATCAAAACAGGGGAAATTGAAATGATGGACTTATTCAGCTAATTCAAGTAAATAAAACCCATATGTATGTGAGAAAATAAAGTTAGGAGTGGCAGGGTTACCATCGTGCAAAAGGACGCCTTAGAAGGACTTTGGGAGCATACTTCTTTTGCTTTTTAAGTTTATATTTCTCCTGCAGAAGGGTCAAAGATCAGTCTCCCTTTACACAATAACACAATTAGCATTGACCAAACTTTAACAAACTTACCTGCGAAAATGATGTCTTTTTCTCAAATGTTGCACTATTAGCAATAAGTGCTTCAACAATTTCCTTGCCTGTTGCACCCTGTCTGCATGAAAAGTTTACCAGCATCTGATTAAAAGCTAAATCATCGCCATAGAAGAAAAAAAAAAAGCTTTTAAAGCTGAAAATCAAAATCACATCATGTTATTACCGTCGCATTTCATCAATATCTTCACCACTTAAGCTCTGAGCTTTATTATCATCAACAATAGCTCGATTGTCCCGAAATTCAGCACTTATTTGAGCACCTTCTTTTTCTTGCACATCATCTAAAAGGAACAAAAAATCCACATGATAATAATAGTAACAACAACAATGAAAATAATTATTGAAATACTATATAATTTGATGTCCAAACCTTCTGTGCAGGGAATAACCCGAGATAAATTAGGACCTTCCTTTCCATTATCAGCTTGAAAGAGAGAACCGAAAGGGCAACCAATTAACGGGTTCAGAGAGCAATTCTTATTCCCAATTTTCAGCGTCCTGCAAAATCACAAATCAATCAATTAATCAAACAATAGAGGTGCATTATACAATGCAATGACTCAAACGGGGTAAATGTTTACGAGCCGGAAGTAAGGCGAGCGAAAACGAGACGGTCGCCATCATTTATATCCAGCAATACACTGCAGCCTTCCCAAGTGACTTGGGCGTTTCGGATTGGATCCAATTGAACATTATTTTGTGACATTATTTGGTTCTTATTTTCTTTGATGAGAGCCAGAATATTACAAATAATATTTAGAATTAAAGGAAAATAAAATCTTTTCAACTGCTAAAGCATTCCACCAAGTCCGAACTTTCTCAGGATTGTGACTTATAAAAAGTTAAAAACCCTAGTTTCAGGGTTTAACCGTTGCCCGGTTGATTAGATTAACGATGATGATCCGAGGCTGAACAAATTAAGAATTGAAATACTAATATTAATTAATAACCCTCCAAAACCTTCTAAACACCCGGTCGTATTCATGAAAATTAGGCATAGCCCATTGGTTAAAACTTGGCCCATCTTTATGAATAGCCCCCAAGTGACTAGCAACAGGCACCCAAAAGAAACAGAGGCGCATGGGCCCAAACTTTTTGAAACTGAAGTGGCGAACTATTAGCCTCCCCAACAACTCATTGAACCCCTTTTTCCTCAATTAAACCCACTAAAATATCAAAATTTAATATATATATAACCCTAATTTGTTTATATATAGAGGCCGATCAAATTAAGAATTGAAATACTAGTATTAATTAATAACCCGAGAAATTCTTCTAAACACCCCGCAGTGAGCATGAAAACTAGGCAGAGCCCATTAGTTAAAACTTAGCCCATTTATGAACAGCCCCCAAGTGACTAGGCAACCGGCGCCAAAAAGAAACAGAAGCTCGTATTTCAAAATTAATTTAACAATTAATATGAATAGCAATTAACAATTATTATAATTATGATATAATCGAATTTACCAAAACAAAAAATATTTCAATAATAAAATTCAAACCAAATTTGAACCAACTCCAAATTAGTTGGTTTAAAAATATTTGGACCGTTTTACTTTTGGGTTGGACCCAAATTTTTATGGTTTAGTTTAGTTTAAATTTTACAAAGAGACTAATAATTTTTCACTTATTAATTCAGCTTTATTTTATGCCTTAGCTTAAGCAATGTTGCATTCTTTAATTATTTTTGAGCTATTGTGATGTTTATTTTTTAGTGTGAGACTTACATATGTGTCTAACTTGAGTTAATTAGAGACTCAGTATATCTCTTAGTTTGTGTTGTTGTACGTAAGTAATTGAGTGATTCTCAATTCTAGTAAGTTCATTAGTGGATTGAGATCCGGTATTAGGCTAACTTTTCGCTGAACTTTTGAGGATGTACTTTATATTTGCCATTGCTTGCAATGACCCGTTAGAATTGATTTTTACTTTTTGTTTGTTTTTTTTTTCCCCTCATTTTCTCTTGACTAATAAAATATCCTTTCTGTCACTACTTGTTTATTTTCTCGCCCACAATAACAAATTTATGGAGTACAAAAAATAAATCGATCACCCCATTCCTTTCCTATCACCATTAAAGGGAAGAGTTTTTTGGCTGCTGAAAATAATAAAAATAAACTTATTTCTTGAATTTTGTAAAAACCTTTCCTTATAATCTTTCTTCCACTTATGTGAAGATGAAGATATAGACCATTAAGTAGAAATAAAATTTTAAAAAAGACTCAATCCTACCAAAATTGAACCTGCAACTCCACCGATCATTGAATTCTGAAACAACACTCACTTTATGCTCAATGAAATCACAATCTAAAAGCTTCCACAAACCCACCTAAGAAGTTAATTAATTAAGAAAAAATGACAACAAAGTTTTTTTTGCTTATTGAACTCGTAATCTAAAAACTATTACTTCAAGCCTTTCCTTCATGCGGTGGCTGACCTGTGCTAAGGTATTTTGTGGCTGTTATGTTTATGACTTGAGATTGGTGTCTGGGGTATGACGGACCAAAGAGGAAAAATAATGAAAATAAATCTTAGGCGCCACTGAAAATCCAGTTACTAACGCATATGTGGGGTGGTGGCCAAGTTATAGTAGTCAAATAAAATCGCTCACATGGGCACTAATACAAAAGCATTGACAAAATTTCTGATATATAAACAATAGGTCTAGGTTTAGCTAAGTAGCAGAGTAGATTTTATTTTTTTATTTTTAATTAACACAGGCACAGAATAAAACTCGAACTCTAGACACGAGTTTTAGATAGAACGCCCTTTACGATTAGAGCTAGACCTCGACTTCAAAATGTAAAAGGCAAATTTGTGATGTATAAGTGCGCGACATAATGAATTTTCATTCACAGATTATCAAGAAAAATAAAGGGTATGCATGTAAATACATCTAGATCGATTCGTGGGCTAATTTGTCCAGTACGAGTTTGAAGAAATATAAGCTGTGTTAATATATAAACGATTAGGTTATTTTCAGGAATAAATTATATTTCTGCTTGTATACTGTACGAATACATCATTTTATTTATTGCTTTGGTGGGAAATGCTCAGTATTTGTTTATGAATGGCACCATAATGGTCTAATGGATCAGATCGAATTAAGGTGATCTGGTTCCCTAAGCTGGAGACGACAAGGAGACGCATCGCATTTCAATATCTTTGTTAATCGAATGGTTGGCCAAATCTATATCTGACTTCTAGCCAACTAACCTCGAAAGATTCTTTATTTTTAAAATCCTAATATATATTTTCCAATAAATTATTTATGAAGAGTTTGTGCGAGTCATCAAGACAAGTTGCTGGGTAGAGTTTAGGAATGGAGTAGTTTTTTATTCGCTAAATTACCGGACCTAGGCCTTTTTTTTAATTTAAATTGTAAATGTTATGTCAGTAGACAGTAACATCTGTTCTATTTTTTCTCTTATATAGCCTTTGTTTGGTAAGTTGTTCTAAGTTTTCAATGAAATCTTTAACGTTATATTAGAAAAATTCATAATTTATCAGTTCATAAAAAGTCTAATAATTGATAGATAAGAGCATGTAAATCTTACAATCTAAACGAATCCTCACCTCAATTCAAACAATCAAATTGTCACCGACTGCACTTTCCATCGCCAGAACTGTTTGATAATTGCATTTTGGAGTCATCCAGAAACTTGATAGAGAATAAGCTAGTGGGGAAGAAAAGGAAGTAAAGATATTGTTAATGTTGTGCAGGGAAAAAAAAAATTACAACAGGAGACATTGAAAGTCGCAACTTGGAACAGAAACCCCAATTCCTTCTATATGTTTTATATGATGTCTCTTTGGCTGATGCCCTTTATCTTTTGCTAAATTTTGGAATCTGGAACCAGGTACATATCATAACCATGCACAAAATAATTAACCTAATTGTCCACTACTAGTCTTCTTTATATACCCGAAGTATTTGACATTTGTTTCACTCAAAATATGCGATTTCATGAGAATAGAATTGGAGAAGAAAAAATGAATTATCAAAAAGAAAAAGGGAACATACAAGAGAATAACACCAAGAAAGACAGCATATAAACATGTTAGGTGTTTGTGTGATAGTTATCCGTCCTAACACATAACATGCATTTATGTATGTCATGAATCATGATCATATCTAGACCGAAGCAACAAAACGAATATAAACCGCATGATGGAACTTGTTTCACGCCATTGACCAAGTCAAAAGTAAAAGTCAACTATTCAAGCTGTATTTATTGTGGAAAGGTTCCTTGGCTTGTGCAAGACAAACACAGGAGTTAATCAAAAAGCGGAGTGAAATGAATGGAATAATAAACAAAGCGAGACGCCGAGACCTACCTCACCATCCTCATTTTTGCCTCCTTATTACAATCTAATCTTGTATCCGCCTCCGTTACAAAAAAGAAACGCTAAGCTATCTCTCAAGTTTCAAAAGCATCTCTCTCTCTCTCATGAAAGAGAGGGCTGGCTATGTTACAGTTCTACTCTATTTGTTAGCTTTGCTTTTCATGGCTGTACTCACCTTTTCACCAGAACCCACCGAGGCCAAGAAACAACCTGCAGCTGCACCACCACCATCTAAACGCAATAGGAAGCAGCACAAGGTGCAGAAGCAAAAGGAGAAACAACCATCCTCATGGGACCAAATCAAGAACTTACTCACCTGTAAACAGATCGAAGGGTCAAAAGTACACGACCCAGCTGCAAAGAACGTTAATGGGTACTCAAGGCTTGGATCTTCTTGCAGTTCTATATGCAGTTTTAAAGACGTTGTCCATGGGAACACTAAAGTTGTACACAGAGCTGATAACTCGCCCGAGAGTAGCACAGTAGGTCAAGAGACTGGGCTACTGAGTCGAAAAGCTGTAAACGGGTCATCAACTCGGTCTGCTTCCGTGTCGGCGAGATCCAACAGTTGTCGGACGTATTCGTCATCTTCCAGAGGCATGCAATTCAGGAAACTTTCTGGGTGTTATGAATGTCACACCATCATTGACCCCAGCAGGTACTGTCATATTATTTATAATAACGAATATTTTTATATATGATATTGTTACGTCAGTAATTAAGAATTTAAAATTTTTAAAGATTGAAAATATTTCAGAATTAAAGTTTAAAAAGATAAAAATAATCAGGTTTCCATCTCCACGGACCACCATTTGCGCTTGCTCTCAATGTGGAGAGGTCTTCCCAAAGATTGAAAGCTTGGAACTCCATCAAGCAGTTCGCCATGCAGGTCATTTTTTTTCTCTAACTAAAATACAATAATTTAGCTACTGTCACTATTATTTCTTATAGTAGTCTTGCTAATATGCAATCAAGAACTATATAGACTACAGTTGATTTTGTCTCCCAGGAGGTTTGTGAACTTTGATTTGAAACGTGTGTCAATTATCGTAATCATTTTGTTTCGTGACGGGGCACATAATTCCCGTTAATTTTGGATTTGCTAGACTGACTTTACTTACTTTTAGCCGAATCGTGCGTTAGGAGCACCTCTTATTTTGATTTTACCTTCAATGGACCAGTTAGTACAATAATACTACAGCTGTTCCTGGCTAAACCAGTAAACCACATGGATGTGAAACCGGTAGGCTTTGGTGGCAGATTCTTATTGGTGGATTGTACTTGCGTAATATTTGACGTAATGTCTGTATTTTACAAATTTCGATTTTGGGTGCAGTCTCGGAGGTGGGCCCGGAGGACTCAAGCCGCAACATCGTGGAGATAATCTTCAAATCAAGCTGGCTCAAGAAAGACAGCCCAATGTGCAAGATCGAACGGATATTAAAAGTCCACAACACCCAACGTACGATCCAACGGTTCGAGGACTGCCGTGATGCAGTCAAGACACGTGCACTCAACAGTACGAGGAAAAACCCCAGGTGCGCAGCCGACGGAAACGAGCTCCTACGCTTCCACTGCACCACTCTGTCATGCAACCTCGGCTCGCGCGGCTCCTCCACCTTGTGCGGCTCGGTCCCCGGCTGCAGCGTGTGCACCATCATCAGGCACGGCTTCCAAGGCAAGGAGTGCAAAGGGGTTTGCACCACGGCCACCAGTGGTAGGGCCCACGATTCGTTGAAGAACTGTACGGACGAGCGCAGAGCCATGTTGGTCTGTCGTGTGATTGCTGGGAGGGTAAGGCGCGTGACGGATGATGCGCCGTCGGAGGAGGATAGCGCTTCTGGTGGCTCGTACGATTCTGTAGCTGGCTACACTGGGGTCTACTCCAATCTCGAGGAGCTGTTTGTTTTTAATCCAAGGGCTATCCTTCCTTGCTTTGTTGTCATTTACAAATAATCTCTTTGATCTTGATCAGTTTAATTCAACCGCCTGGCATAAGTGCTGCTCCATTTCCGCATCCTGTACATAAATCTTTTTTCGTGTTTGTTTTATGAATTTAGCTCAACTGCAGCAATGCATGCGTGTTTGATAAACCGTTACATATTTAAGGACCACAATAAAGAACCATATTTATTTGTTTGCCGTATTATTTTTCCATGTAAGAAATGGTTTTGATTTGATTAATGATTATATATACCTATTAACCTATATCATGAAATAGAGAATTAGGGCAGAGCTTTATTCAAGGAAATGATGCATTTTTTTAGCAGACTGTTGACAAGTCTTCCTCAATATGATAAGTAATTTTTTCCGAAAACTGTGTTAAAATATATAAAAGACAATGCACTGAAATAATTAAGTACCACGTGAGATTTTCTTGGTTCTTGAAATAATTGACCTAACAAAAACAAGCTCGCCTAGTGAACGTATGGTTGATGTACGGGGCAAATGATTATTGCTCACACATGCTTGGCCAGTGCCCATATGCCCATTCATTGTTTCTTCTTGTTTCCAGTGTTTATATTTTTTCAAATATGATTATTCATTATTATTATTTGGAGGAGGTTAGGCTTCTGCTTGATTTAATAATTAACGTTCTCTCTCTATTGAAGGTACTGAAAATCTTGCACGCAAAGATGTAGAATATATATATAAGGCTTGGGGGACCATGCTCATGACTTCTCTAATGAGAAACTTCTTACTGACAGTCCAACTAATCACACAAGTAATCGCTAATAACTGAGATTCGCAAGCATTAAGTAGGCACGCGTTGACAGTTTGATAATTGGCCAATCTTTCTTAATCGAGGTAGCTTGGCACGTTACTGGAGCCTATATTTGGCAATCTGGACTTACTATTTGAGAATCCGGTATCTGTCTCGAGTCTCAACTAAAACTTAAAATATTATTCAATGTATTGGTTTCCAACTTGCTATTGCTTCTTGCTTGAAGGTGTTTAATTGCAAAATTTAAAAAAAAAAAAAATATATATATATATATATATATATATATATATATGATAGATTCCCCTCGGTCATGATCATCAGTCAAGAGATGGATGTCGGTGGTGCCTTGGTGGGCCATCCTGATTGGACGGTTCTTCTGCTTAAATCACCGACGTGGAGATGTTGATAGACGTTCAGCTCATGAAAAAAAAACTTGGACTCAGAGATGAAAGTAAAATGTGGACCGTTCACCGTATGAATTATTGCGAAATCGCATGCTCTCTAATTAAAATAATTATATTTATTGCACATAAAAAGGCATGCATTATTTTTCGAAAATGAATCCAAAATTTGACAATAATATACTTGCCTTCGCAACGAGGTAAAATGCTGGATACTGTATATATAGGGCTATCTTTATTTGTTTTTTTTTTCCTCACACAATCTCAATAGGAACAATATTTTTCCGCTGGAATGCTTCTTCCCATAAGATGTGTTTAGCTTTAGAGCTTTTAACTTTGCAACTCTAATGATTCGATATCTACATTTTCGTTCCATTCCGGAAAAGTACAAAAATTCCTAAATGCAATAGGTGCGACAAACATTCCTCTTTCAGTAAGAGTAGACATTCATGATTGTGGTTGTCCTTAATCCCAAATATCTTGTATTGCCACTAGAAATAAGACCAATCAATTAATTGATCAGACCCACTAGTACTAATAAATAATTGACCTAAGATACATCGCATATACAATATCGTATCATTCAATGTAAGCTAAAGTATATATTACAGTGTTACACCGACCAATTTTATTTTATGCGTATGATTGATTAAAATCCACCGCGTGATGTCACTTGTAATTAAAAGCCCCAGTCACTCGGCTTTGGAAAGAGCCCGTATTTAATGCGGGTTCGCCTTGGGCTTGTTGTGCGAAAAACTAGGAAGCCCAATAATTGCCTAGGCTCAAGGCACTAATCTAAAAGCTCCAATTCACAATGGAGCATTTGGGTAAGGCTGTCATTTGGGTAAATAGAAACGAAACCCAAATGGCAAGATTGACCATTTAAGAGGCCGAGTAATTTTGGAAAGTCATGTCCCTTTACATAAAATATTAACGAGTTGGGATCAAGCTTTAGGGATGTTTTAGACCTCATCATTGTTACACTATATTTAATGAAAGCAAGTACAAGACACCATTGTAGTTGTCTTACAGAGTCATTATCTCAAGCCTTCCCTCTTAATGATATCATCTGAATTGTTCTGATCAATCTCATCATCTTTTTCACTCTTCCCAGATTAATTTGGTCTTTGAAATGGCTTTTTTCGCTTTGAATTCTTCAGGCAGCTTTAGTATGATTAAAGCCTACATGTACAAACAAGCCTACGTATCGATTTTCTAAATGATCATGGCTTGCTGTTACGCAATAACTAAGGCTGCCACATCTGTAAGATAAGCTGTAAGATCAATCATCATTTTATTAGTTTCGTATTTGAACGAATTAACCAATGAAGACCAAATGAGGGTTGGTTTAATTGATTTTACTTGTATAACTACCAATTAAGCATCAATAGAGTTAATGAATAATGATCGCAATAGTTGAGACAATATCATTCGTTTAAGAGTTTGATTTGTCAGATGGGGTCACTTATGTTTGAGCGCTCATTTGTTAGGGATACTTTCAAGATTTATTATGAGGCAAAGATGCTAACCCATCATTCAGGAGCAATTAAATGTTATATTAAAAGGTTTGAAAAGGCCACTACATGGATTGGCTTCACATGTAGACAAGACAGTTAGTTTTTGATAACCTTTTATATTAAGCCACGAACCTATTCTTTAACATCAAATCATCTAAAGAAAGGTAAAGCAATCAACCCATTCAATGTTCCCAGCTCGTTCTCTCCCACTTAATTATATAAGCGACAGATAAATTATACTTAATGCATCCGTTTATTAATTCTTCATTAATAAACTTATTAAAGGCTGTCCATCAAAAGTTAGCAGAATCACTACACTCATGATTTGCTCTAATGAGCTAGGTATGAAGTTGGAGCTTATATGTGCAATCTCGGTTGAACTTGAGTGGTTTCATCCAAATTTTAATGTATATATGATCTAAAATGAACTATAGACGGTCATATTTATTATTATAATAATAATATTAATTTTAGTCGTATTCTTATAGATAAATCAATCTCTTATGTATATATATATATATATATGAGGTTCGAAACTCACTCAACACTATTAAGTTAAATAATGTCACTAAATATATGTATTAGTTTGCTTCCATGTAGCAAGATATCTTGAGCCTAGCCCGGCACAATTTTATTTTAAAATCCACCCAAAAGGCCCCGTGTTGTATGAGAATGGATCAATCATAACCATTGATAACCAGAAGATGCAAGATTTCTAACACCTCTCACTCTTGGGTGCTAAGATATATAAGCGATTAAATAAGAAAAAAAAACCATTAAAAGTCATGGTCAATTCAAGCTATACCAAAAGCTATGCATGGTCTTTCTTTGTAATATAAAGTTGAAGTTAATAAAGGAACTAGTCTGTGAGGACAAGTGAAGCCCATGCAAATGATTTGGGCACATGGTTTTGCTTGTGAACATGCTTTTTGAGTGTTCCCAAATAGAATAAACACAACCTTTGAAAACCTCAACTCTTTTTAAATCCTAACAGCCAAACGACATAAATGATAGCAGTACACTTCCCGGAGGGCATCTGGCAAGCAAGCTAAGAAAGAAAGAGACTTATAACAATGTCAATATGCAGGCCTCGGACCCAAAGAGAAAGCTTTTTCATACAAGTAAGAGCTGCTGCCGATCATCAACAACAAGTCCCTCAAAACAAGACCTTAAACTTCTCTGCAATGAAACTCTTTAATCGCTTTCGCAAGATTCTCATGCGGCTTCTATTTTCTTTCCCTTCTCATGGGACGTCGGCTAGCGCATCAAGCACGGCTTCCAAGCACAAAGCTTGTGACAAATATGAACCACCGAAGACTTCTTGCAGCTCTTATTACTCGTCTCATTCACATTATTCTGAGGCCATTGCTGATTGCATTGAGTTCTTCAATAAGTCGTCACAAGAAGGGATTTTGGATGGCCGAAAATCTGATGCGTGGGTTTGATATTCGTATAAAATATTATATGCTTTTAAGTTTTATCTATTGATGCATGCATGCATGGTTTTTGGTTATACATATAAGATTTAGTGCTGTTTCTGTACTGTTGAATCTATTAGCAGTTTCTCTTCTGTAATATGTGGTTTATATGTAGTCCCACAGTCAAATTATAGAGAAGATCTGCTGTTCGTTCTGTGTACATTAAGGCAAATGACCTTGATATGAAAAAATCATTGTCGCTCTCTTTTCTTCTTATTGATGATTCTTTTTTTTTCCATTTAATTTAATTTTTTTCTGGGTACTATGCTATAATAAATACACTCAAGTTAAACATTCCTAAACTTTTTTTTTTTCTCCTCTAAATCATGTTTTGACGATTTGGGCATTGACTAGAAAACTTATAAGAGCAATTCTTAATCTGTAAATTGCAATTATTTGTCTCGGAAAAAGGGCGAAAAATGTAACTAAAGGGGGTGTTTGGCGCCCCTCGTTACAGTGCAACGCAACCCCATGTTTGGTGCAGCAAGTGGCTGCATTTAGTCGGGTTTAGCTAATTGCGGGTTAGTTTTTTATAATATTAATTTTTTTATTTTTATATTATAGTTATTAATATAAGTTAATAAATTTATAATTTATTATAAAATAAAATTATATTGTATTTTAATTTTATATTATATTAAAAATATAACTAAATAGTGTATTATTTAATTATATTATAATAACTAATATATAAAATTGATTAATATTTAATAAGTTAATATAACTAATCATTAATACTTAAATAATATATAAAAATAAAAATATAACATAATATTATATTATTTAATTATAATATAGTAAGTAATATACAAAAATTGATTATTATTCAACAATTTAATATAACTAATAATAAATATTTAAATTTGAATAATATTAATTTAAAATTAATAATAATATAAATAATGATATAAAATGTCATTACATATATTACAGTACTCTTGCTTTGATTATTTAGCACGATTCATTTTGTTAGTGAATATGTTACGATAATTATATTACTTTATTATTTTGTGATTATCTCATGATATGTATAAACTTTCATTCTATCATCTTAAGATAACTTTTGAACTAATATTGAAGGTTCTAACTATTTATTTATCATATTATCTAGAGATTATTTGATCAAATTATTTGCTTTGCTCTTTATTTCATAGGTTATATATTTAGAAAATAAGAAAAATACATGTTATGTTTTTGAAAATTTAAGGTCATAAGTTTCGATCTTTACAAAGAATTATGATTTTTTTAGCATTTTGTACTAAAAAATGTTAAATTTCTAAAATTTAAGATTTCTATATTTAGTATTTTTCTAAGTACTAATAAATATTATTTTCAAAATATATAGTTTAAATTAATCACAACATAATTAATACAGTACAATGCAGCACCAAATATGATATAATTAAAAATTAATACAATACAATATAACATCAAATATTATACAATATTTTATAATATAGTGTTAATGCAATAAAGGATAATATAATAAAAAGCACCCAACATGTAATATAAGGGCCAGGTCATTAGTTTTGAAAATGATTTTGATGTCACGTTTTTTTTTTTTGGCACAAAGACCAAGAGAATTGGACCACTTCTTGATTAATAATGATAGGCTGATTGGGCAAGAGCAAGTTGGTACTAATTGCTTTATTTTGGAAGTAATAATATTCAAAGAAAAAAAAAGATGATAAAAATAGTCTGTAATTTCGGGTGGATTTAAGTATTTTATGTCCAACACTTAATTTTTAACATAATAATTCCAAATAAATTTACACATTGTTTTTATTGGCATTTAGTCCTCTTTTATCAGTTTTTGGTATTTTGGACCATATAAGAACCTCTAAAAGCATGCGAAAGGCTGAAAAGTGGTTCTCTATTACAGAAAGTGGGCCGGCCTCATCTAGGGCGCACACGGCAATTGTTGTATGGGTAACGGTCTTACCCATACTTTTGGCTATGTCTTTGAATGATACGGCCCAGGGTCCTCCAGTCCCTGATCTTTGATTCATTTTATCCGACAATTTGAGTGGACTTAACAGAATTCAATTCAAGATAAGCATTTGGATTGTTTGTGTGGGAAGTAAAGCTCAGAAGCAAAGCTCAGAAACACTACAATATTTTATTTCATGAGCTCTCTCAAAGAACAAACATACTCCGCTTACAATGTTATCTCATGGCAGGCCAAACGTACTCGCTAGAAAGTTTAAAAAGTAGGAAAATAAAATATCATTCGGGGAATTCAACTGTCGTAATGAAATGTACTCAATAACGATTTTCTTGGCTTCCTTTTTTCTTAGAAAAAATCCCACCAATGAGAGGGATTAACGGCTTCTTCTTCTTCTTTTTCAAAGAAGGGTGTCGTTCCAGCACTTGAACATTTTTTGGGACGATAACTTGGGCTAGAGATGGTGGATTGGCAAATGTCACGTATCTCTTCTTTTGAAGTTCTATTCCTTCTTCAGGAGACTTGCGTGTGTTGACTTCAAATTTTGTTGAATCTTCAACAGTCTTGACATGTTCAATCTCAAATTCCATCATTTGTTTTTCTGATTCCCTTTCCCTCACTTGCCGGAGCTCCCTCTTGGTACGTTCAAGCTCTTGTTTAAGAGACGAGAGATAATTTGCCATCAATGAGCTTTCTTCTTTAGCCTTCTCGAGGTTTTGCTTTGTCTCCTCTAACTCGGCTGTAATAGTTCCAATCTTGGACGTAGCTTGCCCATTTTCACTTGCGCCACCACGCATCTGTATGTAAATAATTAGGCAGGTGAATTAGTACACCCTCAGGTCAGCAGTTAAGTAGCTTCTACTTTAAAATTTGACTGTATGTAATTAAAGATTGCTAAGTAATGGATCTCTTTCGTGCTACTCCTTCCAATGCGTCCACGACATATGATCTAACAAGGAAACAAATGCAACTTTATGTGGCATCTCCTTAATTAAAAGGTCTGCAAGTATGTATAGATTTTTGTTTTTTAGAACATATATTCTTATCTAAGACGCCTTTATTCCGTCACATGATAAAGAAAGCACAAAACTGTAGAAGCTAGCTGCATGCAGTGATGCCGTAGAGACACCTTGTACTCCCCCACAAGCAAAGCACAAGGAACTATACAAGTTTGGGCATGGATAAAATTATTAGATAAACAATCATTAATTAACCGAAAGAGGAAAAACTTAAACTTCGGCTTCTTGTTAATTCATTATGCAGTTGTCAGTAGAAATTTGAGTGCACTGCTAATTAATGGTTTTTTTTGGGGAAAAAAAATTATCAGCATATTAAATCAATACGACGGAAAAGAACTTTACATTTGCTTCGTCACTGCTCAACAACAATAAACAAGCTAAGAAGTGCAGGTTATAATTCCCAAGTGTTGGATATATACACATGCATGCATGCATGTATGTATGTACCTCTTTGAGCTTGTTGGCATAAACCTCACCGGCTAAAACTTTCTCACCGAACAAGGCAACAGCTTCTTTAACGGAACGAAACGGCGCCCTCGTATCAATCTCAGCCCTCTTAATAACCAGTACTCCATCCTCACTATCCATAATGTTCACACACTTGTTTGAGAGAGAGAGAGAGAGAGAGAGAGAGAGAGAGAGCGAGAAAGAGAGAGCTGGGGGACGGATTATATTAAAGAATATAATGGAGATTGGGGGGAGGCATAGACGTGAGCTGAGGGAAAGATGGCAACAAAGATGCCCTTTTAATATGATTTTTTTTCTTTTTATATTAAAAAGACGAAGTGAGAGAGAGAGAGAGAGAGAGAGAGAGAGAGAAGGTGGTTACGATAGCTGATAGGTCAAAGTCTAATGTTGTTAAACAAGTAACAAAACAAAACAAATATCGTATGGGGGAGCCAGAGCTAGAGCTTCCTTACTTCGCGTCCACTTCACTAGAATTCTGTTTATATTACAAGAGTGTGCTTTGTTGTGATGCAGAGGCGGTGGGTGGATGGTCTGTTGGTCTTAGTTAATTTGGTCTTTGTGGATTTTGGCGCCGCTCCTTCAATTGCATTTTATTTGGCAAAAGAGAATGACCCTTCACCAATATTCTAGCCAACGGATCGGCGGGGCCCAGGTATCTCAGTTTCCTCAACTTGTGTGTTTCTTTGTGGGGTCCCTCCTTTGCATAACGTAACATGAAAGTTTCTGAGTTCTGATCCGAAAGCCTCTTCTCTGGCGAGCTAATTTTATCCAATATTACTTCCGTTCAACCCAAGCATGCCGGCTACACTCAACAATTTACTTTGCTTCATTAGCAAAATGATTCGCAACTATTTTGGACTTTGAAATGGCTTCTAATCAATCACAATTGAGAGGTAAGTTCAGTCAATGATGTATGCAAATGATTACTATTTAACAATTTTTGATGTCAAAAAGTGGTTGTTAAATCATCTCCAAACCAATACACAGCGACCCGAGCCAAATATTTTAGCTGAGCTTATAATGAAATGAAAGCAAACAGCACCAATGGATTCCGTTCTTGTAACTATATATAGTAGTGGTGTCCTACCTTTCTTTTCGGCTACGTTCTCCGATTGCTAAAGGTTTTCAATTCCTTTGCGATTAGCGATAACCTGAGATTGTTGCAAATCTTTCTGATTTGACGATAAAAGAGCGATGACATATGATCTCTTAATTTATTTCGTTATTCCTTATTTTTTTTATTTATTCTATTTATTTTCAAAAATATTTTTATTTGTTATTTTTTTAAAAGGCATGGCAATGGGGTCGTGTTTGAGCTATTTTGAGTATGTGTTTTTATCGTGCTATATTAAATTATATGTACCTACACCTATTTGTTACCGTTATCAAATTTCTCATACCAAGCAATTTAACCCGCTTTTTTTGGTAAATTTAAAATAGTTATTCAAAATAATAGCTAAATATTTTTGGTTTAAGCACATAACAACTCAAAAAATAAGCCTTTTCAAAATATAATACCAAATGAAATAAAATATTAATATTCTTCTTGTTTAACATGATCTAATAATATAGTAAACAAACCAATAATTTAGTTCTAGGCACCAATCTCAGTGATTAGAATCTTAAGAGAAAAAAATCATAGAAAGAAATTTTAAATTTGTATTACTTTCAAAAATTATACAATGAGTGAATGATGACTCCAAATTTTACAATAAATACTTAGGGATTTTATTTATAGTCATTCTTTATAAAATTAATTTTGTTTTCTTTAAAATCTATACTTTAATATATTAATTTTACTAAACTATTAATATTAAGCATTATTGGATTGAGTGAAATGAGTCTTCATACTTAAACACAAATCCAACTCCTTATGGAATGAGTTTTTATGAGTTGATTCATTAATTGTCCGACCTAATAAAAGTCGACTCGACAATAGTTTATATCACATGGGTTGGTATCATATTGGTGGATCGAATGAAATTTTGCTAGGCCTTTTTTTTTTAATAATTGTTAATATAGTTTTTTGAGTGTTTTTTTTTCTAAACCTAAATTTTTAACACTAGTTAAGGTAATTTTTTAATTTTTTTAATTTGTAATTTTTAGCAGCCCTTATTCATTCAACACATGTGTCAAAATATACTATATGTGATTGAAATATTGATTTTTGATCATTAAATTTAATTTAAAAATAATTTCAAAGACATCAAACATTTTCAAATATGTTTTTAAAAAAGTAATATATCACTTATGCTCTCAATCCTCGATAACATGAGTTTGAATCCATAGTTATTGAAACTTATATTTCTCTCTCGATTTAATTAGGAGTATGGGTAAAATACATATCTCTCTTCCTACAATATTAGGGAGAGTAAAAATATAAAACATGTCATAATATACCTAAATAAAATTTGGGACAGTCATAATAAACTTGAGACGGTTATATATATGCATATTGGGTGTTTAGAAACAAAAGGGGTTGGCTGATAGGCCCAAAAGAGCGCGTAAGGTGCAGTGAGGCACGTATTGGCATATCCAAAGAACAAGAAGAAGCTGAAGAATTGGACTCGCTCACTTGACGTTGGACAATAAAAGTCGAAGCAGAGATGTCGCCATCAAATCGTCTTGTCCGTCGAATCCCAGCACTCCAAAAGGCCAAAACTGTTTGATTTGTCGCCACACCAAAATTACCCAACGCCAGATACAAAAACATTTATTATTGAAAAAAATTAATAAACAAATAAAAAAAGATTTTTTTTTAAGTAAACATAGTTGAAAAGAAAGAGTTACAAACATAACATAAAAAGTAGAAATGGAAGACAAGGAAACCGTTAGGTTGTTAAAAGTTAGCTGGCTCCAAAAGAAAAAACCCGTTAACTGAAATATTTTTCATTTTTTTATTTTATAATAATAATTTTTTGGAACCAACCTGTTGAAACCTTGCTATCAAGAAAAAAGTGAAACAAAAACACAACACACTATGCACTCTCTGTCTGAACCTCACAATTTTCTTTACTCTTCATCTTATTTTTATTTTTCGCTCCCTGCTTAGATCTTACCGTCAACCGAAAATGTCCGTTACTGCAACAGCAATGTCACCGGCCGTTCGATCCCTCTGCATCTCACGATCACCCAGGGGCGGGCCTCGGTTTACGATGGCCGTAAGATCAGACGTTAATGTGTCAGTTGCTGCGATCTTGACAAAGCTCCAGAAAGAGTGTGCAACTCCTTTACCCGTTCTGCGCAACGTGGCGGACGCCATGACTGCTGATATGAGAGCTGGGCTTGTCGGTGATGGGTGTGGCGAACTCAAGATGATACTTAGCTATGTCGATGCTTTGCCAACTGGGTATGCTTAAGACAGATCAAATCAGCTATATATACACTTTCTTCACTTGTTTACTTAATGACGCTTCTATATTGAATGTTATATGGTCATGAGCAACTTTGTAGGGGCAAGGAACTTTTCCAATGTTTGTGCATGTATTTCTTTGTTTTTATTTTTTATTTTAATGATTTGTTGGTCGTTGGTTACCTCCATTTCTTTTTGCACTCAGTGAACGGATTTATATTGCCTAAACATGGAAATGTAATCTAATTTCTTTGGTTGATAATATATTATGCTTTGAAAGGAATGAGAGAGGATTGTTCTACGCACTGGATCTTGGAGGCACAAACTTTAGGGTGCTAAGGGTGCAATTAGATGGGCAAGAAGAGCGTGTTCAAGCTACAGAATTTGAACAAGTTTCTATCCCTCAAGAGCTCATGTGTGGTACCTCCGAGGTGTGCTTGGCTTCAATTAATGGGTCGTTAAGTCTGTTAATACATTTTGTTTATACTTCTTAACTGTTTTAACTCTAGGAGCTTTTTGATTTTATTGCAACTGGCCTGGTAAAATTTGTGGAAAAGGAAGCTGGGAAATTTCACTTGCCTCAAGGGAGGCAGAGGGAGATTGGATT
Organism: Murraya paniculata; assembly: GCA_030449075.1. NCBI lineage: Eukaryota > Viridiplantae > Streptophyta > Magnoliopsida > Sapindales > Rutaceae > Murraya > Murraya paniculata. The sequence goes on along the minus strand of JAEVFN010000024.1, from coordinate 1,235,362 downwards.
TACATTTTCTTTCCCTGTGAAGCAGACATCCATTGATTCTGGCATACTAATTAAATGGACAAAGGGTTTCGCTGTTTCTGGAACGGTTAGTATTTCTGCAAATTCAAATTACTCTATATAGTTAGTCATGTTTTTTCAAGAGTACATATAAATCCTAAGAAAGGTGTTAAATCCATATGATAATTAGTTTTGGGAGTACAGTGGTGACCTGAATGGAAACAGTGATTACGGACACATGATCGATTTTTTTCATGGCTAGGAAAAGTGCTTCCTTATTTAGATATATATAGCCATTCTTCTTTAATTATGATATTTAGTTGTTTAACTGATACAAGCATAATGTAGAACCCAAAACGTTTTGCAGGCGGGAAAAGATGTAGTTGCTTGTTTAAATGAAGCAATGGAAAGGCAAGGATTAAATATGCGAGTGTCTGCCCTGGTATGCTGTGCTTAGTGCTGCGCCCCACCCTTCCCCCAAAGTTTTCAGTTTAAGAGTGACCAATTTATGGATTTTTAATGTGAATTAGGTTAATGATACTGTGGGCACATTAGCTGGGGCTAGATACTGGGATGAAGATGTCATGGTTGCTGTCATTTTGGGTACTGGAACCAATGCTTGCTATGTAGAACGGATGGATGCAATTCCTAAGCTACAAGGCAATAAATCTCCTTTTGGAAGAATGGTGTGTAAGGGTGGCAAATAACTTGTTCGATAATCTCGGCTTGAATGTCAAATTTTAATTTGATGGATTTCCTTGATTCAGATAATTAATACTGAGTGGGGAGCTTTCTCTAGAGGTCTTGCCTTAACCAAGTTTGATAGAGATATGGATGCTGCTAGTATCAATCCTGGTGAGCAGGTAAGTTTTGTGCTTATTGTCATTGTTAGTTTGCAATTTTAATTATTGATGTAGAAAACTAGACTACAAAATTTATTCAATCATCAAACACATTCTCGGCAGATATATGAGAAGACAATCTCTGGAATGTATCTTGGTGAGATTGTTCGAAGAGTGCTTCTGAAGATGGCTGAAGAAGGTGCACTGTTTGGCAATTCTGTCCCAGATAAACTGTCCATGCCTTTTGTACTCAGGTAACTAGTGTTATGCAATATGGGTAATTTGTTGCATAAATCCCAAATCGGCACCTCTTTCTTAGGTTGGTCTTCCATGTACAGGGTGCCATTTTCCCGTCATAAATTCCAGTATTAAAAGAGGATAAATAGGTGAGGTGCATTGATAATTTTTATCTCATAAAAATTCATTTGAAAGTCAGAAGCCAACCTGAACTACTATATTTATCTTCCATCTTTATTTAGTGCTAACTTTCATTTTTATTTTTGACATTGGCATTCTCTGCAAGTTTCCTAATCTTCACTGCAATACATGACGTATTACACTTGGATCAAAATAAATTTCTTTTTAAATTAAACTATGTTCTCAAAACTCTGCTTTATAGGACACCGCATATCTGTGCTATGCAACAGGACTATTCAGAAGATCTTCAAGCTGTTGGATCAACTCTATATGATGTTGCTGGGGTATATTTCTTTACATTTCCCGCAAGTTTAAAATTTAGCTTCTGTAATGTAAAACTTAACTAGAAGCGTGGGAAAATATTCACCATTGCCAATAATTTGAACATTGAAAATTGTTTATATCTTAGAAAGCGTAGATAGATTTTGATATTTTAGTAGCCTTGAATGAACTCATTCACTTAAAAGTTCTTTTAATCTGTTTCTTAATTTTTTTTTTCTCGTTTTTCCTTTTTTCGCTCTTTTGAATCAGTGGGAATCTAATTTAAAAGCAAGGAAGGTAGTGGTAGAAGTATGTGACACCATTGTCAAACGAGGTGGCCGCTTAGCTGGTGCAGGAATTGTCAGCATTCTACAGAAAATGGACGAGGATTCAAATGGCGCCATCTTTGGGAAGAGGACAGTTGTGGCAACGGATGGTGGATTGTATGAGAACTATACTCATTACAGAAGATACCTACATGAGGCGGTGACGGAGCTTCTGGGAACAGAAATATCAAAGAATGTTGTCATTGAACATACAAAAGACGGCTCTGGCATTGGGGCTGCTCTCTTGGCCTCTGCAAATTCCAAGTTTGATCACAATTATTAGAATGGCAGATTCTGCGTAATTTAATCGTTCATCACGAAGTAGTAGACGAGGTTCTGTAATGAAGCTTGCTTCGGCATTTGGTTGAGAGCATGGGATTCAAGAACGCGTTGTTAATTAATTTAGGAACTCCCTTCAAGACTGTATTTTAGTAATGTTATTAGAACAAATAGTTGTGAGATCACAAATTCATGATTTTGTACTATTTCTTTATAGGCAATGCCAATAAACAATGACGCCTTGAGTTAATTTTAAAGTCAAGTTTCCAGTAACATCCTCGATGCAAGTGCCGCGAATTAGTGTAGATAACTAATCTTTTTCTTTTTTTTTTCACCCCCATATTAGTTATTACCGTCAATTGGCAAATTCGGTTAAAAATTCGTTAACAAGATTAATAATGCGACTGCTATAATTCTGAAATCAGAGGTTTATGTAGAAGCACAACGGTTAAATTAAAGGAATGAAAACGCAGGATCGATATGGAATAAAATAAAATCTATATTAATTTGTGTTGGTTTACTAAAAAATAATGGACCTCTCCGTTATTTTCCCTTAAAATACTTTCGAGTTTCAACCAGACCATGCTTCAAGGAAACAAAAAAAAAAAAAAGGGAAAATTATTCAACCAGACCAGCTACTGCTTACGTGAAAGGAAGGAAAAACACTATCGTCGTCGTGCACTTAATTTTCGTCGCTGTCAAATTTTCATTCAATCTATCAACAATGGTAGCGTTATTTATCTGAATCCATTTAATTAAAATTAGGAGCAGTTCCATTAGAAGATTTGAAATTGTAACACTGATTTTGATATCTTTTGTTGACGTGGCAGATCCGGTTCATATTGTTACAGAACAGGCAAGGAAAGACTCGTCTCGCCAAGTACTATGTTCCTCTCGAGGATTCCGAGAAACACAAGGTCGAATACGAGGTATGATTATGAACATGATCTTGCCTTTTCTGCAGTTATTGTTTTAATTATTCAATTTTCTAGGGTTTTGAAATTTGGTTGCCTTTCTCGTAGGTTCATCGGTTGGTGGTCAACAGAGATCCCAAGTTTACTAATTTCGTTGAGGTTGGTGATTCTTCACTAATTAGGGTGCTTAAATTGCTTGGGCCAAGTTTCTATATTGTAGCTAACTTTTATTTTTTTATTATTTCATTTATTTATTTTCTGAGAACTGTAGAAATAATAATTTACTCTTTCAATTATACTGAGGCTGATGCGACTGAAGCTTATGAAGTACTGGAACTCACACCCTTGGTTAATTTTTACCGATGGGAATCAGTAATATTCCATTTAAACTCTTACAAAAGGAAATGGTATTTACTTAATACATTTTGATGGAAACTGATAAAATCCCACTTCAGCTCTTATTACGAATTCTTTTTATGGGAAGGTGGTAAGCTAAGAATTGGGCAGCCTTCTTATCAAATCAATAGTACTCTTTTATTTACTTTTTATAATTTTTTAATTTTCAAAAATCCTACCAGGACCGGTGATTTTTATCTTTTGTAAATTGTACCATTATATTTGGCAGCCTATCGTCTCTACTACAAGTAATTTCTCTTTGCGCTCTATGCATTTGTACTGATATATCTGTGAGCATGTGTTTATGTTTGGTCTGTGTGTACTTTCTGCAGTTTCGTATGCACAAGGTAATCTACAGGCGTTATGCTGGATTGTTTTTCTCGCTTTGCGTCGACATAACAGATAATGAATTGGCATATTTGGAGTGCATCCATTTATTTGTGGAGATATTGGATCATTTCTTCAGCAATGTCTGCGAGCTAGATTTAGTATTTAATTTTCACAAGGTGTGTGATCACGTTTTCATTTCAGGTTCTGTTACCGTTTCTTTTCACATCTGCTGAATTACTTACTATTTGATGTTTATATTATATCATTTTGTCTTCTGTGTATCGGCCGCTTTTCTCGGTGGTCTGGATCAGTAATTCACAAATGCTTACCCCAACCAAAGTGTTGACTGGAGCACATATGGCTTTCTTTAGGGACAGACAAATTTAACATATTAGGTCTGTTGATGATCCTTAAAGATATATGTTTCATAATGAGAAACTGGTATAGCATGTTGTGGATTTATTTCATTCAGTACCAGTACAAACTTAGGAACACAGCAAAGTGAACGGCCACTAAAGAAGCTGTAGCCACGTCTCTGCGCATTGTTTCTGAGAATTTGATGTTTCTAACCATTTGCCCTAGAGCTTATATGAGAGGCACTTTATGTTATGCCTTGTTGCTGGCGCTACAAGTTCGTAAATCTAAGTCCTATGATGATGCCCTTGTATGGCATGCCTTGCCATCTTTAGCCTGTGACTTTGCAAGCTGGTTCTGATGCTTTGCCGTGCTGATACCTGAATGTTCTATTGTTAAACACAAAATCTCAGTTTAGAATATTTGAAAATTCATTTTTTATTTGTTCTTTTCTATGTTTAATCCTGCTGGAGTATATACAGAGATACCTGATCATTGAGAACCGGTGATGTTATCGTATTGTCTGTTTCTTTAAAGTATAAATTGAAGTGCATCTGTTCCTGTACATGGGGAGAATTATCACTAATCATAAATTTTTTTTTAAAATCACGGGCACCATGATTTACTGTACATTTTTACATGAAGGTTTATCTGATACTTGATGAATTCATTCTTGCTGGGGAGCTTCAAGAGACAAGCAAGAGGGTATGCACTTTTAAGGCACCACTTAACCATATTTATTTATCTATTTAAATTTTAATGTTTTTGGTGTTTTGTAGGCAATCATAGAGCGAATGGGGGAACTGGAGAAGCTGGAGTGAAGGGTTATGACTTAGTAAAAGGGTGTTAAAGTGAAGTTTGGTTTGCCTTTTTACATTTTTCCATTTGATGGATTGGTGCTATTATGATTTGTTTACCTATTTTTTGCACAGCCAATCTTTCTCTTGTATTCGCAGAAATTGAAAATTATCATAAATTGTACGAAAAACCTGCATTTCTTTGGTCAATTTTCTGTCTTTGTTCAAGAGGCAATCCTCATTGAGTAGCCAAGTTAAAAGATGCATGCTCGAAGCTGTTGTCCGTTTATCATCAGTTGACTTCGTTTGGAAGATATTCAGGGCTTAAGAGTGTTTTAAGAGTCAGTTCATCTGCGACTTCATTGGATGTTGTTTTGATGTGTCTCTAATCTCGTGCGAGGAATCTAATTTCTGCGTTGAGCCTTTTTTTTTTCCTCTTTCGAAGATATAAATTAATGCATATCAACCAACCAGCGTTCATCTGCAATTTCCAACTTTGAAGCTGATGGTGCGGCAGCTTGATAGTAACCGACAAATATCTATTTCTTCATGACCTGGAGGCGAGCAAATGGGTGGTGTTAACCGAGCAACTTCTTTGTACAATTATTCCAATAAGATTTCTTTGTACAGGAGGAAAAAAGGGAGGGGAAAAAATAAAAAATATAGCTATCTCTATGCAGGAGCATATGAGCATCAAACAGGGGTACAAAAATCAATGTATTATTTTTCCAAAATGGGGTGTGTGATACGGGGAAGAGATGTACAAAACTAAATATTTCCATTATCTTACGCTGTATATGAGCAACAACATGCTTCAAACAAGCTGATTAAAAGATAACTACAATAAAAATGTTCTCATAATCAAGTTGATTTCATGAGAATGGGACATTTGATGGCCCGCAAAGAGGACCGCCCAGCCATTCCCTCAATAGTGATCAATTCCAAGAAAAGAAATGAATGAAATAATGCTAATACCCATCCATTGCCTTGCCAGCCAATTTCACAGTCATTCGTTGCACCGCAGTTGCAATGACAATGAACCTCCTGTTCGAAATCCACCTTCAATTTCTTCATAGACTAGAGGGAGATGGTGGTCTTGCCTTTTCACCCTCGTGGATGGTAACGATGGAGTCATGGTCATTAACTGCTGGTGCTGATGCAGATGCTGCTGGTGAGAGTTTGTGGAATACTTGGGGCCAAGTGCTTCCAGTGATGAGGGGGAAGGTGATATCAAGGACTGGGGACATGAGATCAGTGTAGGGTCCTGTCTCCCATTTGGCAAATTTGAAAATTGGCTCATGGCTGTAGAATGCCCAGTAGGTCTGCATTGAGCTGCTAGCTGTTCCGCCCAAAGCTGCTGCTGCTGCTGTTGGTGTTGTTTTGTGAAGATTGTCGAACTTGTATGAGCCGGGCCAAGGAACGGGCTGCTAAGATAAGAAGGTAATTGCAATTGGACCTACAAAAAAAGATTACAACATAAGATAATTAAAGATTTTTCATGTCATGGCAACTTGCAAAGTGATATATACAAGAAAAGTCGTAAATCAACTATACTTCAGTAGTAGTATATTACCAATGGCTAAGCATGAAAAATGCTTACAGAAACAAGCTGATGAAAGAAGTTGGAGAAAAATATCTGGCTTGGATTGAGGAAATCCATAACATAGGATAACAGTAACATAGTAAAAGGAAGAAATCAAGAAAACCTGCTGTGTGGATCCAGTTCTAGACGTAGAAATTTTATCAGGATATGAAGAGGTGTAGTGAGTCTGGGACATTGTGATTGGCAAGAATTTCTGATGTTGTGGAAGAGAATGAAGGTAAGAAACTTGAAACTGTGACGATGGTTCTAATGCATTATTTCTGGTTCTGCTAAAGCTGCTTGTAGCTTCTGCTCCCCCGCTGCCAGCTGATAGAGACAAAAAATTGAAACTCTACAAGAAAAACAAATTGATCAGAACATTGGGAATGCGAAAACAATCATATATGTCAACATAAATTGTGAAGCTTACTTGCTTCTGCACAGTCTGTAACTGAGATTCTGTAGCAGTCTGTAGTTGATCATGATGAAGCCTCTTGTGCTGAAGAATACCACTTCTAGCTTCACTTGAATTTCTTGCAGCAGTAGTACTACCAATATTGTCAACCGATATGACTCCATTTAAAACTTTTCTCATCTTGTCAAAGTCACAAATCACCATATGTGTTTCTTGCCTTTGTCCATCTGGTGGTTTCAATTGATTACACTGTAGATGCAACTTTTCTTTATTCTCTGGCATTTGTAAATCTCGAATCAGACGGCTGATGTAAACATGGGCGGCACACCTCTTTAGAGACCTACTATTGGTGGCCCCTTTATACACCTGTATAGTTTATAGTCCACCGCAAATTCTGTGAGATGCTCAAGAAAGTACACAAGCATTGCATAGTTTGGAGTAAAAGCTACCTTTCTGGTTGAAGGACCATTTTCTAAAGAACAAGTCTTGGAGGCACCTACAGCAGCATCCAGCCAACCTGGAATTTTGGCAGCTGAGGACCTGCAATGACTATATGAATGAGATGATGGAAGATATATAGAAAGGTCTAAACTCAAAAGAACTAAGAAAATTACTGCAAAGAAGGTCCAGGACTTCCAGCACCAAGCAACACCATTGGAGACAATCCCGGCCACAATGCAAGGCCTTTAAACAAAGAATATGCCTATGTCAGCCTATAATATCCAATAGTATACAAAACAACCATGTTTAACAAACTAGGCAGAACATAGGCCACCGTACACTCTCAAGAAGCATACCATTTTTCCTGGACTCCGTGACTGTATCTTGTTGCACTTGTTGACTTCTAACGGTGGTGGACTTAAAAAATAAAGCAAAGCCTCCATTTTAGTAGCAGTTCAATTGCTAAAGGAAATATTGTTCTAGGCTTGAAACTGATGCTTACCCCAACTGCAAGCTCAGGTTTTCTAGTAAGTGAGGTCTCCTGAGTGGACTGCTCCAAACTACTTCAGGATGAACAACACAAAGAGAACTAAATTAATAACAGGACAGCTAAAAAGAAACAAGAGCACCAGATTTGATACAAAAAGAACCCACCCAGAATCCAGACATAGTTCCGGCAAAACATGAAAATTTACAGGATTGCATGACGGGTTATCATCGTTATGTTCCCTCTTAGCTAATAAAGGCATTGTGCTGTGCACATTCACCGGAGGAACACAACTATCAGTTTTCATGTGGAAACGTTTACTGTCAGGTTTTTCTTCTACTTCAGCACTGGGTTTATCAGTTTCTTTCAGTGAACTTTCTACATTAGATGAAGGCACAGCCTCAGAAGTTCTCAAGGGGAAGGTTGAGCCCAACTCCTCCTTGGTAACTGCAGAATCTAATGAAACCATACAACTTAAGATAGAAACAAACTGGAAAATAAAATGTAATCACTAGAAGAAGCAATAGGCGGAAGAAAGCTAATATTACCTTTATCTGCAGGTGCAGGGCCCTCCTTATGTTCTGGCAAAGCTGGAGGCTTTGCTTCTGAAGGAGCACTCTCCAATTTACTCTTATTCGCACTATCATTTTCAGGGAACATTCCTGCCATAGCATATAAGGTCTCCACAACTTCTTCCTCATCTTTAGTGATTGGCCCAATAACCTTCTGGGACCAGTCCGAGCTTCCTAGTTTCTACAAAAGCAATCCTATCAATATAAATTGAATGCTCAGCCAAAAGAATATGAATTTTGAAATGGTCAGCTGGAGATAACTGACAACAATGTTCAGCTTGGACTTCTTTAGGCTATCCTTTTTGAGTGATTCCACTTCACCTACTGTATGGTTCAGCTTCTTTGAATCTGTTAAAGGTGGAGACATTGATTCCCGATTTCGCTTCTTCACCGCTGTAAAAGTAAAATCCAAATTTCTCATACATTATTAATACTTGAAAATATTCTTTTTCTTTCCGTTCAAATAAACAAACATTTTTTGTTTTTCATAGAAAGTTAAAGTGTTTCCCTTCAAAAAGTAAGCTTCAGAACAAAAGGAAGCAAAAATCTCAAATACAATATTATTATTTCAAAAGAATCAATGCACCGTCAAAGTCGCAACACCAATGTACTAATTATAATTAAAAAATAAAAACAAACAAAATTCAGCGTCCACGGAAAAAAAAATGAAAAGGAAAGAAAACAAAAGCAAAAGGCTTCATTTTGCTTAAGTTGCAATCCAAAATCCAAATCACTAGGCAAAACCCAAAAAAGGGAAACTTCCCGGAAGACCCACCAAACAGAAGATTTTTAACCGGTAACACTTTAACTATTAGCCCCACAACGAACAGAAAAAGTAGGAGGATTTTGAAAAAAAAAACTGTATTTTTTAAAAATAATTTGAGATACAAAATGAAAAATTTAACATTTTTGATTCACAAACGACATACCTGAACGTAGCTTACGCGGAATAGAGGAATGATCAACACCATTGCAGTCATAAAAAAACTAGAAAAAAAAGAAATTGAAAATTAAATAAAACAGAAAATTCAAATTAAAAAATTGAAACAAAAGTAAAATTAAACATACCTTTCTAGGTAGTTTAAATGTTTTGGCAGTAGCATTACTCATTGAAGACTGAGATTGTGAAGGAGTTTCGTTTTCTCTATCAGACAAATTATTACTATGGTATCCCATTTCAGAATCTTCGAAACTAGAAATCACAGCTTTATTAACAACAACACTTAATTTTTTAACAAGTCTCTCCTTCTTCGGTTTCTCCAAACCTTGCCAAAAAAAATAATAAATAAATAAATAAATAAATAAAAACAAAGGAGATAAAACAAAATATACGCATTATCTGAAAAACTCTTATCACCAAAAACACACGAAGAGAGGAAGGCGTCCACAAAAGAAAACGACAAATGAGGGGTTTTGTTTGCTTGTTTGTTTCGGTTTTGGTTTTGGTTTTGGAAATAGAAAAGATAAAAAAGGAGGGTATAGTAAATTCACACCAGCGAAGAGCTTCTGTCGCGAATACCGACTGGTTCCTCCTCGCCTCACGTCTCGAGTCTTGTCCATTTCTGTATTCATAATTTTGAAGACAACACTACCATCAACAGCATCTCCTCTCACTCACGCCTCCAATTCGATCTATAATCCAATCAAATGCATGAAAAAACTAAGAAAAATGAGATTCAAAGAGCTTTGTTTTTTCTTTTTCTTTTTTTTTTTCGGAGGAGAGAAGGTGAAAGGAAATACAAAAGTGGCGTTTGAGATTTCTAAAGAGAGAGAAAATCAATTTTAGTTACCAGATATTTCTCCGCTGCTTTCTGTGTGTGTGTGTGTGAGTTTTGAGTAGTTTTAGCCAGTAAGAGAGAGAGAGATGAGACAAAAAGCTACATATAAGAGAAAATTTTGAAAAAATAAAATAAAAAATAAAAGGAAAGGAGAAGAAAAGTAATTCGTTCCTCGTGTTCAGAGAATCAGGTTCTTCGTGAAATAAAGCAAATTAAAGTGAAAAAATTAAAAGAAATGAAAAATGTGAAGCAATTGCAGCAAAGTGACAATCTAACAACCTTCATTTAATTCTTGAAGACAATTAAGAGAGTTGATTCATTTATCCTCTCTTAAAAGCTCTCACACACAACACAAACTCCCAAGAGACGGAAAATCCGAAGCTTTAGCTCTGCTAAATCGCCTTTTAAATGCATCAGAAAAACGGCCATTCTTTTTCGTTTTTTCTCACTTCACAATTATTTATACACAAGTCCCATCCTCACGTCATTCCACCATCCACGGTCCCTATTCTATCTCCTCTCACAGCCGTTGGATCTTCTTTGATGGATTAGACAATCAAGTCTCACGTGTCACACACGTCGGATTTTATAATCCCTCTTTGCCTGTCCACGTTGCACTCTCCATGCATCATCCGACGGCTCGATATCAAACGGCTGTGATGAAACTCTCGTCTTTTTCACTGTCTCGACGGAAGTCTTTTCAGGCTTTTTAATCACACTAACTGAAACAAAACAAGATGTCAAAAAAAAAAACTGAAACAAAACAAACGACTCTCTTTCATCAACGGTCATTATGGCAAATCTCATGGATGTTCGACACGTTTCATACACAGGTCTCCGAACTACCAGAAACTGTTCACTGTTACAAGAGAAAACATTCTGTACCTTGTTGTGACTTTTCACCTGTTTCTTAAAGAAACTAGTATTAGATTTGCAGCATTTGCATGTGCTGTAGTCAACACGCGCCGGTAACTCAGAAATGCGGAGCAGAAGAGTAATTTAAGATTTTCATTTGTTTGATGTTGATGTTCACGCGCTGGAGGGAGAGTGAAACTGTATGCCAGTAAAATAATGGTAATCTCACTGGTAGCGCTGAAATCTGCAAGGCGGATTCTAGAGAAAGTTTGGCAGTCACGAGAAAGGATGGGCAGAGGGTGTTGTACTCGGCGATTAATTGTTGAGTTTACGGCGAGTATTTGATTTGATTAGGATTGAGGAATGTGATGATTTGATTCTCTGCACCTCGGCGTGGCAGGGTTCATGCATGCTGCGTGACTCCTAGTTCCTAGTTCCTAGTTCCTATCACGTTGCTTCAGTTCTAATTACCAAAACACCCTTCGCTGTGTTCAGAATTACGTTCTTGTAGCCCCTGTGTGAAGCTCCCCGGCTCCTATCTATCATCTAAAAAGAATCGGTGAACCACCTCTCTTCGATTTAAAATGAACGTTTTGATTTTTACGTTGAACATGTGAAGGTTTTGCTTGGAAAGAGAAAATAACTGGATCGACGAAGAATTTATTTATATGCACGCAAGTATGAAACTGTCATTAATTTTATTTTCGCGAATTATGTCTTTAAAAAATTTAAACTTGATGCCCAGCCAAAAAATAAAAAATAAAAATTGCGTAAAAAGCACCTGGCTGGTACACCGGCGAATGGAAACTGAAAACTTGATGATGAAAGATCTTAAAAGTTCTTTTACAGGGAGGAATGGAGGGAAAATTGGAAATTGGGTCAAATAAGTGTTGAACCGTTTTTGAGGCCCACCAATGATTTCTAGCAATGCTTGGAGTTTTTTAACACCTCTGCAAAATCCTTATACCACCTCTTTTGAATTTTATACCCCAAAATCCCTTAGCTTAATTTCTATCATCATAATTCTTATTTCTCAATAATTTCTCAAAAGAATTTTTTAATACAAATTTCAAATATAAATATAAAAAAAATTACGAAATAAAGCTGGGTGAAAAAAAAATTAAGAGAATAGTTTATTTAAGTGTCCAATAAAATTTGTATTCAAAACACAAAAAAATGAACTAATTTATCTTCGGTTATTTATGTAATCTCAATTAAAGAAGGGTTTCATAAGGGATTTATAAGAGCGTCAAAAGGTCTACTCTTACGGCAAACCTATGGGTCGGTCTTGGCTATACATTTGAGAAGAGTAAGTGGGTAACGATATTTTATCCATTCAATTTCTCTTATTAATCCCTACTCTTTTTTTTTTAAAAAAAAAAAACTTCAAATGATTAAAATATCCATTACAACGAATAGATTTTTTGGATTAAAGATTAGCATTTTTTTTAGCATTTTCCCTCTTGTTGATGGCATCACCGACACCAACAATCCAACATTAGTGTAGCTTTGGAATCGGGATTTGAACATTTGTTGACATGGCTAATTGTAAAGATTTGTGGGGGTATTTGGGTTCTTCCTCAAAACATTCACTTTGATCTGGGTTTGATTTTGATTGCTACCGCTGCTGCTGTTGTAAATAGTTATAAACAATATTTGTAAATAATTAGTTTTAATGAAATAGCTGTAAATGATCAATAGTGCTCTTCAAAAAGAGAAATTCTAAAATATATCCGGTGTATCATGTCAGCCATACAATAAATAAATAATGCTATAACATGTATGTATTTATTTTGAAAAATCATCATGCAAGTGGTGTTTGTATTAAATGTAATTATACATGTCATGCATGCATCAATTGGTTGTAATACACCAGATGTATTCTAGATTTTCTCCTTCAAAAAATATATATTACCCGTGCTTTTAGTGCTTTTCTATTAAGAGACTGAACACGAGAAAAAAAGAAAAAAAACTAAAAAATAATAAGTATTATTACTAATAAGAGCAATTTTTAAAATAAATGAAATTAATTAAAAAGTGAAAGTTAAAGAAATAAAGTAAGGAGGTCTAATTCTAATATTATTAATTGACTCAGGAACAAACGCAAAAGACGAGATGACCCCGTAAGTAGGCTCAATTAATTGCTAATCCAAGGCCGCGTACAACTCTGCTTCAGTTAATACCCAGATCTCGTATTTGGCACATTGCTTACCTTCATCGCTTGACTGCTTGTAATGTATGTTTGAGTGATAGTTGTAAGTTGATACTTACTTCGTTTTATCCGTATTTGTAAATTCAGCTTCATCATCTATGTGCATTGTGGCTTGATTTGCTTGTTTTCATGCCGCTAAAATCTTTCTTTGGGCAAGCTAAATCAAGTGGCAGTACGTGAAAGACACATCGTTTATACGATTGATAAAACTAAATAGCATCTCTTTGGTAAACAATTCGTTAACAACATTAGATTAGAAAACCACATGTTTTATTCTCATCCTTGCATAAGTTTGCGTACTAAGCAATTTACAGAGTACAATATTTTAAGGGCACTTGTGGCGACCACCGTGGGTAGTCATGTTGGCGTAGCAGGGGCAGGCATCATAGTTACCGGAAGTGCCAGGAGGAACACAATCACAACGAGCGCAACACGTCCCACATGCCCTCTTGCACAGCCTCGGCCTTGACGATAACTGGCATCTTGCAGCGCATGCTCCATCACAATCTGAATCATGCGGGAACCAATAACCCGCTGATCAATTACCAATCAAGACTCCACAAAACACATCATTCATTTCAATCAAAAATTTGAATTACAAAATGAGATCAGAAAATGCGGGGCATATACCAATCTTTTGTAGCATAGGACTCTCTGCCACGCTCTTGATTACCTGAAAAATCTAACACTCAGATTTGGTCAATGTTAAAGAATAATAATGAAATCTGATCATCTCGTAACAAAAACGGAAAAACAAAGCTAAAAGTAAAGAAGGATCGCATAAAACACTCACCATTAGGTCATTGGATTGAGCAAGCTGGAAGACATGCACAACAAGGGAAATGACAAGAAGTGAAACCATCAGACTCTTGGAGACAGCCATGCATTAATTAGAATACTTATCACTATAGCTCCTGTGATTTGAGGCCTTAACTAATGTTCTTGTACATGTTGTATACAGATAGCAGGTGAGATTAGTAGAAAGGGAGCCGGAAAGTAATGACAAATATAGAGTAGGTGTATTATTGCACTAGTTAAAATCAGAAAGAGGGTGGTTGGAAGGATGGGGTATCTGGTGAAACTATGTAATCACAAAGGAATTGATATTTAGTAACGCACAAATTATGATGAGATCGTCCCTTGAAATAAATCATTCTGCAATACGAGAGAATTAATGAGTAGTTTTCCCTTTTTTTTAAACCTTGGTGGAGGATGCTTCCTTCCTTCCTTCCTTATAGCTCAAGTAGCTTCTCGTTTTTGCAAATTTTGGTTTGCACATTTGGATGTTTTACCCGTGAAGAGTCGTTGCTGTGTTGGAATCCTCAATTCAATTTACTTAGTTGAGGAGCATTGCAATTCGAAAGTGAGGTACATATCATCTGTGATGGCTACCACATTAATTAATTAATTATAGTACATCCACATTCCAAAATTTACAATTCTTCCAACGTTAAGGCTTGTTTGTACTCTTGTATATGTTTGATTTTATCTAAGCTAATTTCAATATTTTCTCCATAGGCTGCTCATGCGAACACACACCACCACATACCAGATCAGGTCTGTTCATTTTCACGGCTGCTTGAAGCAGCTGATTCACAATTTAAATTAAACCAAAGTTGAAACATACCCCGAAGCAAAGCAACGCATACGTGTCGATAAGTCTCCCATAAGAAGGACCGGATCTCTACCTCCAAAGCCCAAGAAGGAGAGTAGTAGGCTATTTGGTTTGAGTTACACCTTTCCAATTGTAAAATAGACCCACTAGCTTTAGCGTTTGGACAATTCGCTGATATCGCAGAAGATAATTTTTGGGTCGAATTAATTAAACTATGAATCTTTAAATACGAGGATAATGATATATTCTCTTTTCAGCATTTAATTCGTCAACTTAGTCAAGTGGAGTGGTGATGACAAAGACTGCATGTATAGCAGGCAGGCATATATCTGCCTTTATTATCTTTAGGACGACATGTTATCATGTCTTTCAGTTGTGTAAAAGAGATTGTAATTGTCCACCGTCGGCGAGATTCATCATAATACGCCTACTTATCTTTTCAAAGAAAGTATTGTTCTGTAAAGAGAGAACTGTAAACAAAATAAAAAATAACAACCATGAATTTAATTAATTTACACGCAGCTATAAGCAATCAGCATTGCTTTATTTATTTGATGATAAGGATATATATATATATATATATAGCCCGTAGCCACAAGCAGTGACGGACACGTGCGCATATCGTGTATCATGCACAATCATTGTTTTAAGGGCACTTGCGTCTGCCATGGTGGGTGGTCATACTTGCGTAGCAAGGACAGACTTCAAGATGGCCTGAAGTGCCCGGAGGAACACACTTGCACCGGCCACAGCAGGTTCCACATGCCCTGTGACACAGGTTTGGCCTCGACGATAACTGGCACCTGGCCTTGCATGCAGCTCCACAGTCTGCGAAAATTAATTAAAAAATTTTGAGATGATACGAAATCCAATCAAACAGCAGTATGTGTATGTGCCGCACGATTGATGATAAATTTAATTACCAATTGTTGGAGTGGGATAACCGCCAGCTCCTTTGTTTCTGTTAACCTGAGCGATCCATGCTACTTTAGTTAATATAAACAATAACTCCCCCAAAATCAATTAATTGAGCATCTAATAATTAATAATTTGTTACATAGAAACTGAAACTTTACCATCTGATCAGCTGCAACAAGATGGAGGACAAGAATAAGTGAGAGGAGAATTGAAGCAATAAAAGCCCTGGTCGATAAGATGGCCATGGCTAGCTTAAATGCTAGAAGCTATTGAAAGTAGGGCTTTGATCAGAGTAACAGATAGCTAGCTATTTGAAAACCTAAATTTTTCTTTTTTATTTTTGGTGCATAACAAGAGCAAATATGTGGGTATTTATAGCATGCATATCAGATGGAAAGACAGGAGAGCCTGCAATAAATTATAAGAGATAAGAAGGCCGGGAAGGCGCATGCGTGTTAACTAAGGAGATTCTCAGGTTTAATTTGTACGCTTACTAAGTTTTTTCCAAAAAAGGGAAAAGCCATGGGCCCTATATATATATGTATATATGACAGAGAATCACTTGTCATGATTATATGCTGAAGAAATGCCATTTGGAATCGCTTGGAAAGAAGCTAGCATGTTTTGTTGTATGGCAACTCAGCTTTTTCATTCATCTCTTGGCTTAATTTTAACTAAGGTGTACAGTACATAAGATAGGAAAACATTTTCCATGAAACTTGAACACAGTCTCATCGTTAACATGGACAACTGAGGGCTCTAGTTGGACTACTTTGACTATTTGACTTGATTTCTTAATTATCTGTTTAATTAATTTACAATATTATATATTGTCGGAGTGAGCCAACATCCTCCCATATTTTCATCAATCTTCGTAGTACTTGTTACATTAAATCATCCAAGGGGAACTTGAATGCATAATTAGTAGTTATCAGCCAGCCGATAAGTTTAAAATGAAGAGAGAATGGCAATAATTGAAGAGTTCATATTTAATGTACCTTAATTATAGTCGCTGTGCCCAACTTGACATGGCCTTTTCTGCATTATTTAGTACATATATTAAACTCCATTTGCTTTTTATTTCTCGCACAACAATATATTCCTTCTGCTACTTACCTAACCGGTCCAACTGAAGTCCACACGACACGACACGACCAAACAATTTATTTATGAATTTAATCCAATCCAAACACGGGAAATAATTAAAGCTGGCTCCGCTACTTAATTACTCACAAATTAAAATGGGAATATAATGCCTACCTAGTTCATTATCATTGATTAGTGCAGGCCGTTCTAGGGTTTTAGGTTTGTTGAGGGATTCCGCGGTTTGCCAGCCAAGATTCGTAATAATTTGTTGGGTTCGATTGAATACTAACCCGCGTTTGGCATCCTCGTGGCTGAAGTGGATTCTGTTTAGCAGATCGAGTACAAAAGAGTGGGGTGAACATATGCGATCCTTATGATAAAAGGACAATGATATGCTTTACAAAATTTGTATATCAAATGAAGTGGTATATGACGTTTATTCATTCATATTGATGATAATAATGATATAACTTCCGCATGATAAGCAGTGATTAATTAGTGACACACATTATTTGAGATATAAATTTTGTATTCTAAATTGATAATCATTACTCTACAATAAAATGGTAGTTACTAATGAACTTAAAGCATGAAAATTGCACAATTGTTATCAAGTTTAAAATGTGCAATCAATCTTATTAATTATAGAGTTTACGTTTGTAAGAATTATTATAGATCTTTAATTTTTTTTTACTAATATTAGAGTTAGTACTAATTAGTGATGCAGTAGGGAAAAGGAAGCAGATTGATAGGACAAATGAACATTATATATCGCTTCGGGAAAGCCTAAGCGCACTCAACTAGGTTACACTCTGATCGAAGCGTAATTAGATTTCGTTATAACCCAAATAACTCAATGAGATTTTGATAATGCTTTATAGTAAGATTAGATGATATTCTAATACAAACGACTCAATATGAGATATTTTGATAAATAATCTCAAAAGAAATTATAAAAAATGAGTTTTTATTAAAAAAAAAGTTCTTCTAAAATAATAACAATACCTCTCTATTTGTAATAGGATAAACCTACTTCTCCAAGTTAACTTAAATAAAAAAAAACTATATCATAATAATACTGAAAATAGAAGACCTAAACAAGTACTATAATTAACTCAAATTAAAATGAAAAATTTTTTAAAAAGACCTAAAACCAATAAACTCCAGAATCTTCTAAATACATCCTATATCATTCTCCCCCTCTTAGAAGAAACTCATCTTGAAGTTTGTCTAGATGATAAACTTGAAGTAAAGCATCAAATGCATTCTAGAGCTTGAACTTGTAGCTTGTTTCATCAATCTTCCTTGAAGCTCGAAAATCTTCGTGCTTTATCTACTTCTTTATCTTGTTAGTCACTCTATGAATAGGTGAAGTCTTATACAAATGAATCACTTTTATGCCTCTCAAGTCTTTTGCCTAACCACTCATATGTTCTCTCTCATTAATTAACTTTATCTTGATAGTCAAATCTTCTTCAAGAGTAAACTTTTTGTCTTCAATGTGATAGGCATAATCATGCCAATTATTATTGGGATCTCATGATCATCATTCTTTACTTTCATTGATTTTAAAAGAGATGGTTCGACATCATCATAGTAAGCAAATTGGTTTTTCATCAATTGTCTCATATCAAACCATTCTTCTATTTGAATCATTGATTTTCGTTATCGCTCCTTTCAAGTTAAAGCATCAATTATCAACTTAAATGATACATGGAAGACAGTAACTTTCAACAAAATAGTTTAAAAAAAATATTCTATTATGTAAATTCAGTCAAAAATATTATCTTGTTGCCATCAAAATATGGGATATCTTATAATTCAAGGAAACAATATAACCCTTAATATTCTATCTTTATCATTTTTCTAAATTAAAGCAATCAATGGCAAAACTATAAATATCCTTAACTCTTGTGTATGGGTTTTGTCGGCATCTGGTAGCCATGATTTAGAGTGGTGAGGGTCAGATCTAGTAGATATGATGGCGAGGAACGCAATGGTGGCTATGAATTGATTAGAATTGCATTACTTTGGTCAAAAAACTAACTTGAATTGGCAACGACTTATGTGAGTTTGGCTGACGGTTAAGGGGTTATTAGGCAGCGGTTCTTGGCGGAATCTGGACGATGGCACTTGGGATTTGTTTAGTGGTTTGATGGTAGGTGGATAGTGGTGACAACTGACAGAAAAGTGTGGTGGTTTCACAGCGGCGAACTGGTGGACCACTTGTAGGTTTGGGTGATTTGCTGTGGTTCTAGTGGCGGGCAACTGACTCAATAGTGGTGATGGGAGGTGATTGTAGCGTCGACAATGTCGATAGTTGTGGGATATTTAATGTGTTTTTCAATTTTTTTTTTTGGATAAATGGTGATGGAGGATTTGTGGTCGATGGATATGAACATTTTACACCATTTTACTTTGCATACACCATGCATTTTAGCACTCAACTGCCATAAGGACTTGGTATTTTCTTTTGATTATCGTGATCATCAAAGCAAAGCAACAAGAGCTTTTAGATTGTATCTTATACTCAAGGAGTACCGTTTTTACCCGCACGAGAAGATGACTCTTTAATTTTAGTACCGCAACACTTGCTTGATTCTCCAAATAGCATAGATTTATCTTCACTTGTCTTCTGCTTTAAATCTTTATCTTCACCTTGTCTGTACCATGTACGTGCAATAAAATACGTTTTATATGATTAATTATAACCATATACTGTAAGTTTACAGTATCGTCTTAACTCCGACTACCTTAGATTTTTCTTTAAAAATAATAATGTTTTATTACAAATTAAATTGAAATATTGACACTGGCCGAGGGTACTTGTGCCCTCAACGTGAGGGCATCAGTTCAAGTTTCAGTACTGTATATTGCAGTAATATAACATAATGATAATATGATAAAAGATTTTTAAATTGTGTTATAACAAAAATGATGTTACAGGTTAGTTTTAAACATCTCGTAGATTTCTCTGTATTATTGGTATTTAAAAAAGAAAATCAATTGAACATCTTCCAATTATTAAGTACGATTTTTTTGTTTTGCTAGAGCAATAATGAGGTACGATCGAAGACAGGTAGCTATTAGGTGACAGAGATACTAAGCCACACGTGCTCTTAGTGGAAGTGATTGGTTTGGAAGCATCGAAAGTTTTAGGAGACTTCATGGAAATAATAAAACTCATTATGAAATAGACTTAAGACGCACACAGGCCTCACAGCTGTGCGAAAATGCACCACAGCTGTACTCTGCTCATGCAGTTCAATCAATGCAAGACGTTTAGAACAAGCAAGAGGTGGAACAGGCATCTAATTAATTAATCTCATCAACTTTTAATATAATTAAGGCTGTAAATATTTGTCGAACACTATTATGTGACTACTGGACACTGATACGAAAAATGTAGGCCTTAAACCTTTCAAGCAGTTTTTAAGTAGATGTTCGCATTAAGTGAAATTTTTGCTTTCGATTATTTTTATAATGCGTTTACTAAACAAAAATTAGAAGGGATGAAATTGAAATAAATTGAATCAGAATGGGGTGAAATGATAATAAAAATAAAAATTATAATAAATTATTTACTTAAATAGTAAAAATTGAAATCGAAAGAGTTTAATTATCATTAATGCGTTGTTTATTTTATCTTGAAATTAAAATTGTAATGGATTTGATTGTTACGAATTATTGAAAAATACTCAATTAACTATTGTTACAGTTATTATTTTATAGTTTAATTATTGTGACAATTATTATTAAAAATATTATTATTAATAAATATTGTTAATAATTATTATTCTTTAACAGCAACAATAACAATCGTGTCGTCGTCATCATCAGCGTTGTTGTCGTCGTCATTCTCGTCATTATCGTCGTCGTCGTAATCATTGTCTAGGACCATCATTATCGTCGCAGCATTAGCAAATCAGAATGGGCTTCTTCAAATTGGATCGCGATGTCTGTTGCTGCCTGTGACGCGACAGCTGCCCGTGACTGTTGCTGCCTGTGACACAATGATAGATGACCAATTGGTTCTCCACAAGCGATGACCGGAAACGATGAGGTGCTCGTCAATAGGATCGTATTCCCTTTTTTTTTTTTGTGAACTAAGGACAAAATTAGAATTATTAATTTTGTTGAGGGCCAAAATCGTCACTCTTGAAAATCAGAGACTAATTCCGACCTTTTGAGAGTTAATCTCTCATTCTTCATTTTCAATTTGGGGTAAATCTTACGATTTTGATTTTGAGTATTATCTTTATTTTACAAAGTAAACACTGATAATTTTTCTAATTGCGGATTCCAATTCTCCAATTTTAAAAATAGATGCGACATAAGCGTTTTCCATCTTATCTGTGCAAAAAGGGGACTTATAGTTTGATAACTTTTGTTTACCGCACTTCACCCTTGTGGAATAAGTAACTTTTTCAATTAGGATATTTTATACTTACGATGCAACAACATAATGTTTTTGAGCCATTTTTTTTAATATTTACCAAGGCCGCCGATCAAAAATTGAAGTGGAAATTAGGAGTAGAACTATTACCATTCTTGAACAATCCTCATCGAATCCCTTTAGATAAAAATTAAAGGATTTTCTTAATATACAATAGTTGTAATTTACAGTTGTTGTAAAATTAAATGAACAGTAATCAATACGTGGTTGCTGTTTATTCATTTTACAGCAACTCTATAACTTATAATTCTTATATGTTAGAGGGCTCTAAAATTAAAATATCCTATTTTGATTCCCCCAAAAAGAAAAAAAAAAGATCACCTACTCCCATACTTGAGTCTTAACTCATCGCTCTTCTCATTTTCTCCTTTTTTCTTCCCCGGTTTCTTTTTATTATTATTATTATTTTGGGTTCATACGAATAATTTGTCCCCCACCAATAATCAATCTCTCATATTCTCAATTTATCATCCCATATATTTTTCTTGTTCACTCGCTCTTAAAAAGACAAGAAAAAATTAGCGCTGTAAATATCTGCGAATTGCACTAATCCTGCATTTTCATACGGAGATTAATGAGAATATTATATTTGTTTGAGAACTGGTTTTCTTCTTTTCTTCGTCTTCTTTATGTTTCCTCTCCGCCACCCCCTCCCGGCGCGGCGGAAAAGTTTGTAACAACATATGAACAATCAAACACGACCAAAAATAGAATACTATCGAACAATAAATCTATGAAGAAAAATGAAAGGAAAAACTGTAATTATCAAATTTTAAGCATGTTGAGATTTCATCTTCATTAAGAAAAGACGAAGAAGAAACTTTGAGAAACGTTACTAAGTACTCTACTTAATTTATCCTGATGAAAGAAAAATGCGAACAAACAAAATCTTAAGAATGGATAATAAATTATTCATCTGATTTATTTATTTTTTTCAAAATTATGTGAATGATCGATGCTGTATTGATACGGGTGGGCACTGACGGCCATCCTCAAATAGAAAGATGATCGGCCGAACTTAAGATTTTTAGTAAAGTGATTTCTTTTAATCTTCTATTTTCATTGTCCTTTCATGTAATTTTGAATAGGGACAAAACTGGAACTAAATCAAAGGGATTTACCCCGGGAGAAGGGGGTTGGGGGGGGGGGGGGGTGCCAATAGCAATATGGCAATTAGTCCTTTATTGTTGTTCGGAGAGAACAAACACATTATTATTCTCTGGAAACGGTAGCGAACAAACGTATAATCTATGTATCCACAACAAGTAACACGAAATGGATTTATTTATTTATAGGAATATGGATCGACTCTGTTTTTCTGGCCACAGGCGACACACACACATATATATATAGAGAGAGAGAGGATAGAAACTCTAAATAATTAATTAAGCAGTAGTAGACGACGTCGTTTCAACTTAAAATATTTCAAGGGCACTTGCGTCTGCCATGGTGGGTGGTCATACTGGCGTAGCAGGGGCAGACCTCTGTGTTGCCTGAAGTGCCTGGAGGAACACAACTGCAACGGGCACAGCAGGTACCGCACGCCCTGTGGCACATGTTTTGCCTCGACGATAACCGGCACCTGGCCTTGCACGCACCTCCACAGTCTGTTGATTAGAAAAAAATGAAGAAATAAAATCAGATTAATCAGCTATATATGAACATTAATGAAATCGAAGCCAACAGAAACAGTGGTGTTAATTTGATAACATAATTTTACCAATTGTTGGTGTGGGATAACCAGCTCCTTTGCTTGTGTTAACCTGCACGTGCGCATATGCATGTATTTCAGAATCATTCATGTTACTGGCTTACGAGTACCTCCAAAATTCATCAATTAATTGAGCATCGAAAGCGTTGGAAACTTTACCGTATGATCAGCTTCAACGAGATGAAATACAACGAGCGAGAGGAGGACTGAGGCAATAAGAGCTTTGGAGATGGCCATGGCTTACAATTAGTTAAGCTTAGTGTCTGCTTCTCTTCTTTGTGTGTAAATGAGCGTGCAAGTGTTGGTATTTATAGCAGCCAAGGGGTCGGTGCATTGTAAGGGCATTCTTATGGATTGTACACGTAAGTTAAAATATGAAAAAGGTGATGGACCTACACTCTACATGAGAATCTGCTTTTCCCTTGTCAGGATTATCCGGTGAAGAAGCGCCATCTTGAGAAAAGCTCTATTGTGGGGGGTGGCTTTTGGCTTTCGCGTTTCGTTTATCTATGGGTATTGGCTGGCATTCGAAAATCGAAATTTGAGCTGAGGATTTTTTTTTTTCAAATGAATTAAAATCAGTTTCAGCGAAAACTTTAACTCACTACTTTACTTTAGTGTGGATCAAATCAGGCTTGATTAGTTCGACTCGTTGACTGGAACTGCGTGCCTGAACTTATTTGATAATTAAATGTCACGGTCAATCACTCAATCCTGAAGAACATTTTCCAAACAAGAATGATTTGTCACGGTAATTGCATGCAAGTGAAACAACTATTAAATAATGACGATCGCCATTTGTTTAATATGCCAACGTCCGCCCGCATATTCATTATTTATCAGTCTTTACACTTCTACAAAAAAAACAACGTATTCTCAGTTTGTTGGACTCTTTGACACCCGCGTATTTATCAATTTTTTTGTTTTAATAGTTTTGAAACAAGCATATCCACTCTTATGCTGTTGAGACACACGAAATTACTCTTGCGCAATTGACTGCGAGGTGAAAGAAATGTGACAAAGAGTATATCAATAGATGGGAAATATCTCAAGATTTGGTATTTGTTCTGTAAGATAAGCCCCTTTGATTAACCAATGCGTACGGTTTTCGGGCTAAAAAATATGCACAGGGATTATTCTGAAGAGCAACAGCTGGAGTCTGAGGAGTTGATAATTGAGAATACGTCTGCCAAACTGTACATCGACTTTGCATTATTACAGAAAGAAGCCACATTGTTTTATTCGCGCAATATAAGATATTAATTCTTCTACAGTTCTACTCACCTAATCTGACGGGACTCCACAAGACCAAACAAATTAAAGGAAATGGCAATTCATGAATCATGAAGCGCGCATGGTCATCTGCTCATGATTAGTAAATTCTGTAGTGGGTTCAGTATGCCAGCTACAAATCATAAAATTTTGTAAATATCAAATTTTAACGAAATTAAGAAATCTTGTTACCTAAAACAAGGTTATTATATTATTACATGGATGCGATGAGATCAAATCGGCCAAAGTGATCGAGGTGACTCAAGTGAACTCAAGTGGTCATAAGTGAATGTAATAACGTTTTCGATTCAAAATCTTAGCTTTCGTGCTAGTTACACTACTTGACACAAAGCTTTAACTATCATATTATTGATTAAGCAAGATACGTACTGCATATTTATTTTTCGTGAGAACAATATGTACAGTCAGAAAATTATCGAAAACAGGCGGCGCCCGAAATTTCCAACCTAACCGGCTGACAAAGATATGGGGAACTCCGTGGAAGTGATTGGTTTTGGGGACCGGACCTTGTTGAAGATTTTCGAAACAGATTGTGAGTAGATAGAAAATGATGCATTATGTAGTCGAAGAATTGACTTGAACTTGAATCAATCATCCCCAGTCCCCCACTGAGAAGAACTAGACTTGCCAGACAGCTGTACAAAATGCAACACAGCTGGACTCTGCTCATGCAAATGGAATTCGATCAACGCGACGCGTTTACATGGAAAAAGATGTTAACTTATCTCATTTGTCGCACTCACGGGCCACGCTTAAATTGGATAATACTTGTAAGTTTGTGTAGGTGTGGCGATGAAAATGAACATAATGCCGAAAATGCTTTTCTTGTTTAAAAAGAGTTATGATAGATTGATGACTTCTCGTATTTAATTAACTTGCATTTATGGATGAATAAGATTCAGCTTAGAAACCTTATTTTATTTGGAGTTTGATTAAGATGGCTCTGCAATTTGCAATGGTCGCTGAAATTGGAGAAATCATTTGAACCAAATTGGAACCATGTATTAAAAAACAACACAAAAGAGTGGGTAAATTATATTTATTGTTGTTGGACCTAAAGTATATATACCAACCGCCGAACTTCTAAAGACATAAAATATGTTCCATAATTATTAGATTGCCTTTGGCTCGCTCCAGCCATAAGAGTAATATAAATAAACGTTAAACAAAATAAACTATACAGATTATAATTTAGAAATCAGACGCCAAAAATGCACGCGAAACCGCATCATGGAAATAATGCGGACACGGTTTACTGCATATATTTCATTTTTCCTTTTCAGATTGTACGCGTATGTAAACTTTCTAATGGTAACATATCAGTGTTAAAAAAAAAAAACAAATAAATTTCAAGTTCTCGCCCAAAATGCAAGCCTTAGTAGACTGATAATCTTTTTACACTTATTTCTAGTGTTATCTTTCCAATTATGTACGATAGGCTGTTTTCTAGCGTCATGGCAAATGATTTTCGAGGTGCATTGACACAACCTGTATCAGTTCCTCAATTTCACATCCACATCACAAGGCATATCGGGTGACAAAAATATCTCCATTTCAAATCAAAGAACAGTCTGACCAACCTTGTCCAGGAGCAATTTGTATGTATGACAAGTTAGTTGCCGAATTAAAGAGATTAGCTTCAGAATGAAGCACTACTCAAGAAAAAAGTGTAATCTTAAATTTGGCAACATTGGTTGAATAAGAAGGGGATACTCCTATAGTTCAAGTTGATCACAACAAAATAACTAATATAAGAGTATCTCCACTCCAGAATATAACTCATCCCTAACTTTACAGTCCAACTAGCATAAGTCTACAGCCGCTAACAAGAAAAAGGTGTACGAAGTATCATGAATCAATGAAGTGAGACTTGAGAAGAGCAAGGCAAACACATACCCAACTTCCAATTATTCAATATTCCAGTTTACTCATTTTGTAAACTTAACCATTATATTCATACCACTCCAGATGGAAGTCGCAGAACAAGTTGTCCACCAATAAGGCTGCAAAAAGATCACATTGTATAAAATGGCCTGAATTTTCAAATTTGGAACGTTAACTGTATACAAAAGGTTGATGCTCAGTACCCACCTTTTGACATAGTAGTAACAAAAGTCTGCAAGGATGAAGGTTTGGACAATTTCAGAGAGGAGAACCATGGATGGCCATAATCCATAACCCAAGGCTGTCAATAAACGTCCTCGTGTATCGAATACCTAATTAAACAAAAGAATATGTCACCTTCGACAATGTATGAATGTGAATCAAATCTACGTATGTCACAATGAACCCTTACTTGAAATAGATATCTAAATACTATGGCCTGAGCACAAAATAGAGGATCATTAAGGTTGACAGATCAATCTATTCAATATTATCAGAGATCAGAACTCGTCCAAGTAGACAATATTGATCAAACCACATCAAGGCAACAACCCAATAAGCAAATCATACACTCAGACACGAAATCTACAGAACTTGGATGTTTGTAGAGTCAAACCTGGAGGATCCAATGTGCACAACTGAGAAACCTTGCAACTCCAAGGGCAAACACATAATGTGCCGTGAATGGTTCAACAATCTAAGATGTAGAGAAATTAAAGGAAACAAATTGTAAATCTCTTTATAGAAGGGGAAAAAAAAAAGATCAACGGAAAATTGGTCGAAATATCAGCGTCGAAAACATTAGAATGATCTTTGTAAATCCCAAGATATGAATAAGCAGTAATACACTGTCCAGTGAAAAAATAAACAAAGCTATAATGGGTCCAATCAAACCTTTGTGTTCTGCATGACTCGTAGCTGGGGTAGGACTGAAACAGCTTCAAGATAGACACAGAAAGCCCAAGAAATCCGGTTAACTAAATGATGATGGGTTGATGGATGAATGAGAAAAGATAGAACAGCACAAGGTACCAACTGCATTGAGGTAAAAAAGCGAGAGTCAGAAAATCAACACAAAATAAATTCACAAAAATTTTAACAAACAAATTAAATGAATAACTCAAAAGGCTTCAAAAAATATGATTCTTTCATATGACTAAAGATAAATAGCAGATCCAAGAAAGTCTGCAGGACAATAGAAGACACGTGAAACAATAAAACTAAAGGCAAACCAAGATGCAAAGAGCTACACCATACTAGTCATTACTAGATGCAAAGTTTTAATTTCAGTCCAAGTAACTCCATAATTGAGATAATTAACAAAGTCAAGAAGTATCCCAAAAAATGTACAGAATTGGAGAATCAGATTCCTAAGTTTACAATATGTAAGCTAAACACAGCTTGAGGAAAGTTTTAAGATATTTTTTAGACCCCATAATAAAAACAGTGAGAGCATGATTACCAATAAACCAACTAGTTGAGTTCCAACATGTTTTGATTTCAAACTATAAATTGTTTGGAATGTGAGAAAAGGTATCGACATCCGAATGCAAATCTCCGAGAAAAGGTACCGACATCCAAAATGCAAATCTCCATAGACACACTTGTCAAACTACTGAAAAAATGTTTTAAGCACTTAACAGAAAGCAGGACAAGAGCTCAGAAATTCAATTTTCAAACTAATCAACATTTGTGTAAGCTAAGGGAAGTGCCCAGAACTGAATCTTAGGATTTCTCC
Organism: Murraya paniculata; assembly: GCA_030449075.1. Lineage (NCBI taxonomy): Eukaryota > Viridiplantae > Streptophyta > Magnoliopsida > Sapindales > Rutaceae > Murraya > Murraya paniculata. The sequence continues at coordinate 1,207,406 of JAEVFN010000024.1, read as the reverse complement.
TTCCTAGCTTTTGTAGACATTGATCAATCATCAATTATTGCAAGAAAAAGAAAACGCCACAGTTAATATTCAAAGCAAGCAAGCAGCATTCATGACACTAAATGAGACGACTTACAACATAATAAATAGCAAAGTTGTCTTTATCATCCATGAAACTGGCCCTCAATTTAAAACGTATCATATAAATAACCCAAAGGGTTGTCACCAATGTAGCTGAATCAAGTAGCGTATGTATATCATATTCCATTACAAAACTGCAATAGAGCCTAACAGCTAAAAAGATGGCCGTTAGTTCCTGAGATTTAAGTGACAATCCTGCATAAAGATGATAATAAACCCATAAATTATGGCCCAAGATCAAAATGGTAAATCGATAACAATAATACTGAAAATTGATCCCGCAATTTTTCACAAAATGACCAGATGCAGAACAAACCAGCACAAGTTCTCTCCTTGGTGAGCTTGTAAATGAGAACGGAGATTCCAATAGCGTGAATGGCCTCCGAAACAACAAAGAGGCTGTCGTGATCTTCAACCACCACTCTTAGAAAAACCAAAGCTGCCATGGCCGTGATTACCGCCAAAAATATCTTAATCTTCGGAGGTTGCCGGCGAACCCACGTCGCCGCCGCGTGGATCGGCGTCTTATTTCCCTTCATTTGATTATTATTTATTACTTCTTGTGGACGCACTACAATTTCGTTGGAGTCTTTGAGGGGGAAAGGAAATACGAGAAGGGAATAGTAATAATGATCTCTCAAATAATTTTTAACTAGTTAACTAGCGCGTTATGTTGTATGCGTGTCAAAAGTAATTGAGAGGACATGGGGACGGATATCAAATTGGAATTTAATTTCGTTATATAGGGACACGTGGAGGCCAGTGGAATCTGGTGGGAGTTGGATTAATGGCCTGGGGCAGTTGCACTTATCGGATAATTCTGGTCAGCTACCCGCAGCCGCAGGAGAACTAAGATGAAAATAGCGCCAAGCCACTCGCTTTTCTCAGTGGACCCCCTTTTATTTTGCTTTTTGTCTTGTCATTGCCTCATCGCAGAGTCACTTTAGCTAAAGGACTGCAATTAAGAATGCAAATCCCATGTCTTACGTACGGAACGAAGATTCTCAGCATTTAAACTTTATTAAAAACAAAAATTGGATTTTAGACGTTTAGGTTAAAATCATATCTTTTATTTTTCCTCTCATATACGATCTTAAGGAGTTATGTTTTGACATCAACTCAAAAACGGTTTAATTTAATTATAATACTACATATTAATTCTTGCCGATAAAATCTCTTTAGCTAATAATTCAATGCTAAATTGATTTTGTCCCAAAGCTCATAATTTAAATACTTTGTCCTAAGATTGATAAAAAACTAAAAATATAAAATCCGCATATATTGTGCTTGGTTAAGGGTCTAGGAAAAAAAATTGAGCTTTTTAATTTATAAATAAAAAATAATTAAATTAAAAAAACTCAAAATATTATATTAATATATTTTTTATATTAGTATTTATAATTTATCATGTTATGTCATTAATATTTTATGTATTGAACTATTATTCTACTATGTATTAGATAATTATATTTAATTTAAATGTTTTTAATTTATTAAAAATTTATTTTAAAATTAATAAAAAGCTCATGCACGATTTAAGCCTGACCCGTCTAAATTTGGATGGATTTTTAAAACGTCTGAATCTATTATTGGTAACTTGGGTCTGAGATTGAAAAAACCCAACTTGGTCTTTAATTTGACAACCCTACTTTGCACTCACATCTTAAATACTCAAATTCTGATAATTGATTCAGTATTTAACATAAAATGATCATCAAAATTCTACCACGCCAATAACAATCATCGTTCCTATTTGGCATTTTCTAATTCTTACAGGTGTATTTTTCTAAGCTAATCCTAACAGATTATAAATTAATTGAAAAAAGAGATCCAATCAATTATAAAGTCGAATTTTTTGCGATGCAGTCCCACCAATGAGATCGTAAAATACACGAAATTGCTTGTATCCATAGAATACACGAAATGGCACTGTCTAGTGTCTACTTCAAAATCTAAGGATTCTTACTAGTGTTGAAACAAAGAAACGGACGGACAAATAAAAATGTAAAAGTTGAAGGCATCAAAAAGTCCACGAAGTGGATTTTTTCACTAGAGGCCTCGAGAGAAATCATACCCAAATGAGTAAGGGTCTTCGAGCATCGTTTTGGCCACCAAGAAACCGGCAATGGACCATGTCTGAAATTTACGAGCCTGCTTCCCAGCATTACGACCATGCTTTCCATCGCAGTATTCAGGCCAGTGATCTTTAGACATTCGGCTGACGGAAAGTTCAATGGCATGTCTCGCAATTTGGGGCCGTCCAGTCTTAGTACAGGCCGCAGTTAGCAGTTTAATTTGTTCATCAATTCTGATAGGATAAGATAATTACAAGGTCATCTGGCGAAAGATCCTCCATCGCGGTGATTCCACCTAGTGTTCTTTGGGTCACAGCCGGTTACAATTCGCCATTCATGGCTTTCAATTGGCGGGATAACAAATCGTCAGAGGCATTTCTCCAACCAGTTCTTCCCAGCGGGATTCGATGAGATCCATAATGGCTGCAGCTTGTTCGGTGGGGGGGCGAAGATAATAGAATCGCCATACAATTTCCTAAACAAAACCAACGAAAATCCATTCTCGCAGGACTCACATTTCCAATGAAGTAACCGCCCCGACTTGGCATGAAATCAAACACCCAATCGGGAAGAGAATCCGGCATTACTTTGAATTTGTTAACTGCTGTCTGAGAGTACTCCTCTGTTTTATACCTGTATATGTCATTAAGCTGCTTCATATCAAGCCAAAAGTATATGCACATGTGATAGCTCCAGGCATGGAGGCCTATAGTTATCCGCTCCAGGAATTCCTTGCCCTCAGAATCTTGCTTAAGCAACACTAAAGCACAACGTAAAGCCAAGCCAAGCAAATTGAGCGTCATTAGTTGAGTAGGAAAGAACAGGGCCATTGACTCAAATCGACATCTTATAGAAAACATAGGTCGCACTTGAACTTGATAATAAATAATACATTAAGGTTATGATATAAATTGTAACGGTTATTCAATTAGTGTACGGACATGAATATTTGTAACTCTTATGAAATCTTATTGTTATTTTTATAGTACTTATTTTACAAAAATTACGTAAAAGATCAAAACATTATAATAAATTTAATTAAATTTTAAACATGATTTTTTTAAATAAAATCTTATCATTAGGTAATTTATTTATTTATTGTTTTAAAATTATTTTGAGTTTTTTTAAAAATAATTATATCATAAATTAGGATTTAAAGATGGGAGGGTCATGGTAGATATTCTAATTTAGTTAAATCCATAATTATTCTTTAATGAAATTTCTTCTCGTAGTAGAAGTGTAGAACTATGACCATAAACATGAGGTTTTATGAAGATTTTTAATAGAAAATCAAAAGTATTAGTCGGCTACAAAATTAATGGGCCGAATATTTTGCACTAGCGTATTTTACTTGTACAAAAGGCCCAGTTAACAACAATTAACGCTCTTCAGTCCCCCATTCATCTTTAGTTCTATATTCCTCTCTTTAAAAACACGCCAAGATTCGACCGTTGGACCTCCTTCATGAATCTCAACGGTATTATTTTACTCTATCCGCAACTCTGAAGAGCGCTAATTTCTTCTTCTGGTTCACAATCTTTTGCTCTAAATTACAAATTTTCTCGAATGGGTAAGACAACGCGCACTCAAGCTTCTTTGGAACGTCAAAAACGCGACAAAATCTTGGTCAAAATGTTGAAGTCCCAACAAGAACAGATCGAAACTCTCGTTAAAGAGAGAGACATTCTCGAAGATCACTTAAAAATGCAACATGAGAAGTGGGTATCTGATGTTCGTCTCTACGAAGATCATATCTCTCAAGTAAGCCCGGAATTTTGTTGATTTTTGAAGTTGGGGTTTTGAATTTTTGTGATTTTTTGTGATTATTTATGTATTTATTTCTTTCTTTTTTACTTTTAAGGTTTAATTGATATTTTGTTTATGGGGTTTTCATGCGATCGTTTCTTTTGTAGATGAAGAGTGAAATTGTGGCACAAGAACTGATACAAGCGCTTGAGGCGGCGAAGTCTGATATGGTAGTGGGATTGAAGCTTAGAGAGGTTTCTCTTTTAAAACTTATGTTAGGTCAGTATTTGTTGTTTTATGTGTGTTCTTGTTTATTTATTTATTTATTTTTTTCACATTATTGGTTCTATTATTGGGATCTCCGCAATTAATCATAGTATTTAAGTTCTCTCCATATGGTGAGTTGAATTATGAATTATCTGCTAACCAAGAAAAACGTATCAGTCCTATAACATGTGAATTCTCCAGAAACAAGTTAGACTCGATTAATGGGATTCCGAGTGAGGGGCTAAATGGGTTAATTTGGTTTGAGTTTGTTGGGAATTATCATGTAAATTTACTCTTTATTATATCAATCGCACTTTCTTCTCAATTTTATGTAAATTACTGTGGCCGGGGCAACAATCATACATTTAGTAGTATTTTTGACTCATAATTTTTAGGATGATTAGGTATTGAGGAGTATAATTACTAAGGGCTCGAAGTTCTTGTTTATAACGAATTTCATTACATTGTTCATTATTGCAGAGTACACAGATGATCAGATGGCAGATTTCAGGGCCTGGTTTGACTTACTCAGAGAAAAACCAAAAGTATGATCCTTTACTTCTTTTTTTCATTTTTTCCTGGAGATTTTTAATGACATATATATTTTTTAATTTTATAATGTTGTGATGTTTTTAATGTTTGCAGGATGGTGAACCAAAATCAATTGAGGTATCTGCGTTCTTGGATGAGAGGGCCTTTGTATGGAACCAGTATAAGGTAATGGAAAATGATCTCACAAGTAAAATTAATAGTAAGCGTGCAGAAGTTGATCGAGCAAATGAAAGGATTGAGAAACTTCTTGCTAGCACGGAGCAGCTTCAGTTGTCTAACAATGAGAAGGATGAAACTATTGCAAAATTAAAGACAAAAATTGCTCAGATGGAGACTGGTTCAGAAAAAAGGAATACGGAAATCTCCAGACTTACTCAGGAGTTGGAGCTGTTGAGAAAGTCTAGAAGTGCTTCGGACACACCAGTCTTAAACCGTTGCACTTGCTCAGCAGGAGCAAGAACTTCAAATGCAGGGGAAAGTGTTCAGAATAGAAGTAATACTGCTGGGATAAAAGGACGGTTAAGAAAGTCTGGAAATTCTTCGGTGACACCTCAGTCAAATCATTGCACAACAACAGCTCAAAGTCTGGGAGGCAAGAATGGAGATAATGTTGTTGTGAATAAACAAATGCCAGCTGCACAAGTCCTTGTTCATGTGGACTCTGAAAAGGTACTTATGAGTTGATTATTGTCCAAGTTTCAAAATTCGCTTTTCTTTTACTTTACTGAGTTACTAGTGGACTTAGATTCATTTGACCTTTTTCTGCTTATTTCTGGATGCTTTTTGGATATATCAGTTAAAAACTAAAGTAAATTTTACCTTTTCCAAATGTGTTTTATCCAGCATTAGCATGGTTTTTTGCAAGAGAAATCTTACATTCTTACTCTAGTTTATTATGAACTGATGCGACAATACCTTTTAAATTTGATATTCAAGACAGCCTGAAATCTTAAATCAGCCTTTCTAAATTGTGATTGAAGTTGGTATCAAGTGATCAACTAGAAGGGAGAGTTATTATTATGTGACTACTTGACTTAGTTCTTAGCGAAAGCCAGTACATTTATTAACTTTGTTTTAGTTTAGTTTAGTTTAGTTTAGAGGGATATCAGAATATGACGATGACACTGCCATAATGTTAAAACACCCACTTTTGGTTGGCAGTGGTTTACTGTACCAGAAGGGCATTATCACAAGTGAAGTCTTGTCAATGTAAAGTAGAACAGATGGAGTCATGAAATATCCCTTTATTTATTTTTCTGTAAGCTCATCAAACAAATCTTTTTCGATCAGGGAACCAGAAGTTCAAAGAGAAAAGCAGTTGATGTAATTCCCATCTTGGACACTCCGAAGTTGTTCTCGTCTAAATTTAAAGTTCCCAAATTGAAGAACTCATTGTCATTTCCTCGTCTAAATGTAAGATGATCCTCCTAAACAATACTTACGCCACAAAATTAAACTATGCGTGGCTGTATTTTTTTTGTGTATGTTGAGTGAGCTTCACTACTAGCTCTCTCTCTCTCTTGTTGTATTTTCTCTAGTGTCTTCGTGGATTTGATGTAAATTATATACTCAGTACCGTTGGGGGTAAATATGTATCTGTAATTCACAGTTTCATGACCCCTTTTAAGCTCACATCTCCGTACTTGAGGAATAGTTCAATGGAGCTTTTGGAGCATCATTGTTGTAACAGACATTCACATGCATTTATATAACGTTGGATATGGATTGTGAAAAGAAAGAAATCGCAAGTGCATATATGATCGCTTGCAGAGAAACCATGAGCCAAACTCAATACAAATTAAACTAGCTCTTTTAACATAATAAACAAAGTTCCAACGGCCCTTTCAAAGGAAGGACAAACGATTTTTCAGTGATCTAAAAACTGCGAATCCACATGGATTGTATTTGAGACTGGTATGAGACCAAGACCAGAAGCACAATCACAAGCACCACCATAGACCAGGGCACGTTACTTGCCATATCATCCACGCCTTGCCTTGAGAAGCCAAGCCTAAAAGACCAGACTAACTGCGCAGCAAAAATCAGCACCAAAGGCAAAATCAGAAGACACAGCTTTAAGTTGAACATAGTGTACTGCATCTGCAACCTGTACTTTATGTAAGATGAAAGTGTCATAAGGAGAATAATAATCCCAAAAATGGCAAGTAAAGGAAAAGGAGGAGTTGAAATGGAGGCTAGAGTCTGCTCTGTCCAGCCTTGCTTCCATGCTGGCCCTCTTCTTTCTCTATAAAAAAAACCCATCTCTCTTTGATCTTCAAGCTTTTTATTTGCTCTCAAATTTTAGGTTTTGTGAAGCTACCTAGATACATTTATATATGCAAACTGCAAAGTGCTTGCTTTGGTATAAATTCTCGGGTTTTGATTCTATCTTCAACCGACCAATCTGTTGGCCATGGTGTTGATGGTTGATACCAAAATAATTTTTTTTTTACTATGTTTACAAAATTTTGTATAGCTACATATAAAGTAGGAATATATTCGAAACGATCTTGCACTGTTTTTGTGTGATTGCATATATAATCCAAAATTAATTTCCTTCTGACGTGTCTGGCTTCTCCTATCCGTGGTAGAATCGATGTGCGACACGTGACATCATGCATTGCACGGGCGCAGGGGATTGTGGAT